>JARNME010000346.1:0-49625 GCA_030179655.1 Scaptomyza flava | reverse complement strand
TTTTGCGTGTGTGCGAAGCGCAAGGCATAATTAAATGTGTGCCGCACTTCATTTTCTTGTTGTTGTCTCAAAATTTGAAATCGACATTTTAAACTTTTGCTTTTTTCGGCTTGCTGCTGCTCACCAAGAAAGGGTGGAATAGACTTCATATGAACTTTGTGCAGTTGTAGAGCAAAACATGAGATACTTCATATAATGCTTTATGCTTATATATATGTTGGCATAATACTTTCTAACTTTCGTTGGTGACGGCTGTGTTTTTGCGTGCTCCGAGTAAATTATCTGTTTTCTTGTGATTGTGATCGGTGTTTTCATTGGTAACATTTGTGAACATGTACTGAAGTGATCGCCAGAGTATTTTGTATGTATTTACGTGTTTAGTTATAAAACTGCCGGCTTCGTATTTGATTTTATTTAAGGTTGACCAGCCGCAGCATTGCTTAAAATTACAGAAAACACACGTACATCCATACATACTACTATATATGCTTTTATATTCTGTGTTTTCGTCTGCTAACGCCAATCACTTTGTCTATTTTCTTGCTCTCGCTCTCCAACGTCAGTCCTCCCCGCTCTCGACCGCTTTTATCAGACGTTCTTGTTGTTATAACTGCTTACGCGCTCACGCACTCTCGCCTAGCGCTCTTTGATTTTTAACCGTTTTATCGTGCTCTTTGCATTGATACGTTTCAACTTACACATACCTGCACCCTAACTTTTTTTGCTAAAGCATATTACTTCATGCTGCTTGTCTGCTGCAGTGAAATATTGCAAATTGGTTGGTTCAACAACCAAGATTTTATTTTGTGTGGTCTATGTGACAACATCATCCACTGAAATGTGTTGGCTTTACAGCCAAAAACCAGGAATGTCTGCTTTGCTGACACAGGCCTTAAATGGTGTTGTGGGTCTTGTAAAGAGGCGGTGAAAGAATCTTCACAATTTATGAGGCAGACTTACAAAGGCTTTAAAGCTATGCATGTTGCTTTAATAACCTGCAAAAGTCATTCGAGCAGCTTGAGTCCAATTTCAAAAAAAGGCAAGGTGATAAACTGAATCCCCGAAGCGTATAAGACTTTGGGACCTCATCCGATAACTGTCCCACCTGTCCTGCCCACTAAACCGCTTCTAGCGCCTAGCAATAATCCCCCATGGGTACTATTGCTAGCTCATGAATTTTATTTAACTCCCCGGCAAGGATCTTAAACAATAACCTTGCCACTAATAAAATAATTTGTGATCCATTAGGGAGTTCTCCGGTCCAACAGCTAGTGTGCCTATTGACTCACTGGCGTTTTCAATGGGGCACACAAGCCTCTGGTTGTTGTGCCCATAAATAAATTGTTTTTGTTTCTAGGCTGGCATCCGATACGTCATCGGATGATGTTGCAGCATATGGTAAATTAAAATCGATTCCCCTCTTATTGTTGTTGAAAAGTTAAATTTAAACATGCCAGAAGTATATCTTCTTTCAAGTTGGGTTTACCGCCTGAACTTTTTCGACAATTTGCTCTGAAAGTTTTGGCCGCCGCAGCTTGTCGTTAAGGAGTATACGAATAGGCGAATTAATGACAAAAATGGTATTAGGATCATAGCATACGCCTGTTGGCCATCCTGTTGCCTCCACCTCGGCGGCAAAAAACTAACTGAGTAATTAGCTTGGCCTATCAAATGTTAGCGGCCTTAACACTAAACTGGCTAAATATAGATGAACAGCTTATCTTTTGATTCTCAATAGTTGAACTTACTGAAACCGGTTAAAACCGATATTTCTGATTACTCCATTTTTCCTTCTAAATATAACTTGTACAGATGCGATCGCACTTCCCGCAAAGGGGCTGGTGTTCTCATTGCTGTTGACTCCTGTATTTCTCTGAACAGATTCTTCTCAGCATCTTCCGGACATAGAGTTTTTATGTGTTAAATATTACTAAACGCCGATCACTTTATGTTACTTGCTCTTATATTCCTCCTCAATCTAATATTTAGTTTTCTCATCCCATCTGAGTGCCCTGCAACTTGTTTGCGTCATTTTTGACAGATATCGATAACCTGATAGTGGTTGGCGATTTTAATATGCCACATGTTGTATGGTCTGTGAATGACACATTATTGCGGTGTTACCAGTCACTTCTGATGATTTTATCGATGGCCTACTGGAGTTAGGCCTATCGCAAGTTAACAGGGTGCATAACTGTAGTGGTAGAATGTTGGACTTGATATTTGTTTCGGACTCCGATTGCAGTAATGCTAGTAGAATACCCCCTTCAGTGCGTCCGGAAAATACCTACAATCCAACCTTAGAACTATCCATCGAAATTTTTAACCCTAGCTCAGTATCTAATAATACTTCAAACACACGTTGCTTTCGTAAAACTAACTTTACTAAATTAAATTATCTTCTTCAGCATACTTATTGGTCTCGGCTTTATTCTTGTACTGATATAGAAACTGCTATTGCCATACTTTAAAAGACCTTGAATTCGCTTTTGGATATTTGTGTTCTCCTCATTTGTTCTTCAAGTGATAATAAACCAATTTGGTTTACGAGGGAAATATCGCAATTGAAAACGCAAAGACAAGATCATATAAAAATTTAAAAAATCGGGAACTACTTTAGATCTATCTTCGTATTAGTTGCAAAATCTAGTTTTATTTCCGTTAACACATCTTGTTATAATAATTATCTTAATCGTTGTGGACTAAACTTTTCACGTGACCCAAAACAGTTTTATAAATTTTTAACTCTGAACGTAATTCTTCTTCCATCCGTCCTCATATACCTTGATAATACAAAGCAAGTTCTGATCAGGCAGTAGCCGATCTATTTGCTGAGTATTTTCAATCAGTATACTCATCGAATATATATAGTAGTAGTAATTCCTATCCTTTTCAAGTTCAAACGTCAAATTGCATATATGCCCAGTAGTTACTGAGTCTATGCTCCTGAGTGAATTTAACTCTATTAAACCTGGCTACTTGCCTGGTCCTGATGGAGCGCCAGGTTGTATTCTTAGATACTGCGCGGATTCTCTTGTGCGCCATTAAATAAATTATTAACTTGTCTGTTGATTCAAACGTGTTCGCTGATATATGGAAGGAATCCTTTATAATTCCACTCCAGAAAAATTCTTCAAAATTCAAAGTTAAAAACTATAAGGGCATATAAAAAGTCTTTGAAATAATTATATGTTCTCAACTGCAACACGGATGTAGTTCGATTATATCGCCTTATCAACATGGTTATGTTAGGCGTAGATCTACTACCACTAACCTTCTTGAATTCACTTCGCTTGTTATCAAAGGGTTTCAGGAAAAAGTGCAAACTGACGTTGTTTACACGAATTTGGTAAGGCATTTGATTCTGTTAGTCATTCTCTGTTGCTTCATAGATTAAATATTATTGGATTTCCATCAAAACTATTATTGTGGCTTTCGGAGTACTTGTGTGGCCGAACACAAAAGTAGTTTTTAAATCGTCTGTATCTAAACCTATTTTTGTTACCTCTGGTGTTCCCCAGGGTAGTCATCTTGGTCCTTTGCTATTTAATTTGTTTATTAACGATCTCCCAGCTGTTATTACTAACTCTTTTGTGTATATGTTTGCTGATGATGTGAAGCTATGTTTCACCTATATGACGCTTCCCTGTGTAATTTACTACAGTCGGATTTGGGTGCTTTGTCAGCCTGGTGCCGTACGAACTTACTAAATTTAATTGTTCAAAATGTAAAGTCATGTCTTTTTGTAGAAGTACCCCTCATACTGCTCACTACTTGCTTGATGCTTCACCACTTGACCGCGTGTTTGAAATTAAAGATTTAGGCATTATTCTTGACCCTAAATTAAAGTTTGACGCTCATATTTCGTTCCTTGGCTTCATCAAGCGGTGGTCGAAAGAGTTTAATGATCCCTACACCACTAAAACGCTTTATATATCCTAGTACGTCCCATTCTGGAGTATGGATCATGTGTGTGGTCCCCACAATACTCGAATCACCAGGATAGAATTGAATCTGTGCAGAAGAAATTTCTTCTATTTGCCCTTAGAAGTTTGGAGTTGACTTACCCCCGTATTCAAGTAGACTCCTTTAATAAATCTTCCCTCCCTGTTAAACCGTAGAACTATGCATGGAGTATTATTTATTACTTACCTACTTAATGGTGAAATCGACTCATCAGTTCTTTTGAGTCGAATTAATTTAGTGTCCCAATTAGATCTTCACATAACTTTTTACCCTTAGCCTTGATCGTTGCTTCAGCAACTATTTAACTCATGAACCATTTCGTGTTATATGTTCTGACTAAACAAACTTTATTCTCTTGTCTCCTTGGAGGCCTCAACTCCAGTACTAAAAAGATCGATCCATTTTGCTTTATCTAATCGTAACCATTAATTACTAATCTAACGCTGGTCTGATTGGGTTTTTCAGTGTTTTTTCCCAATCCTCGCACCATTTATATACTATTCTACATTTTACTTAACTTAATTATTCTAACTATGTTTAATTTAAATTTAATTTGATTTCTTTTAAATGTCAGCTGCTCTTAGATGACAATTCAAAAATAAATAAATATATAAATAAGTTTGGGCTTTCACAACTTATAACACAAGTTGTACATAAATAAACTAGTAAGTGGCCCGCTTACATCGCTGCGCGGAAAGTTTATATAAATTTTAGCAATAGAAGATAGATACAAAATAAATAAATTAGAAAATATTTCACAAAATATTAAAGCAAAGTATTTAATATTCTCTTTTCCACGCCACCATTGAGGTAGAGAATCAGGCACATTATTCACAATACTATCATCGATATTTCTGTGTTGTGAAAAATGAAAGGCTCTTAAAATATCTTCTGAGAAACTCTATTTATAAATATTCCAAAGTTCAAGAGCATCTGAAATTTGACAGTTTTGTAGGACTTTGACATATTACAACATCGGCTATAGTTGAATCCCAGTGCCTTTCATCTTCTAGTAATCCTAGAGCTTTACACGCCAATTGAAATGATGCGTGTTTGTGCCAAACAGCTGCGTTCCTGCTAACTGCGCAGCACTGCTGCCACGACTAGAAAACTCACGTCAAGCCGAGTCTTCTGGCCGACGGCAACCTTGCTTCGCTTAGGCTTAAGCGGCGGGGGTCAGTTCCTAATTACAAGTGTAACTCAAAGGTTCAAAAAGTCACAGAAAATAAATTACTACATTTTAATATTATAACCTAAAGTGTTTATAATCCGACGAGTAAGCAAGAAGTCCCTCAAGTCTTAATTCTACTGCGAAGCCCCCTACATTTTCATGGTCCTTCGAGCCGGATCTTAAGGAATTCGATTTAGTTTTCGGCAGCAGCAGAAAGTTCAAAGTTAATTATAACACACACAAGCACATAACCATACATTCCGCCATATTGTTCTGTCCGCCAAAGTTTTTTTGTCAAGTGAAAAGGAAAAGCATTCCGCTGTCTTCGTTAGACCGCATAAAACAATATTCCTAGCAGCTGAACAAAATAGGCAAAAAAAAAGTCTGTCTGCGCTAGTTAAATCATTTCCTATATGTATGTACATACGTACATACATACATACCTGTTCGCAGCTGAGATCCGTTCTGCTTTATACATTTATGCATCCGACATACATACATACATACGTACATGTAAACATATTTACACACAAAAAAAAAATCGCCAGCAGTTGATCGGCAGTTTTAAGCGCGCAAGCGTACGTGCATGTATGTGTGTATGTACATACATAAATTCATGCAGAACACATAGCATTTCTACATAAATTGCTTTATTACATATATTCCACACACATATATATCTACATATATGATTCCAACACCCACATTTACATTCCATATTAATGTTCCACATTACATATGCAAACATAACACACAATAATTAAATATACATATAAACGCAGTAAGCGCCGCACTTGCAGGTGAATTATTTCCAGCACTTGTCAAGTCGCCGGCACTCCATAACTTAAACAAAATACAAGTGCATTATAACATTTACTAAAAAACATAAAACAAAACACTGGCCGAGCATACAAAGAGATTAAAATTTAATAAAAATTTATTTTTGGCCGGCATAAACTACAACAGCTTAATATAAACAAACACAAGCATATGTAAGCTTTGCTAGTTCCGCTCTGGTGAACGGTAAAGGAAACAACGATTTCTTTGTCATAGAGCGCTTGAAGCGCAAAAGTGTGTAAGGCAATATATCGTGATCGTCAACAGTCCGACACTTAACTTAATTTAAAGGTATTAATTATAATCTATAATTAATATCTTATTTTCCGTTCTGGTTTTTCCGTTCGCAATTGTTCTCTGTTGCGATTCCATTCCGTTCCGGGTGGAATATTCCAACATAATTTATATATATTCTTTTATAAATTATTTTAGTTCCGTTAACGGGGGAAATTGTAAATATTCTTTTACAATTTTAAGTTTTCTGTTCTGTTTCCAGTCCGTTCCGGGTGGAATATTTATAAATATTCTTTTATAAATTATTTTAGTTCCGTTAACGGGGGAAATTGTAAATATTCTTTTACAATTTTAATTTTTTCTGTTCCGTTTCCAGTCCGTTCCGGGTGGAATATTCAAACTAATTTATAAATATTCTTTTATAAATTATTTTAGTTCCGTTAACGGGGGAAATTGTAAATATCCTTTTACAATTTTCATTTTTGTGTTCCGTTTCCATTCCGTTCCGAGTGGAATAAGCCAAAGAATATATAATATTCTTTTATAAATTTTTTTTTATTTCGTGCGAAGTTAAGCGGTAAATATCTTTTACACTTGACCGCTACCGTTCCGTTTTCCATTTCGTTTCCAGTGGGTGCATTATCAGAATAATTTATAAATATCTTTTATAAATCATTCTAAGCCCACTTATCAGAGTTATATTTGTAAATAGTCTTTTACAAATTGTTTCTAGTCGATTTTATTTTTGTTGTCACTTCCAACTTAAATAAATATCATTCCCAAAAGACCCAGAGGTTCTCATATTCGCTACCTGATCCAAACCATAAAGAATGTATTAATAATTTTTGTGGACGGATTATGCCGACAGGGCCAGGAGAGAAAAAACAATTGAGCGTTCCGTCCGTGAAGAGCACAAAAAGAAGTTCGCTTTCTTCACCAAATCTCCCGGTGAAGAAAAGCTCCGTCACACCCAAATCCAAGTCCAAGGCCGTCACGCCACTTGCCAAACCCCCCATTCCGAGTTGAAGCAGATAGCCAGCTCCAAGACAAATATGGTGATGTCCGATTTCATTTCCGCTTCCGACAAGCTGATCCAATTTGAGTCACGAATTAATAATCCGTCAGCGACAGAACCTTCTCTTTACACGCTTCAAGTCCGTCGCGACCACGCAAAGGTTCTGTGGGAAAAGGTTGAAAGCGAGTTCGAGATTAGCTCAAGAGCACTCAGCCAAGGGTGTGGGAGCAGCGATGCTGTCGCGTTAACGTCAACACGACAATTGCTACACGGTATATGAGCGGTGTACGGCACAGTTGTGCGAAGAAATAGAAAGGCTAAACTCCATCAATAGGCAGCCCGCAGTCCCGATAGCGTCTGTTTCTCGAGGCTGTAGTCTCCCACCTGTTGACACAGAAGTGTTCTATGGGGACTATTTAAAATGGCCAGCCTTCCGAGACCTATTTACGGCTATCTAAATTGACAACCCTCGACTAACTCCAGTCGAAAAATTGTTTCACCTAAATTCAAAACTGGAGGTCAAGCAAAGGCAATCGTTTCCAAATCCCCGCTCACTCATGACGGTTTTGCCTCTGCGTGGCAGGCGTTACATGAGCGTTTGCAAAACAAGAGACTTCTGGTCAACAGCCAATTAAAAATACTTTTCAACTTGCCGACAGTCAGTGTAGAAACCGGTTCCGCCCTCAAAGAAATTCAGACCACCATCCAGAGTTGTCTCACAGCTTTGGAACATTCCGATGTGTCGACAGACAACTGGGACTGCCTTCTTGTATTCTTGTGCTCTTCCAAATTACCAAAGGGCACACTGTCTCTGTGGGAACAGTCCCTTTGAGATAAAGCGGAAATTCCAAAATGGGAGGATTTAAATAGTTTCCTGGATGAACGCTATAGGACGCTGGAAGCTATTGAGGATGTCAAGCCTAGTTCCAGCGTTCAATCCAATTCGAGGTCCAACCCTCAAGCGTCTTCAAGGAATCTCCAAACCTTTGAAGCAAAGGTACATTCCAAGGTAAAATCTTGCGACTTATACTCTAAAGAGAACCACCCTGTCCGTCTGTGCCCTCGTTTTCTACAGATGCCCGTTAATGAGCGGGCATCTTACATCAAGCAAAAAAAACTCTGCTTGAATTGTTTCGCAAGACGGCACCAGTTACGAGAGTGTACGAGTGCGCACAATTGTTTTACATGCAAAGGGCGGCACAACACTTTACTACATCGAGGCGACAATGGTCCGGTCAATTCTAATACAGATTCCCATGCAAATACCAATTCCAACATACAGTCCGCTACCCTTCATTCCAATAATATACAGTCCACTACCCTACAACCAGCAGCAAATGTCCAAACGTATTTTGCTGCCAACGAACAGAGTGTCCTACTCGGCACGGCGGTCATTAACGTATGCCATCGGGGAGCTACGTATACCGCTCGAGCTCTAATCGATTCAGGCTCAGAGGCTACGTTTATCTCTGAGCGATTATTCCGACAGATTCGAATGGCAGCTCAAGCTCAAGCTCAAGTTTCTGGGCTAAATCAGACAGTTGCAGCCCAAGCGCAAGAGTTATGCCATTTTACTATAGGCTCTCCTACAAAACCAAAACTTCATATAGAAGCTTCGGCGTTCGTTCTTCCTCAGTTGGCCGGCAACTTGCCCGCCATATCGGTTCCTAAAAGTTCCCTGAGGAGCCTCCCAGCTATTGAGCTGGCCGATCCGACTTTCCATCAGAGTTCGCCGATTGATGTTCTTATTGGCGCGGATATCCTTCCGTCTGTCATTTTAAGCGGCTCTCTTCCTAACCTTTGCGGCTCGCTCCTGGGGCAAGAAACCATTTTTGGATGGATTCTCACCGGTCCGCTTTCAAAGATTGTGCCGCAGTCAATTTCATCGTTCTCCGCAAGAATTTCGACCAGCGACGGGATGCAGCTAGACCATCGCATTTCCAAATTTTGGGAGGTGGAGGATGTTCCAGTGCCGCAGACCCAAAAACTAAGCGTCTCTCAAGCTCCAACGCAGGAATTCCCCCTATATGTTGAGCCAACTACTACAGCCTCATCAGTGGCTATTCAGGAATATTCCTTATTCGGCTCCTCACAGCCCCTCTATTCTATGCTTTTCACTCCACAACTGACTACAGGAACGGAGTCTAAATCAGAAATAAATCAAGAAGTTCCCTTGTACGCCGCACCACCAGCTTCAAGAGCAGCGACAAGCTTATCATCTGGGTCAAGGCAAGAAGCGTTTTTTTGTCCGTCAAGGTCAAAATCGGCATTTTCCCTAAAGTATCAGAGCCAGCGTTGCTACAGACGTCACAATCCTCCGTGTTATCTGTCAACTCAGTACGATCAGACGACAAATACTTATATCCTTCCTTTTTTTCCAGAAGTTTTACAAGATGCCGTCGCACAAGGCCACGTACCACGACCGTCTCATCAATACCAACTCCTTCCGGTGTAGGATATGCAGAGGAGTGCATCCACTGAGGAAGTGCCAAAGGTTCTTGCGACTCACGGCTGAAAAACGCCTGCTTAGCCCACCAGCACTCCGGGCAATCCTGCCGCAGCGCCAGCACGTGCAAGGTCTGCCATAAGAGCCACCACACCCTACTGCACTTCCGCGAGGCTCACCACAACATCCACCCAACCAGAAGGCGTGAGCGAGCAGCTTCGCCTAGGGCCACAAGTTCTTCGCATATGCGGTCTCCAAACACCCGTCGCCAACCGTCGCCAGCTCATCCCAGGTCCATCCAGACATCGCTGCCATCAATAATGCAGCACAATGCTGTGAGTGTCCTGCCGACGGCCGTCGTCAAGCTTGACACTGGGCTGAAGACGTTCGATATCCGGGTAATGATCGACCGTGCAGCACCACTAACCGCATCACCATGTCACTGGCAACGGCTTTCGGGTTATCCGTCACCCGTGTTGGTGCGGAGGGCGTCTGCACGGTGCTCCTGCGATCAAGGATGACCGACTTCAGCCATGAAGTTTTAGTCCATGTGGATCCTGACTTCGGCATACGCACTCCAATCAGGCCGATCATTGCTGACGCCCAGCACTTCAAGAGCATTGTTCTGGCCGATGAACGCTGGTATCATCCTTCAACGGTGTGTTTGGCGCTCGGGGCGGATGTGTATCCTCACATTATCCTCAACGGAATCCACCCTAGCACCAACAATTATCCAATGGCCCAAAACTCAGTATTTGGCTGGGTTCTATCCGGGACTTGCAGCCAGTAGATCCTTTCCCGGCCAGAATGGTCTTCCGGTGGCACAGAACACTATATTTGGTTGGATGCTCTCGGGATCGTGTCCGGCATAACTCCAGCGTGCATCCCGGCACAATTTCCGATCCCCCCATCCGTCTCAATCTTGCAATCCTTGCAAGGGGGGGAGTATGTTTGTGCCAAACAGCTGCGTTCCTGCTAACTGCGCAGCACTGCTGCCGCGACTAGAAAACTCACCTCAAGCCGAGCCTTCTAGCCGACGGCAACCTTGCTTCGCTTAGGCTTAAGCGGCGGGGGTCAGTTCCTAATGCTATACCATTAACGGTTTTTAAATTTAAAATTAAGTTGGGCCCCTTACAAAATGTAATAAAGTCTTAAATAAAAACATTCTGTATTATTGGGATGAATAGTGTTGTAGTATACACATATATCCAGTGTACACTGTACACACTTCAGATATATTAAACAGCAACACTTTGTTGTTGTCTAAACATTAAACAGAGCAGCGACACTTTGTCGTTGCATAAACAATAAGTCAAGCACCCAGTGCTGTAACATGATCGCGTAAGAATGCAACGCGCACAACGATGCCGCGTCAGCGTTCTCACGCTTTACTATACATATGTGTATCCTCTCGCTCTCTTTATATTATATACAATATTAAGTACGGCTCTCGCACTGACTTCTCTGCCGAAGCCATGGCCAGCCTTAAAACTTAGAATCAAAAACCGTGACATGTGAGTTCGAATAAATAATAATATATTAGTGCTTGTACGAAAATGAAATGAAATTGATTTTAATACATTCATGATGAGTTAAATACAACAACGCAAAAGTACAATCCGTTCAAAGATAAAGACATTCATGATGAGTTAAATACAACAAATTAAAAGTGCAATCCATTTAAAATAAAAACATTCAAATAACAACAAGTAAACAAAAACTATGGAAATATTAAAAATTAACAACATTGAGTGGTGTTAAAAAAAATGAGAAAAGACTTAAATAACTAAATATGCAATCAACAATAAAAAACAGCAGCGACAACAACAGCAGCAACAATAACAAAAAAAAATAACAAATATATAAAACTGATACAGCGACAGCCCCGATTTCGTAAACGCTGCTCCCGTTGAGCAAAGGGACGGACCGACGCTGAAAAAGGCGCTTGAGGTGTGTCCAGCCGATGGACCACGGCCACTCACAATAGCTGAGTACAAGGCCCGGAACGCCAAGAAGCCCCCAAAGAAGACAAAACGGGAAGGAAGAATTAAACGACTACTGCAACAGAGACGAGTGGAGCGGGATATGCTGCAGACGTATGCAGACAAGGAAGAGCAACAACGCTGCCAACAACGCATAGATGACATCACAAAACAACTTCGCCAAAAGAGCGAAGCAACGCAAAAGAGCTGCTAAATGCGAAGCTCCACTTTGCCATTATTTTTAATTTCTACCAAAAAACGACATGTAGCACCGCAAGGTGCAAGTTGGAATGACTAACATCTGATAGGCTTTCTCTAAAAACATATGATTGGTAATTACTGTAAACCAGTCATATGCACATTATACTAAACAATCAATATAAAAAAAAAACATGGGAAATTTTACACAAAAAATTTTTTTTATCGAAAACACAATATTTCTATAAATCTGATCAGGCAGAATTTCATGTCAGTTTTCAACTCAGATAAAGTAGACATATTCAAAAAAAAAAAATTATCACTTGCCAGAACCTGTCATGGGTCTAGTAGACGTCAAGTCTGTGGACTCGACAGCCAGTCGTCTCCAGATTTGAAGTATATGCTTATACTGGTTCTGATCATAGTAATACTAATGGTCTTGGACACAGTGTCCAAATTATATAAAATACATAGGAAAACTATAAAAAAAGGTACATGAGTAAGGCAACAGAACTTGACAAAATATAAATTTTTCCAGAAGATTATTAGCCATGCTTAAAGCAAAAATAGATGCCATTTACACTAATACCCTAATTTCGTATACAAGCTATACAAATACTTTCCAGATTCCATGAATATATCTCCGTTTATAAGTTCGAAAATGAATTTATGGAAACATATAATATCCCAATAAGTCCATTATATGGTTGCGATAAGACCGAAAAGCAAAAGTTTTAGAAACCATACCTTATGCCCATGTTAAAACATATGTAGAACAACATCCCATTCTTGGCCCTGCCAACATTTTTATTGTGCGTCTACACAGGTAATAAAATTTCAAATAAATCATGGTAGAGCTCAAGCTATTAGCTAGATTTATTCAGTTTTTGGTGTTTTTGGTCGATAACGGACCAACCCATCCGAAATTAAAAATTATCCTTCAGTGGATAATCTCAAACAAGTCAGTTAAATTACATATGTACAAGCAAATACAACGCATATTATCATTGCAATATAAAAATTTGCTAAGAAAAAACGTTCGCTTGCCAAAGTCAATAAATGATTTGTTCGTAAATCAAATCATCAAAGCAGAACTATTGAGTTCCGAAAGTGACGACTCTGACATCCAAATAATTGATTAAATAAAAAAAAAACCAAAACTGTACCAAATGAAAAAAATTTTTGTAATTCCAATTCATAACAAATGGTATAGGGAATAGTTATGAGTTGGCATGAAATTGATCAAACAATTGAAAACTCAAAACAAAAATTCGACAAATCATATAAATCTATCAACAAGAATACAACAATAAGAATCGAAACGTTGGTGCATCACATAACGGTTTTAACAACCGAATATAATAAATAAGCGATTTAGCATCTTCTTTGAAGAGTAAGCTAACGAATACACACAACGATCATTGCTTTAAAATATTACGAAAGTCAGCTTTAAAGCTTGAGGCGATAAGCGTTCGTCGTAATATAACATTAACTATTCCCAAAAACCCGTACTTTCCAGTGAGTTCGACCAGAGTCAACTCCAAGATTTGAACGAGTCAAAGCCAATAATTGACATTGAAGCGTCAGAGTAAGAGAGTTCTGATTCTGATATCATAACAAATACAAAAGAACGAACAAATATACCAGCCATGACAGACACAGCTATTGCCGATAGGCATACATGAGATAAATATCCTCATCAATACCCGCATTTGATGGAAAAAAGTTAAATTTGCAAAGATTCTTAACCTCGTTAAGACTAGTAAATTTAACAAAAGGCCCATTTGAGAACATAGCCGTAGAAGTAATCAAGTCAAAAATAATTAGCTCGACCTTCTATAAAGTCCAAAATGAGACAACCATAGATGCAATAATAAAGAAATTGCAAGAATCTATTGTCGGTGAAACATCCGACGTGGTAAAAGCCAAAATGGCTAATGTCTATCAAAAGGGTAAAACTGCCACGCAATTTACCAACGAAATCGATAATCTACTAAGATTACTTGAATCTTCGTGTATCGATGTTGGATTGCCGGCAGAACTTGCTGATAAATTCAGCACAAAAGCAGCAATAAATGTCATGATTAAAAACTGCGATCATGGCAAGCTGAAAACAATATTGGAAGCAGGTACATTCCCAACAATGAATGACGCTGTAAGTAAATATATACATTGCAGTACAAAAATTACAGGATCAACAAATGCAATCCTATTTGCACAAAGAGGACACCCCAATCGAGGTAATTCCGAGGAAATTGTCGAGGTAGAGGCAATTACCAAGGTTATAAAAATAATTATGGTAATTATAATAATTACTATAATAATAATAACCGAGGACGCGGAAATTTCCGAGGAAATAACCGCAGCCGTGGATATGCCAACAGAGGATACCAAAACAACGGACGAAACAATAACAATGTTCGAGTTACGCAAGGTAATTCGGAAAAACCAACAGGCACCCTTAAGTACTCAAACCCAATAAATTCTAAAGTCCACACAATCAATTTTAGTCTTAACATTTTTATAAAATTAAAGAATGAACATACACAAACAACGCAGACGTTACTCATTGATACTGGTGCAGATATTTCAATTTTAAAAGAACAATCTGATACTTTTCAAGAATTAGATTACAATGTGACCACTAATATCAGCGGAATTGGAGAAGGTTCAACCAATTCCACTGGATTAGCTTTCGTTGAATTAACAACGGGAAAATATACAATTCCACATCATATTCATTTAGTAAACTCAGATTTTCCCATGCCATGTGACGGAATAATAGGTATGGATTTATAAAGAAATTCAATTGTCAGTTGGACTTCAAAGCAAGTGAAGACCTCTTTATAATAAGACCTCCAAATTTTAACTATCCGATAACTATCCCTATAGTTCACACCATTGACAATAATACAACAATGTTACCATTAAGATCCGAAGTCGTCCGAAAAATTAAATAAATACAAAGATGATCAGTTATGACCCCATGTCAAGAAATTGAAAATGGAGTATTATAGCAAGCTCCATATCCGATTCTAAAAATTGTTTTGTCCGAATTTTGAACTTAACAGACTCAAATAAAGTAGTTAACTTAGATCAAGTCCAATTTGAACCGCTAACCAACCATGAAATTTTCAATAAAGAATGCATGTCAAGAGATGAAAAAATTCTTTCTAAATTGAGAAGAAATTGTCCGCTACCTTACAATAACATATTGACAAAATTATGCACCCAGTATACAGATATATTCGGACTAGAATCCGAACCAATAACGACGAATAACTTTTATAAACAAAAACTAAGATTGAAAGATGATGAACAAAGTTACATTAAAAACTATAGAACTCCTCATTCACAACAAGCAGAAAACAAGTAACTAAACTCATAAATGATAAAATAGTAGAACCCTCTGTGTCCGAATATAATAGCCCATTACTATTAGTACCAAAAAATCCTTACCGGATTCAACAGATAAAAGATGGCGTTTAGTAATAGACTATCGTCAAATTAATGAAAAACTATTAGCTGATAAATTCCCACTTCCAAGAATAGATGATATTCTTGACCAACAAGGCTGAGCAAAATACTTCTCGTGTCTAGATTTAATGTCTGGATTCCACCAAATAGAACTTGAAGAAAACTCAAGAAATATAACGTCTTTTTCAACGAGCAATGGCTCTTATGGTTTTACGCGATTACCTTACGGTTTAAAAATAGCGCCTAATTCTTTTCAAAGAATGATGACAATTGCATTTTCTGGTCTTGAACCATCACAGGCATTCCTTTACATGGATGACCTAATTTTCTTCGGTTGTTCCGAACAACATATGATCAAAACCTTAAAAACGTTTTCGATTTATACATAAAGAACAATCTAAAACTGCACCCAGACAAGTGCACATTTTTCATGCATGACGTGACATTTCTAGGTCATAAGTGTTCTGACAAAAGTATTCTCCCAGATGACAAAAAGTATGATGTCATTGAAAAATAACCAGTCACTACGGACGCAGACAGCACTAGAAGATTTGTTGCATTTTGTAACTATTACAGACGATTTATAAAAACTTTGCCGAATATTCTCGTCCCATAACAAGACTGTGTAAAAAAGATGTAGAATTAGAATAGACAGCTGCTTGTTAGCATGCCTTTGAACATCTTAAAACGGCATTAATGAATACAACTTTACTTCAATATCCAGATTTTAGCAATGAATTTTGCATAATCACAGATGCTAGTAAAGAAGCATGTGGAGCAGTTTTAACCCAAAATTATAATGGTATTCAATTACCTGTAGCATATGCATCTCGCAGCTTCACAAAAGGGGAAAGTAATATATCGACAACAGAACAAGAGCTATCAGCAATTCATTGGGCAATTAATCACTTCAAACCATACATATATGGTAGACATTTCACAGTCAAAACAGACCACAGACCGTTAACCTACTTATTTTCAATAGTTAACCCTACATCAAAATTAACCAGAATGAGACTTGATTTAGAAGAGTATGAGTTCACAGTAGAGTATCTTAAGGGTAAGGACAATCACGTAGCAGATGCGTTATCAAGAATAACCATCAAAGAATTAAAAAATTTACATTACAAAGTCCTAAAAGTCACTACTAGACAAGAGAAAAGGCAGAAAATTTCCTGCGGGGGAAATGAAAAAGGTATAGAAAAAGAGAATTTGAAAATTAATCTGTAAATAAAGCTTCAAAGCCCAACGTATATGAAGTCATAACGATGTACGAAAAGTAGTGACCTTGCAAACGAAAGGTATGCTATGTTGCTTTAAGCATGGTAAACAAATCAAGCAAGAATAGATGTTAGCGATCTGTATGCAAATGGAGTTATTGATTTAGGTTAATTTTTCCAACGGCTTGAGAACAAAGCCGGTGTACATGATATACGCGAACTAAAATGGCACCGAATGACATAATCTTTGAACATGTTTCAACAGAATTTTTCAAAAAAAATGGGCAATAATGTATTAAAATTATTAAGAGTAGCACTACTCAAGGTGACCAATAAGGTGCGTTTCATATATATAATGACACCACAAATTTGCTAATATTTTTTGAACGGTACATTTTTTCAATAACAATGTTCTACGCATTTGCGTGTATTGACAAAAAAATAATGTGTACCAAGCCAGACGGCGTTTCTGATAACGGTACATTTGTTTTGCTGAAAAAACTGATTTTCGGTTGTTTCACAATTATAAAACCACTTTGATTTTTATGTTTGTTTATTAACTTATTATTTTTTTGTTACATATTAGAACTAAGTAGTGTTTCCATGTTTCGAAACCACTTGAAAAATTCGATTTGGCATACTCTTGATCAAGTTGTCCATAGTTTTTTTATGAATTGCTTCCCATTCTTGAACAATTGTGGTTTTGAGCTGTTCGACCGTTTCAAATTGCCGGTTTTCTTTATAAACACGGCGAACTAAAATGCCCCACAAGTTCTCAATTGGATTGAGATCAGGGGAGCGAGCAGGCCATTGCATCAGAGCAATATTTTATTGTTGAACCAGGTTTTGCTCTCCCGACTCACGTGAATGGCAGCATTGTCCTGCTAAAAAGTCCACTGAGTGTCATTAGTTTGCCGCAAGCAAACTGCATTCCAACACATTAATGTAGTCACTGTTTTTCATTCTGGACGAGACGAATTGGACTTCCAGACAACCGGCAGCTGAGAAAGCACCCCACAGCATAACACTGCCACCACCGAATGTCGGATGTCGTGCCAATAGCTTCTATTACCATCGGGTCCATCCAAATTCCATTTTTTTTCGTCTGAATAAATGACTTGAATTACATAAAGTTAAAAGTTGAGAATTTGAATTCAAAAAACATCATGCATTTAAACGTACAGTATTCCAGTTTGTTGACACGTTTCGCTTGGCGAATTCAATTCGTGCATCCTTATGCTGTTGTTTTAACGCTGGAATGCAATTCATTTTTTTGTTCTCTATAAATGGAGATTCCTTAAGAGTGCGCCATATCGTTGTGCGTGAGACCCTTCTATCCACAACGGTCGTCAAATCGCTTAAACTGCGACAGGTGTTGCTGGCGGCACGCACCACCTTCCTTTGTTCCCGGTTAGTAAGAGTTTTTTTCCTTCCACTTCGCTTACAGGTACCATATTCCAGTGGACTATCTAAAAAATTATGAACAACCGTGTGGCTTCTCTCGATCCTGCGCCCAATTTCACGGAATCCATACCCCTCTTCCCTCAAAGCAAGTATTCTGCCATTTTCCTGCTCCGTAAGCGCTGTACCACGTGGCATTATTTTTAAATCGCAGTATAATCAAAATAATATGTAATATATGCTTATTCTGTTCAGTTTCAAACACAACCATCACTTTGAAACTCATTATTGAAAGTGGTTTTATAATTGTGAAACAACCGAAAATCAGTTTTTTCAGCAAAACAAATGTACCGTTATTAGAAACGCCGTCTGGCTTGGTACACATTATTTTTTTGTCAATACACGCAAATGCGTAGAACATTGTTATTGAAAAAAATGTACCGTTCAAAAAATATTAGCAAATTTGTGGTGTCATTATATATATGAAACGCACCTTATATTAAACGATATAGATAAAGAAGCTATACTGTCTAAATTCCATGAAGATTCAATACAAGGAGGTCATACTGGCATATCAAAAGCTTTAGCTAAAGTACAAAGACATTACAAATGGAAAATATTCGAAAAGACATAATAGAATACGTACGTAAATGTCAAAAATGCCAAATGTCTAAAACGACATTACATACAAAGACCTCTTTAACACTGACAGAGACACCAATATATGCTTTTGACAGGGTAATTGTTGAAACTATTGGTCCATTACCAAGATCCGAACATGGTAACGAATATGCAATAACGCTCATTTGCGATTTAACCATTCCATCCCTAATAAAAATGCTAGTACTGTCGCTAAAGCTATATTCGAATCTCTTATACTACAGTTCGGTCCAATGAAGACGTTCATCACGGACATGGGAACTGAATATAAAAATTCCATTATTAATGAATTGTGCAAAAATTTAAAAATAGATAATATAACTTCTACAGCACACCACCACCAGACAGTTGGAATAGTAGAAAGAAGTCATAGAACTTTTAACGAATATATTCGCTCATACATTTAATGATGATAAAACTGACTGGGATGTGTGGCTAAAATATTTTGTGTATTGTTTCAACACGACTCCATCTATGGCGCATAACTATTGTCCTTATGAATTATTTTATAGCAAACAAAATAATTTACCCAAATATTTTGATACAGTAGACAATATAAAACCTTTATATAACATAGGAAACTATGCTAAGGAAATTAAATTTAGATAAGAACAAGCATATAAACGAGCTAGAATAATGTCCTGTCAGGTTAAAGAGTGGCTAGAGGAAAAGATTATTAAGCCTAGCACGTCAGAGTATGCATCTCCTGTGGTTCTTGTAGCGAAGAAAAATGGGAAGAAACGTTTGTGCTGTGATTATAGAAAACTAAATGAAAAGATAATGCGCGATAACTTTCCGATGGTACACATGGATAGTGTTATTGCAAAATTGCAGGGGGCAAATATTTTCACTACGCTGGATTTGACGAATGGGTATTTCCATGTACCAGTAGAGGCACAGTCGCAAAAATATACAGCGTTTGTTACACAGAAAGGACAGTTCGAGTTTTTATTTGTTCCGTTTGGCATATCAAATTCGCCAGCCGTGTTCACCAGATTTATAATGGCAATTTTTCGGGACTTGGTACAGAAGGATGATGCAGTTGTGTACATGGATGATATTATCATACCGAGTGTCAATGTTGAGGAAGAGCTAGAAAAGCTAAAAAGAGTACTTAAGGTGGCAGCAAGAAACGGGCTAAGAATTAATTGGGGCAAATGTCAACTGTGGCAAAGAAAGGTAAATTTTTGGGGTACATCATTGAAGATGGGAAAATTACTCCCAGTGAAGAAAATACAGAGGCGGTGTCAAATTTTCCAACACCAAGAGATAGAAAGGGTATTCAACGATTCAACGATATTTCAGAAGATTTGTGGAAGGATTTGCGTTGATTGCCAAGCCGTTGTCCGATTTGCTACGGCACGATTCGAAGTTTGAGTTTAAAGAGTTGCAGCAGGTAGCATTCGAGCAGCGTTAGTTAGTAAGCCAGTGTTGAAGCTGTATAATCCGAAGCTTGCGACAGAAATACACACAGATGCATCTAAGTTTGGGTATGGGGCGGTGATGCTACAAAAAAACTTAGAGGACGGCATGTTGCATCCGGTGATGTATATGAGTAAGAAAACTAAGCCATGCGAGGAGAATTATCACTCATACGAATTGGAAGCATTAGCAGTGGTAGGAGCTTTAGTTAAATGGAGAGTCTATGTCATGCGAGTTAAGTTTAAGGTCGTCACTGATTGCAATGCATTTGCCATGGCGATGAAGAAGAATAAAGTGCCATTGAGAGTTGCACGATGGGCTATGTATCTACAAGATTTCGATTTTGAGATAGAGCACCGCTCAGGGACGAAAATGCGGCACGTGGATGCATTAAGTCGTGTTTATTGTTATGTACTAACTGAGAGCATCATGCATCGGCTGAAAGAAGCGCAGATTGCTGACGAGTGGACAAAAGTAATCCGAAGTCTGGTGAATAGTAATGGTTACGAAGATCATTATATGGCTAACCAGATATTGTTTAAAGACCCTAATCGAGAGTTGATTGTAGTGCCGTCTCAGATGGACACTGAAATAATACAAATCGCTCACAAACAGGGCCATTTCTCGGCTAAAAGAACACAGGAACTGATAGAAAAGTCATACTATATTCCAAAGCTAAAGGAAAAAGTAGCTAGAGTAGTGACAAGTTGTGTGGAGTGTATTTTAGTCAATACCAAGGCTGGTAGGCAGGAGGGTTACTTAACACCGATTGATAAGGGTGACAAGCTATTAGTTACATACCACATCGATCATGTTGGGCCAATCGAGATAACAAAAAAACGATATAACCATATTTTAGTTGTTGTTGACGTATAAAGTATTGAAGGCTCTGAAGCACGGTAGGTATGAGGTAGAAAAGGTGGGGGATTTTGAAGGCCCAGGTAAAACATCTGTACCTGTAAAAGGTGTGTATGTATTGTTAGCATCCAGTACAAACTGACTGCTTAATTGTTGTCGCAACTGGCACTTGTAACCAGGTGGACCGCGGAGAATAATGAATTTACCTTGTGGGTTGTACTAAGAACACTGATTTTATTAACGAAAAGTAACAATATTTATAGGAAATAAAAGCTTAGTTTTAGAGTTTTGTGGTGTCAATTAAAATTAGGTTATTGTGTACTCAACAGTTGCTTGCAATGCAGAATAGCATATTTAGCGACTACCGGGTTGGCTGACCGCTACTGTTGCGACATATTGCATGAATTGTGCAGTCAGTGATATTCTGTGTGTTCAGCATAATTTGGTGTTGCTTAAAGTTTTATTGGGTTAATAAATGTAGCGCATTGTGTATGGTCTTGACCTAGTTTTACATGTGTTAATAATTTGTTTGTGATTCTTACATAGCTATGTGCAGTTATTTGATATCTTATAATATAAATATGTGCTAACTTGTTTATGACTTAACATTCTCCCGGTTTTCAACCATCCTCTAAATCCAGTGTAAATCGTCTTGGGACGCTGAAGGCTCGGACGGGTTGACTGCTTCGTTCCTAGTGGCTGTGGGTGGACAAGTCCATCGTCGTTGCGTCCGCATTGCATATGCACATAGTATTATGACAGATATCACTAGTGCAGTGTAAGCGGCTATGTGATGATGTTGGACAGAGCTTATTTGGTTGGGCAGCTCTTCTTTGTTAAGTGTTGCCAATTTTACCTGTAGGTCATCTAGATCCTTGTCGTCTTGTGCGTTGTAATCCGAGATGTTGAGAGTTGTCTCTGGTACCTTTGTTATGTTTGGTTGGATAATGTCACCAAAACGGGCGTAGCCTTGTCTTATTTGACTCGTGACAGTGCCAAAAGTATTGATGCTAATGTCTGTGTTGCGTGCAGTACAGCCAGGTGATAGCGACAGTAGTCCACTGTTTTGTAGTTGGATAGTTGACTGTGTTCCGTTGCAAACTGCTTGAAGTTCCACTTTCGAATGTGTTGCGAAGCTCCAGTTGATCTGCTGTTGTGTTTTTTTCCCATACCATTTGGTTGTTCGGTAAGTTACGTGACACGTCGTTGGTGTCTTGTTGGTAAACAGTTGAAACTCACATCGGTTGCTTACATCAAACACAGCTTGATGATCAAAGCATATGTATTTTTCGATGTGTATTGTACGGCAGCGGTGTAGATCATCTTGTGTAATTCCCATGAATTGATCTCTGTGGTTGTTGACACCTATAATAGGTGTTTTTAGCTATTCCAACTGGCAGTGAGAATTTGGCCTCATGACGACTCTATATAAATTCCATTCTCGTTGATTCATATATAGCAACGAGAGAGAGTCATATAAATGCCATCTCTAAGCGATTTTCAGCTTGCAGTGTTGCTCAGCACTAGCCAACGCAAGTTAGCTTACTATCTTGGCACTGATCTGGTAGCACTTGTTCAAGACAATAATAAAAATAACTTTTGCATTTACACTTATAAAAGATGAACTGTCAATTCTAACTTGTGTTGCCCAGCACTGCCACAATTTTTTTGCTTGCGTTCAGGTCTAGCGTTCAGATCTAGCAACATTTGTGTATAAAGCTTGTATAAGCAGTTCAATTCAAGTCGCATTAGTTAACGTAACTCAGTTTATTAAAAAAAAAATTAAAAATTGTTTTCGCTTGAGCCACATATCAAATGTAAGTATATTAAATTGCATTCGCACGCACTCCAACACTAACCTCGCGTGCTTAAAGGTGAGCAGTCTGGCAACGCTATTGTAGATACACTTTCGCAAACTAAAGAATACGAAGAAATTAAGCTTGACTGAAAATTTGCAAATAATTTGATCAAAATGGGTCGCCCTCGTAAGCCCGGCAAGAAACAAAAACGCAAAAAATCCAAAAAAAAAAAAAAAAAAAATTCAAGAAATAAATAAAACGATTCAAAGCGGCTGACTTTGTGTTCGCCAAAGTTCGCGGGTTTCGCGCCTGGCCCGCGCGTGTTTTGCGAGAAGAGGGCAAAAAGAGTCGCGTCTATTTCTACGGCACTAACAACGTCGCCAAAGTTACAGTGGGAAAAATCTTTGAATACGAGCCGAACAAGGAGCGCTTGGGAAAATCTAAGAAAACCTTCGCCCTGTTTAAGAATGCAATAAAGAACGCGTTTTTTATGTTTAACAATCCTGACGGTGATGACGCTTATTTTCAGGCAAAGATCGAGTTGGAATTTAAAGAGATGAGCAACCCAATAGAGAATGAAGTGCCTCCATCACACAAACCTTCATCGCCGGAAACATCTACTTCGGGAGAATCAACTTCGTCGGAGTCATCAGCTTCGTCGGAGTCATCAGCTTCGTCGGCTTCCTCATCTCCGTTGGGTTTGCCTAAAATGTCGAATTTTCCGGCTTCGGCAAAATCGCCTATGTTTTCTTCTTCACCATCTCCAAGTAACTCGTCGACAGACTCGGAAATGGAAGATCAGAAAAAAGGGCCCATTGAGCACATCACCAGTGACTCCGATTAAACATTGCCTTAACAATATAAGCAAAGTTCTCGTTTGTTTATTGCTTCAATAAATAAGATGCTTTCATTTTGTCAGTGGCTTCTCTTTTTTTTATGTTAAGTTGCATACATCTTCATTTCTAGGCTATCACTCAGCACGCTGCAATTACGAATTTTTGGCGATGCCATTTTTCAGGCGAACAGCAAAATAAACAAGCGTCTAGTAAAATAAGCAGCCGAATAACAGTTTTGCATTGCTGGTCATATACTCTTTCATGTTTTCAGCTTTATGACCATTTTCAACAATTTTGCCATCGCAACTACCATACGCTTATGCAGCGATGCGCACAAACTGCGAAAGTGTATTTAGTTGTGCATATGTCGTTTTCATTTGCTTGTTTATTTTGCTGTGTGCCTGATACTGCAAATGGTCGATCAGCACAAAATACGATATTTGGCTGCCTTGTAAGTATTGCGTTTTAGGTTTTTGTAGGCAAAATACAAATTCTGCACTAAATTGAATTGATAATAGTAGAGAAAGGTCAATGAATGCCATGGCAAATGCTACGCATACAATTCAATATGTCATGTAGAAATACAAAATCACTAACACAGTAACACTAGCCAGCCCAAACAAAATAAAAAATCAGTAGAAATCCCAGCAAAACAGCAAACATATATAAATATATATGAATGTGGGTATAATACAAAGCTTCACTAAGGCAACGTCGCAAAAATATAAGACTTGTGACGTAGACACGCTCATAAGTTTATATAAGGAAAAGATGGGCGAACAGCAAGCGAAGAAGCGACTGCGCGCTGCAAAATCGCTGCCTTTGGGCATATACTCAGAGCATGGCTGGCTGGCTGTGCTATGAGAAAACAAAAGTGCATAACAGTCGCCAAGCCGAGTGGCTTGATACTCTGGCACGAAATGCGCTGGCAGAGAAAAAAGCCGCAGCAGCGCTTTGTGAGAGAGGTGTCGCCACGATTGCCTATTCCAACTGGCAGTCAGAATTTGGCCTCATGACGACTCTATATAAGTTCCATTCTCGTTGATTCATATATAGCAACGAGAGAGAGTCATATAAATGCCATCTCTAAGCGATTTTCAGCTTGCAGTGTTGCTCAGCACTAGCCAACGCAAGTTAGCTTACTATCTTGGCACTGATCTGGTAGCACTTGTTCAAGACAATAATAAAAATAACTTTTGCATTTACACTTATAAAAAGATGAACTGTCAATTCTAACTTGTGTTGCCCAGCACTGCCACAATTGTTTTGCTTGCGTTCAGGTCTAGCGTTCAGATCTAGCAACATTTGTGTATAAAGCTTGTATAAGCAGTCCAATTCAAGTCGCATTAGTAAACGTAACTCAGTTTATTAAAAAAAAATTAAAAATTGTTTTCGCTTGAGCCACGTATCAAATGTAAGTATATTAATTTGCACTCGCTCGCACTCTCAACACTAACCTCGCGTGCTTAAAGGTGAGCAGTCTGGCAACGCTATTGTAGATACACTTTCGCAAACTAAAGAATACGAAGAAATTAAGCTAGACTGAAAATTTGCAAATAATTTGATCAAAATGGGTCGCCCTTGTAAGCCCGGCAAGAAACAAAAACGCAAAAAATCCAAAAAACTGACTTTGTGTTCGCCAAACTCGTGGCTTTCGCGCCTGGCCCGCGCGTGTTTTGCGAGAAGAGGGCAAAAAGAGTCGCGTCTATTTATACGGCACTAACAACGTCGCCAAAGTTACAGTGGGAAAAATCTTTGAATACGAGCCGAACAAGGAGCGCTTGGGAAAATCTAAGAAAACCTTCGCCCTGTTTAAGAATGCAATAAAGAACGCGTTTTTTATGTTTAACAATCCTGACGGTGATGACGCTTATTTTCAGGCAAAGATCGAGTTGAAATTTGAAGAGATGAGCAACCCAATAGAGAATGAAGTGCCTCCATCACACAAACCTTCATCGCCGGAAACATCTACTTCGGGAGAATCAACTTCGTCGGAGTCATCAGCTTCGTCGGCTTCCTCATCTCCGTTGGGTTTGCCTAAAATGTCGAATTTTCCGGCTTCGGCAAAATCGCCTATGTTTTCTTCTTCACCATCTCCAAGTAACTCGTCGACAGACTCGGAAATGGAAGATCAGAAAAAAGGGCCCATTGAGCACATCACCAGTGACTCCGATTAAACATTGCCTTAACAATATAAGCAAAGTTCTCGTTTGTTTATTGCTTCAATAAATAAGATGCTTTCATTTTGTCAGTGGCTTCTCTTTTTTTATGTTAAGTTGCATACATCTCCATTTCTAGGCTATCACTCAGCACGCTGCAATTAGGAATTTTTGGCGATGCCATTTTTCAGGCGAACAGCAAAATAAACAAGCGTCTAGTAAAATAAGCAGCCGAATAACAGTTTGCATTGCTGGTCATATACTCTTTCATGTTTTCAGCTGTATGACCATTTTCAACAATTTTGCCATCGCAACTACCATACGCTTATGCAGCGATGCGCACAAACTGCGAAAGTGTATTTAGTTGTGCATATGTCGTTTTCTTTTGCTTGTTTATTTTGCTGTGCGCCTGATACTGCAAATGGTCGATCAGCACAAATACGATATTTGGCTGCCTTGTAAGTATTGCTTTTTAGGTTTTTGTAGGCAAAATACAAATTCTGCACTAAATTGAATTACTAATAGTAGAGAAAGGTCAATGAATTCCATGGCAAATGCTACGCATACAATTCAATATGTCATGTAGAAATACAAAATCACTAACACAGTAACACTAGCCAGCCCAAACAAAATAATAAAATCAGTAGAAATCCCAGCAGAACAGCAAACATATATAAATATATATGAATGTGGGTATAATACAAAGCTTCACTAAATGATAAGACTTGTGACGTAGACACGCTCATATGTTTATATAAGGAAAATAAGGGCGAACAGCAAGCGAAGAAGCGACTGCGCGCTGCAAAATCGCTGCCTTTGGGCATATACTCAGAGCATGGCTGGCTGGCTGTGCTATGAGAAAACAAAAGTGCATAACAGTCGCCAAGCCGAGTGGCTTGATACTCTGGCACGAAATGCGCTGGCAGAGAAAAAAGCCGCAGCAGCGCTTTGTGAGAGAGGTGTCGCCACGATTGCCTATTCCAACTGGCAGTCAGAATTTGGCCTCATGACGACTCTATATAAGTTCCATTCTCGTTGATTCATATATAGCAACGAGAGAGAGTCATATAAATGCCATCTCTAAGCGATTTTCAGCTTGCAGTGTTGCTCAGCACTAGCCAACGCAAGTTAGCTTACTATCTTGGCACTGATCTGGTAGCACTTGTTCAAGACAATAATAAAATAACTTTTGCATTTACACTTATAAAAAGATGAACTGTCAATTCTAACTTGTGTTGCCCAGCACTGCCACAATTTTTTGCTTGCGTTCAGGTCTAGCGTTCAGATCTAGCAACATTTGTGTATAAAGCTTGTATAAGCAGTCCAATTCAAGTCGCATTAGTAAACGTAACTCAGTTTATTAAAAAAAATTAAAAATTGTTTTCGCTTGAGCCACGTATCAAATGTAAGTATATTAATTTGCACTCGCTCGAACTCTCAACACTAACCTCGTGTGCTTAAAGGTGAGCAGTCTGGCAACGCTATTGTAGATACACTTTCGCAAACTAAAGAATACGAAGAAATTAAGCTAGACTGAAAATTTGCAAATAATTTGATCAAAATGGGTCGCCCTCGTAAGCCCGGCAAGAAACAAAAACGCAAAAAAACCAAATAAAAAAAAAAACAAAAAAAACAAAAATTAAATAAAACGATTCAAAGCGGGTGACTTTGTGTTCGCCAAAACTCGCGGCTTTCGCGCCTGGCCCGCGCGTGTTTTGCGAGAAGAGGGCAAAAAGAGTCGCGTCTATTTCTACGGCACTAACAACGTCGCCAAAGTTACAGTGGGAAAAATCTTTGAATACGAGCCGAACAAGGAGCGCTTGGGAAAATCTAAGAAAACCTTCGCCCTGTTTAAGAATGCAATAAAGAACGCGACTTTTATGTTTAACAATCCTGACGGTGATGACGCTTATTTTCAGGCAAAGATCGAGTTGGAATTTGAAGAGATGAGCAACCCAATAGAGAATGAAGTGCCTCCATCACACAAACCTTCATCGCCGGAAACATCTACTTCGGGAGAATCAACTTCGTCGGAGTCATCAGCTTCGTCGGAGTCATCAGCTTCGTTGGCTTCCTCATCTCCGTTGGGTTTGCCTAAAATGTCGAAATTTCCGGCTTCGGCAAAATCGCCTATGTTTTCTTCTTCACCATCTCCAAGTAACTCGTCGACAGACTCGGAAATGGAAGATCAGAAAAAAGGGCCCATTAAGCACATCACCGGTGACTCCGATTAAACATTGCCTTAACAATATAAGCAATCGTTCTCGTTTGTTTATTGCTTCAATAAATAAGATGCTTTCATTTTGTCAGTAGCTTCTCTTTTTTTTATGTTAAGTTGCATACATCTCCATTTCTAGGCTATCACTCAGCACGCTGCAATTAGGAATTTTTGGCGATGCCATTTTTCAGGCGAACAGCAAAATAAACAAGCGTCTAGTAAAATAAGCAGCCGAATAACAGTTTTGCATTGCTGGTCATATACTCTTTCATGTTTTCAGCTTATGACCATTTTCAACAATTTTGCCATCGCAACTACCATACGCTTATGCAGCGATGCGCACAAACTGCGAAAGTGTATTTAGTTGTGCATATGTCGTTTTCATTTGCTTGTTTATTTTGCTGTGCGCCTGATACTGCAAATGGTCGATCAGCACAAAATACGATATTTGGCTGCCTTGTAAGTATTGCGTTTTAGGTTTTTGTAGGCAAAATACAAATTCTGCACTAAATTGAATTGATAATAGTAGAGAAAGGTCAATGAATGCCATGGCAAATGCTACGCATACAATTCAATATGTCATGTAGAAATACAAAATCACTAACACAGTAACACTAGCCAGCCCAAACAAAATAATAAAATCAGTAGAAATCCCAGCAAAACAGCAAACATATATAAATATATATGAATGTGGGTATAATACAAAGCTTCACTAAGGCATTTACACTTATAAAAAGATGAACTGTCAATTCTAACTTGTGTTGCCCAGCACTGCCACAATTTTTTGCTTGCGTTCAGGTCTAGCGTTCAGATCTAGCAACATTTGTGTATAAAGCTTGTATAAGCAGTCCAATTCAAGTCGCATTAGTAAACGTAACTCAGTTTATTAAAAAAAAAAATTGAAAATTGTTTTCGCTTGAGCCACGTATCAAATGTAAGTATATTAATTTGCATTCGCTCGCACTCAACACTAACCTCGCTTGCTTAAAGGTGAGCAGTCTGGCAACGCTATTGTAGATACACTTTCGCAAACTAAAGAATACAATAAAATTAAGCTAGACTGAAATTTGCAAATAATTTGATCAAATGGGTCGCCCTCGTAAGCCCGGCAAGAAACAAAAACGCAAAAAATCCAAAAAAAACCAAGAAATAAAAAAAACGATTCAAAGCGAGTGACTTTGTGTTCGCCAAAGTTCGCGGGTTTCGCGCCTGGCCCGCGCGTGTTTTGCGAGAAGAGGGCAAAAAGAGTCGCGTCTATTTCTACGGCACTAAAAACGTCACCAAAGTTACAGTGGGGCAAATCTTTGAGTACGAGCCGAACAAGGAGCGCTTGGGCGAATCTAAGAAACCTACGCCCGATGAGAAACCCAATAGAGAATGCAGTGCCTCCATCACACAAACCTTCATCGCCGGAAACATCTAGTCTAGTCTAGGAGAATCAACTTCGTCGGAGTCATCAGCTTCGTCATCAGTTTCATCATCTCCGTTGGGTTCGCCTAAAATGTCGAAGTTTCCGGCTTCGGCAAAATCGCCTATGTTTTCTTCTTCACTATTTCCAAGTAACTCGTCGACAGACTCGGAAATGGAAGATCAAAAAAATGGGCCCATTGAACACATCACCGGTGACTCCGATTAAACATTGCCTTAACAATATAAGCAAAGTTCTCGTTTTTTTATTGCTTCAATAAATGAGATGCTCTTATTTTTCAGTATCTTAACTTTTTTTTTATGTTAAGTTGCATTTATCTCCATTTCTAGGCTATCACTCAGCACGCTGCAATTAGGAATTTTTGGCGATGCCATTTCTCAGGCGAACAGCAAAATAAACAAGCGTCTAGTAAAATAAGCAGCAGAATATCAGTTTTGCATTGCTCTTTCATGTTTTCAGCTTTATGACCATTTTCAGCAATTTTGCCATCGCAACAACCATACGCTTATGCAGCGATGCGCACAAACTGCGAAAGTGTATTTAGTTGTGCATATGTCTATTTCATTTGCTTGTTTATTTTGCTGTGTGCCTGGTACTGCAAATGGTCGATCAGCACAAAATACGATATTTGGATTCCTTGTAAGTATTGCTTTTTAGGTTTTTGTAGGCAAAATACAAATTCTGCACTAAATTGAATTGATAATAGTAGAGAAAGGTCAATGAATGCCATGGCAAATGCTACGCATACCATTCAATATGTCATGTAGAAATACAAAATCACTAACACAGTAACACTAGCAAGCCCAAACAAAATAAAAAATAATCTGTAGAAATCCCAGCAGAACAGCAAACATATATAAATATATATGAATGTGGGTATAATACATAGCTTCACTAAGGCAACGTCGCAAAAATGATAAGACTTGTGACGTAGACACGCTCATATGTTTATATAAGGAAAATAAGGGCGAACAGCAAGCGAAGAAGCGACTGCGCGCTGCAAAATCGCTGTCTTTGGGCATATACTCAGAGCATGGCTGGCTGGCTGTGCTATGAGAAAACAAAAGTGCATAACAGTCGCCAAGCCGAGTGGCTTGATACTCTGGCACGAAATGCGCTGGCAGAGAAAAAAGCCGCAGCAGCGCTTTTTGGGAGAGGTGTCGCCACGATTGCCTATTCCAACTGGCAGTCAGAATTTGGCCTCATGACGACTCTATATAAGTTCCATTCTCGTTGATTCATATATAGCAACGAGAGAGAGTCATATAAATGCCATCTCTAAGCGATTTTCAGCTTGCAGTGTTGCTCAGCACTAGCCAACGCAAGTTAGCTTACTATCTTGGCACTGATCTGGTAGCACTTGTTCAAGACAATAATAAAAATAACTTTTGCATTTACACTTATAAAAAGATGAACTGTCAATTCTAACTTGTGTTGCCCAGCACTGCCACAATTTTTTTGCTTGCGTTCAGGTCTAGCGTTCAGATCTAGCAACATTTGTGTATAAAGCTTGTATAAGCAGTCCAATTCAAGTCGCATTAGTAAACGTAACTCAGTTTATTAAAAAAAAATTAAAAATTGTTTTCGCTTGAGCCACGTATCAAATGTAAGTATATTAATTTGCACTCGCTCGCACTCTCAACACTAACCTCGCTTGCTTAAAGGTGAGCAGTCTGGCAACGCTATTGTAGATACACTTTCGCAAACTAAAGAACACGAAGAAATTAAGCTAGACTGAAAATTTGCAAATAATTTGATCAAAATGGGTCGCCCTCGTAAGCCCGGCAAGAAACAAAAACGCAAAAAATCCAAAATAAACAAAAAAAAAAAAAAAAACAAGAAATAAATAAAACGATTCAAAGCGGGTGACTTTGTGTTCGCCAAAGTTCGCGGGTTTCGCGCCTGGCCCGCGCGTGTTTTGCGAGAAGAGGGCAAAAAGAGTCGCGTCTATTTCTACGGCACTAACAACGTCGCAAAAGTTACAGTGGGACAAATCTTTGAATACGAGCCGAACAAGGAGCGCTTGGGAAAATCTAAGAAAACCTACGCCCGATGAGCAACCCAATAGAGAATGAAGTGCCTCCATCACACAAACCTTCATCGCCGGAAACATCTACTTCGGGAGAATCAACTTCGTTGGAGTCATCAGCTTCGTCGGAGTCATCAGCTTCGTCGGCTTCATCATCTCCGTTGGGTTCGCCTAAAATGTCGAATTTTCCGGCTTCGGCAAAATCGCCTATGTTTTCTTCTTCACTATCTCCTAGTTACTCGTCGACAGACTCGGAAATGGAAGATCAGAAAAAAGGGCCCATTGAAAACATCACCGGTGACTCCGATTAAACATTGCCTTAACAATATAAGCAAAGTTCTCGTTTGTTTATTGCTTCAATAAATAAGATGCTTTCATTTTGTCAGTAGCTTCTCTTTTTTTTATGTTAAGTTGCATACATCTCCATTTCTAGGCTATCACTCAGCACGCTGCAATTAGGAATTTTTGGCGATGCCATTTCTCAGGCGAACAGCAAAATAAACAAGCGTCTAGTAAAATAAGCAGCCGAATAACAGTTTTGCATTGCTGGTTATATACTCTTTCATGTTTTCAGCTTTATGACCATTTTCAACAATTTTGCCATCGCAACTACCTTACGCTTATGCAGCGATGCGCACAAACTGCGAAAGTGTATTTAGTTGTGCATATGTCGATTTCATTTGCTTGTTTATTTTGCTGTGCGCCTGATACTGCAAATGGTCGATCAGCACAAAATACGATATTTGGCTGCCTTGTAAGTATTGCTTTTTAGGTTTTTGTAGGCAAAATACAAATTCTGCACTAAATTGAATTGATAATAGTAGAGAAAGGTCAATGAATGCCATGGCAAATGCTTCGCATACAATTAAATATGTCATGTAGAAAAACAAAATCACTTACACAGTAACACTAGCCAGCCCAAACAAAATAACAAAAATCTGTAGAAATCCCAGCAAAACGATCGTGCAGCTCAAATGACAGAGCAAATTTCCTCGGCCTGTGATGCCAGTATGGCACTGCGACGTCCATACATGCGCTCCATGCCCCCACATATTGGTGGAACGCTGAATTTGCGGTGGTCAAGCGCATCCATGCAGAGAATCAACACCACCCTTCGATGAGGCCCGACAGGATGAAGGAGGTCGTGGAGTGCCTATTTCCACGTGGCAGTCCGCTGACCTTTGCCGCAGCACAAATGGAGCACCAACATCACACCGTACCAGATACTATCACGCCGGAGGAGGTACTCGAAGTGGCCAGAAGCATCGTGACGTCCAAATCACCAGGTCCAGACGGTATACCGAACCGTGCGCTGAAGCTGGCTTTGACTCTGAAAGCCGATTAATTTGCCGCTCTTTTTACTGCCTGCTTGCATGAAAGGACTTTCCCACAGGTCTGGAAGGTGCAGAATCTGCTGCTTTTGCCGAAAGCGGATAAACCACCGGGGGAGCCGTCTTCATACCGACCAATTTGTCTAATCAAAAGCTGCTGACAGCAAGGCTGAACCATGCGATAGACAGAGCCGACGGGCTGTCCCCGCACCAATATGGGTTCCGTAAGGCGAGGTCAACCATTGACGCCCTAAGAAGGGTGGTCAAATTAGCAGCCAGTGCTATTCAGGGCACCAGGTGGGCAGGAGGCGACAAGAAGTATTGCCTTATTGTCACGATGGACATCAAGAATGCGTTCAATACTGACAATTGGGGCGTCATACTTAACGCATACCATATACCTACAGGACACAGTGAGGAGCTACTTTGAAGGCCGGGTGCCACGGTATAAGACCAGCCAAGGTATCAAAGAACTCAATGTTTCTGCAGGAGTGCCCCAGGGATCTGTACTTGGGCCACTACTGTGGAACATTATGTACATTATGTATCTAAGGCTAAAACTTCCGGAGGAGGCGCATATTGTTGGTTTTGCCGATGATGTTGCTATCGTCGTCGTGCACAAAGAATTGGATGATGCTGAGACCACATGCAATACATGCATTACTCGCGTGCAGGATTGGCTTACCCAGGCGGGACTGGAGCTGGCTGCTCACAAGACGGAGGCGGTCCTTGTGAGTAGTCGCAAAACGGTAGAAAGGGCAAAGATTGTGGTGGGCAGCACTACTGTTATGTCCAAGCGGGCCATTAAATATCTCGGCGTGGTGCTTGACACGAGATTGTCATTCAAGGAGCACATGCAATACAATGCATCCAAGGCAGCTGGGGCTTGTCGTGCACTGTCGCACATAATGCTCAACACGCGCGGTCCAAAGCAGGAGCGCCGGCGCCTTCTAATGAGCGTAGTCCGTGCCACCATTTTGTACGCAGCGCCGATCTGGTGGAGAGCCGTGCAGGTCCAGACCTATTGCGGTGATATAGGCGCAACTTACCGCCTTTGCGCTATCAGGGTATGCTGTGCGTTTAGGACAGTTTCCGACGAGGCTGCTTTGGTTATTGCAGGCATGGTACCCATTGAAGAGCTAGCTATTGAGTCCGGTGAGCTAGCAAGCCAAACAGACGGTATATCGGCGCGCAGTGGTCGTCTTATGGCGAGATCAAACACGATTGAGCAATGGCTGGCACGCTGGAACACCGCAGCGAAGGGGCGATGGACATTCGCCTTGATCCCACAGCTCTCACAATGGATCAACCGTAGGCATGGAGAGGTAAATTTTTACCTGACTCAGCTCCTATCTGGTCATGGGTGTTTTTGGAGCTATTTGAAACGATTCGGTCACGTGCAAAGCGATGAATGCTCATGGTGTAGTCTGGGCGTGCAGGAGGACGCACACCACGTGTTGTTCTTCTGTGGGCGGTTCGCTAACCAGCGAAGAATGCTTGAGCAAGCAATTGGTGGTCCCATCACTGTGGATAATCTTGTTAACGGAATGCTGGAGTCTTCGATGAAGTGGGAAGCGGTCAGCACGTTTGCAGCGGTGACCATGAAAGAACTACGGCGAGTGGAGCGAAGCCTCACTGCAGTATAGGTAGCGACTGTTGTTTGCGAAGCAATTCTTAACGGACGTACCGCAAACTACTTTCGCTCCTATACTCACAAATACTATTGTTATTTATTTAGTTTTAATATGATTAGGTTATAAAGAATAAAAAAAAAAACATACGCATACACACACCCAGGCTTACATATACACACCAGCACGCACACCCAGGCTTACACATACAAACAGGTACACACACCCAGGCTTACGCACCTACACAGGCATAAACGCACACACACCCAGGCTGACATATACACACCAGCACGCACACCCAGGCTTACCCACACACAGGCACACACATAGGCATATAAACATCGGAATCCACACACACACCCAGGCGTACGGACACACACACAGGCATATACACACGCACCCACCGGCATATACAAACACACATACACAGGGGTAAGTGACAGCCATCTGTGATGGGCCCAAAGGTTGCTCAGGTAGCCATGCTTAGATTGGTGCGGCCTAGGGTAGCATCCCTACCCCCTTTGTGTTATAAATATATGCCTTATTGTACGTGATATGAAATTAATAATGATCCTAGTGTAGATAAATTTGTGTGTGCTTTACTTGTTACCCTTTTCCCCTTTTTCCCCTTTTCAGCGAGTGCGCCTCACTCACCTATCCAGCGTGGGGCAAACCTGAGGGGCATCCTAGCGAATCCTCCGAGTTTTACTCTAGATTCTGCGACGCCTGTCTCTTGGGTATGTCCCACGTGAAGAAACGAGTGGGGTAGTAGCGGTTCAGTGCGCCTCACCAAATGGTCCACGTGGGGCAAACCTGAGTGGTATGCTAGCGAATCTTCCGAGTATAACTCTAGATTCTGCGACGCCTGCCTCTTGGGTATGTCCCATTTGTAGTGACAAGAGGTTAATTCCCAGGCGTTGCAGATGTGAGAGATCAGGTGGAGGATAAGCACGCATTTCGAGTCTTACTCTATGCGTGACGAAATCTTCTCACTCGTATCTCTCACACGCGTCCGAGAGCTCCTCAAGGACGCGGCCGGTGACTGGTGAGGGCGGATGGGGTTAGGCAGCTAGTGCGCAGGCTTCCGGGTCTTACCCTCGGCCTGACTAGCTGGCTGGTTGACTCTCACCCGCCCGTACTAACACAGAACTTCGCCCGACGCCCTGGTCGGCGACGAAGAGCCATTCGGGAGAGTGATTGGCTAGTTCTCCGAGAATTACTCTGGACTAACCAACCTATTCCTTCAGATGTCTCTCAAATCGTCGCCAGTGCGTAAGGCATGCTCACGAACCCCCCCCTGCTATTTCCCCTACACTTTCCTCTGTTGCCCCGACCCTTAGGTATACTCTGGCACAGCTCCCCCAGTGCCCCAGCAATTTACAAATTTTCTGTAAAGCCCTGGACGCGACTGAGACGCCGACCTCTGCCTGAAAATTTAAATACTATCAGAAATATTTCTACAATTCCTCATAATTAAACGACAAAAAAAAATCATGGCAGAGCTAAAACATCTAGAAAAACATAGTGGCGCATAGTTAATTTTGGCTATGCCAAGACTATGATACCCTTCACACGAGGATTCATTTTTATTTTTTTTTTTATTGTGTGAAAATCACGAAAGACTATAAGGCATTAAATTATTAATATTCGGTGTATCGAATTAACTACGTTAATTTTACGAATATTCCATCATGGTGGCTAAAGACAGTTTTATATGTCTTTGCAGTAGCAAATCCACCGTTCGCAAACACCCAGTCAATTTGCGTTAGCTGTTTGGTTGTTATGGCCGTTCTTTCTAAGAGAGAGGCCATTCCCATTTGTGAAAGCTCGTCTTCTAGTCTATCTGTCGTCGTCAACCGGCAGATGTTAAAATCGCCCACGATAAGTATTTTTCCTTGCTGCTCTTGTAGTATCTGGCGAAAATCACTTATTAACTGCTGCCGAAATTCCACTAGTGGATAGACACTATTCCTGTACAGGACCACAATGGTGAAATTATCATATTTAATGACGCTCAACTGATAGGTGCGGCTATCAGCGCATATGTTTTGACTAAACAAAACATGTGCTGCAGTCGGTTGCTTAGCATAAATTTTAATGCCTTTCGCTGGCCTATTACGACCTGTTCTCGGTCCATCTATTTCATGCACTAAGGTAAACCCTGGCATCTGAAAGGTGTCACTTTCGACTGTCCAAGTCTCCACCAAGCACAGTATATCAACTGAATTAATCAGTTGGTCTCTCTGTAAATCATTAAAATGCGCCGGAAGGCTCTGCACATTTTGATAATAGAGGAGCGTTCCATTGACCTCACTGTGAAGGAAGTCGTAATGTTTCTCCAACTTCTTTGCATTACGGAGAAGTACCAATTCCTGTTGAACTGCATCAGTTGGTAGAAAAGGTCTTGGTGGGTTGAAATTTCCAATGATGAAAAGTCCTGCAGCGTTTGTGGCTCGACTGCAACCAACATAGAGCGCCGCTCTAGTCATTCTACTAGTTACATGTAAAGCCACTTTGCTGTATGTCGCGCCTTGACTTTTGTGGACCGTTATTGCTTCCGCCGGCACCACTGGAAATTGCTTTCTTTCAATGTTAACTTGTTCATTTCGCTTGTATTGGAAAGTTCTTACAACTTTCTCAATTGGTGTCCAGTCATCGTGAATAGGGTGTGGCTTCTTCGATTTTGCCATATTTCCCACTGATGAGTCAGAAAATTTAATCCACAGTGTGGTTATTTCTGGCTCTCCTGCTATATGTGTTCGGATGACTTCCATCAATTCTCCACTAGCTCCATTCACTAGTCCATCGGATGTGTTGATGTTGACGGTGACCATATATTTAGCAGATGTCTTCAGGAGCAGTTCATAGGACAATCCCTGCGTTTCTGATAATTTGAAACATTTCACCGCTTCTAAGATATTGTCTCTGCTCCGGTCTGTCAAAGTTGCAGCTTTCACTACATCCTTACATTTAGATGTAATTGGTTCGGTGTCGATTTGCGACAATTTTACCGAATTAAAATGGCTGACATCTGCATTTGAGAAAAACAGATGGATTGCATCTCTTGGCACATCTTCTTCCGCCACCATTCTTTCCTTCAGAAGATGAACATCTGCGTCCGTCATTTTCCCCTCAGACATGTTGTTAAGCGCAACTGCGAATGTCTGATCCTCTCTTTGACGCATAATTTCAGTAAGTTCAAAGTACTTGAACTGGTCCCAAAGTGGCGTTCCTGCTATGGAGCTGTAATTATCTCTTCTGTTTGCTTGGAAAACCCATCGGTCTCCCACTGGGGATAATTGTTTCAAGTCCCCAAAAACAATAATTGATATTCCTCCGAAGTAATTACTGTTTTTGAATACCTGCTTCAGTCTCATGTCCAATTGGGAGAGCATTTTAGCACCGACCATTAAATTTCGTCAATAATAATCACTTGTAATTCGAGTATTTTCGAATGCAGTGTGTTGACAGTGTCACTGCTCAATGGCCTTAGCGCTGCAGATGACTGACTTACTGGTAACGAAAATATCGAATGGAGTGTAAGTCCACCAATTCCAAATGCTGCTTTTCCAGTTGGCGCACACAAAAGAACTTTGGTCATATCAGGATTGCTTCCAGGAATTAAATTCGACCGAATTGTCAACGACTGGTAAATGGTTGAAATAAGGCGGGATTTTCCAACTCCAGCTCCACCACCAACGTATTCATAAAATGTCTTCTTTTCTAAAACATTTTGCATGACATGAGCGAAGTATTGACGTTGTTTATGGTTAAGAGATCGCACCATTGTCAACAAATCTTCCTCAGTTATCAGCGTTGGTAGTTTGATGAGGCGCACCTCCTCATTTGCCTCCTGGACGGCATCTTCCTGCAATATATTGATGTTTCTATCAATCTCGGGTACTGCAAGTGCCCGGTACTCATCGTCCAACAATTGCGAAGCAGCATTATTATCGTCAATTTCCTCAGATGTGTTCTCATCTCTCATATCTTGAAGTATAGCTTCAAGTTCTCCATCCTTGAATACATCATACTTTAGCTTGCCTTGCTGAATTAACTCAGCATTGATGAGACAAAGTTGCTCAGTGTCTGCAACAATTAGCTCTGATTGTTCACATCGCCATGGTATGAACAGCATCGCTGTTTCCCGGAAGTAATCAGCTCTGTGCGTGTTGAAGCTGAATTTTCGAAATCTCAAAATGAGTGCTCTAGCGCGCTGCTTGATATAGCCGCTATCATTTTTGAGCACCATCCAACTTCCGCGAACCAGAGTTTCTTCATCTTGATCCTCCAGCTCACCATATTCTTCGCTTTGTGCTGTGTTTCTTCGGTTTGATTTTGCGTACTTATATAAAGCTGCAAAATCCGCTAAGCACAGTTGTTCCAAATTATCAGGCCGTTGAATGTAATGGTCTAAAAGATTTGGAACGAAGATATCATTTGAGTTCGCAGGTAAAAGAATAAGATCCTTTCTGGCCTTAACCATGCGAACTCTATTCTCTGGATGAGAAGTGTTGACGAAAATTTCACCGTGACTTGCTTCTGAAAGGTGAAGTCCAAGTATGTTATAGGCTGGCTCCTGGCCAGATATTTCTGTGCCATTGATGAACTTATTTCCAATGTGTTGCAGTTTCCGTTAAACACTGAAATTTCCCGCGTTAATTTCATCCATTGCCTGTTTTAACAGCTTTGACACGCCTCTGTTGGATTTATTTATATAATTAATGACATAACCACAACAGGCATAAGCATCCAATATGAATTGAATATCCATATTGGCTCTATGAAGACTCAGAATGTCTTTGTTGTAGGCATTAAGCAGCCTATCCGAAAATTTCCGACTCAGGAAAATTTGTGGTTTCAATAGGTTCGATCTTATTGCCAATTTATATTCCTCGTAATTCATCTCCATATGTGTCAGTATGTTGTTGAATTCATCCATCAATTCAGCTTGTTCATCTGTTATGGAAGAGTCCAAGAAAGCCTTAATTTTCTTGAACTTCTCCTTATGCTGTGCCAAATTGTTATCATCTTCTGTTAACGGGTATAACACTTCTGTTTGTGGCATTGGAGGATACGGCATATTATAGCGACAAAACTTTTGTCCATTCAGCTCCCGCAAGCAAGACCGAGCGTGGCTATGCTTTTGATACTGCAACAGTTCAGCTATTTCTTCATCGCGGCCATTCGTTGTAATAAACCGGTCGATGAAGCTGACTAGGTTTGCAGTATTCCTAGAATTCGCTGCATCGAATTGGGGTGCACCACTGAGCCAGTACATTCCATGGCTGTGAGGTGATCCGCGGTGTTGAAATTCGATCCTCCAGTAGTAATGCGATAATGTGTATTCGTCAAATATTCCATTTTTGAACAATTTCACCATGTTCCGGAATCTATTGTCGAAATACCGCGAGCAAGTTACTGGATCCGATCGAATCAAGCGCGCTTTCTCGTTGCTCGATAGAGCTTCAACTTCTTCCTGATTCCTGTCAACTTTATCCACGAGCTTGGAAAGTATGATCAGAAGGTCCGACCACTTTGTCTCCGCTGCAGATAAAGTTATGAAAAAAGTTGGAAGTCCAACTTGTCGAATCATCGACAAAACTTTTTTCTTTTCCGCCTCCCAATGAGCAGGAGATGAACGTAATCCACGTAAAATGCGATATCCATCATCATGCTGCTCGAGGTTGCCGACAAAGGCTTCATCCAACACATTTCCAGCTGTAATGCTGTTGGATCCAGACTTCTTTCTCAAGCATATGGAGATGGCAGATTTGATTCGGGACAGTTCGTAAAATTTGTAAGTCCACAGAAGCTTGTCAATTCTGGCACATCTCCTGTCGTATCGACGAATTTCTGAACGGGCGATTTTGCTGTAAGACAAAATACAATTCCGTTTTTGCCCGCAGTATATCGTAGGATACGATAGTTCTTCCGCGTCTTCATCCATGGTAACATCCATCGGCAGTCTTCCTTCGCCTGGAGCCAAAGCCACACGTTCCGTTGCAAAATTTTCTATACCTTCGTTGTCTAGCAAGGTCTCTAAGCCACCTGGGTTTAATTCCTCTTGCCTTTCCAAATTTTCTGCGTCATAGCCATCACTTCTTCTGGCAATGAGGTCGCGAGCCGTTGCCTCATCACTTGCATCTGCAATAAAAGGCACTTCTTGGCCATGACCAACGTTGGCAATCCAGTCCTCTATTACGCTTATGTTGTACTTTCTGTACAACTCGGTAGCCATTAAATACTGTAGGGCCTCAAGAATCTTTGCCGGCCGTATTGTTTCAGTCATGAAGCTGTGATCGTATTCCAACCTCCTCTTTAAATGGACTTGAATGACATGTGCGTTATTAAATGTTCGGGGTAACGCTGTCACTGTTTGCACCACGGAGATTGGAATATTTACAACAGCTCCACGTACTGCACATTGCCTCTCGTAGCCCAGGGAAATGATCCTCATGAAAGGAATGCGAGGAGATATGAGTCGCTCTTCCAAGCATGTTAAATCTTTCAAGCAGTTGGGCACTGTTGGGAAATCCAATCCCTTAGAAAGGCATATGGCGGGAAGTTTCCCGGAAGCAACTGCGCGATGACAAGTTGAACAAAACTTGTAAACCTCTAGACTGCTTGGAAATTATCCTTTAAAAAGAATGCCTCGTCAGAATTTAAGGAGGGATGGTTTCGTTCAATGTTGGGTTTAACTAATTTCTTAGTTTGGTGCGGAAACCAAGAGCCACCACAACACACGCATATCTCCGTTGGCCCTTCCTTTACGCGGTTGCTGTAGAGCTTGAAAGAATTTAATTTTCTCATTCTTTGTTGCCTTTGAAGCTCATTCTGACGTTCCTCTGGAGATTGTTCCTCCCTCCTACGTCTGTTCCTTGAATTCTGTCGATTTCGCTCTAGCGTGCGGTTTTCCTCGACATCCCTATGCGCCTGAACTCTAGATTGCAAAAGATCTAATCTTCTTTCGCTTTGCATTCGCGTTTGCATACGGGTCATCCTTCTATTGCTAGTATTAGCTGCTTGTTCCACTTGACGTGTAGTCGGATCTCTTCTACGCTCTTGGTGTTGAAGAGTGTTCCGAATTTGCTCCTCGGCGCGAAGAACAGGATCCTGCCTTAGCTCTTGATGTGCAAGAGTGTCGTGCCTTCGCTCCTCGGCACGAAAAACAGGATCCTGCCTTAGCTCTTGATGTGCAAGAGTGTTCCGCATTTGCTCCTCGGCGCGAAGAACAGGATCCTGCCTTAGCTCTTGATGTGCAAGAGTGTCGCGCCTTCGCTCCTCGGCACGAAAAACAGGATCCTGCCTTAGCTCTTGATGTGCAAGAGTGTTCCGCATTTGCTCCTCGGCGCGAAGAACAGGATCCTGCCTTAGCTCTTGATGTGCAAGAGTGTCGTGCCTTCGCTCCTCGGCACGAAAAACAGGATCCTGCCTTAGCTCTTGATGTGCAAGAGTGTTCCGCATTTGCTCCTGGACACGAAAAACAGGATCCTGCCTTAGCTCTTGATGTGCAAGAGTGTCGCGCCTTCGCTCCTCGGCACGAAAAACAGGATCCTGCCTTAGCTCTTGATGTGCAAGAGTGTTCCGCATTTGCTCCTCGGCGCGAAGAACAGGATCCTGCCTTAGCTCTTGATGTGCAAGAGTGTCGTGCCTTCGCTCCTCGGCACGATAAACAGGATCCTGCCTTAGCTCTTGATGTGCAAGAGTGTTCCGCATTTGCTCCTGGACACGAAAAACAGGATCCTGCCTTAGCTCTTGGTGTGCAAGAGTGTCCCGCCTTTGCTCCTCCGCACGATTTCTCGTGTCCGAACGCCTGGTGGCTCGTCGAACTGCATCACGGTAACGCTCGTTCGACCTATAGTCCTCATTTTCGCGGACGTGTTGAAGGCGAGCTGCGTTCGCTGATCGGCGGTCTTCAGCGTTCTCCATATAACTCTGACGTTGGCGCTGAGAAGCCTCGCGCCTACGCTGCTCAGCACTTTTTCTGCCTACACGTGGCATATTTATAATCTAAATGTTATTTTAACAACTAATATGGATAATTTGTAGAATGGCTTGAATTATTGCTGTAATCCGAAACTAATTAACAGTTTATGTATGTGAAATTAACTAATTCTCGCATAAAAAAATGGTGTTAACTGAATGAGTTCAGTTGAGTTGAATTGAGTGAGTTCGAGGCACACAAGGTCACTCAGTGGAGGGAATTAGAAAATCAGGCTATGGCTATGCCAAAAGACAAATTATAGTAAATTAAATGTATGTTGCAGTTTGGGTTTTATTTCTCATGAGCTTCGACCGTTTGAACAGAATTCTGGCTATATAATAAGTCAGCTGAACAATTTTGAAGAGCCAAATTGAATTTAAGCCAGGTATAATATCCTACCAAAGCTAGAACCGATTGGGAATTATAATTGTTACGACAGCTTGAATTTAAGCCAGGTATACTATCCTACCAAAGCTAGAACCGATTGGGAACTATAATTGTTAGACAGCTCAATCTTATTATAAGTAAATGTAAATAAATTAAAACTCCGTTAAGAGTGAAGCGAATAAAAAGCTATTAAAAATAAAAATCAATGTAAACAAAACTAAATTTGGCTAAAAGATTAAAACATCCATATGCCCATACTGGGAAATGAACCCGGACCTCCCGGGTAAAAAAACAAAAACTAAAATATTGGCTTAAACATTAAAATCATTCATTTGCTCATTCTGGGATTTGATCCTATACCACTTTTGAAGCAAATGATCTACATGTAGGTACTTGAAAGTGCACGACAGCAACAACAATTGATAGTACGATATGGTCAATTTGTATGGTGGCTATGTTGAAGAATGGTCCGAGTGGGATGAAATTTCATAGTGAACAAACCCGACATGATCTAAGCAATCTGTGAAAGTTTCATCCAGATCGGTTCAGCAGTTTTGCCGGAAATCGTGTTGAAACAGTACGATATGGTCAATTTGTATGGTGGCTATGTCGTAGAATGCTCCGATCGGGATGAAATTTCATAGTGAACAAACCCGACATGATCTAAGCAATCTGTGAAAGTTTCATCAAGATCGGTTCAGCAGTTTGGCCGGAAATCGTGTTGATATGGTAAATTTATATGGTGGCTATATCGTAGAATGCTCCGATCGGGATGAAATTTCATAGTGAACAAACCCGACATGATCTAAGCAATCTGTGAAAGTTTCATCAAGATCGGTTCAGCAGTTTGGCCGGAAATCGTGTTGAAACAGACAGACGGACAGACGGACAGACGGACAGACGGACGGACGGACGGAAATCAATTCCTGAGCTCGTCCTGATCATTTTGATATATAGTTTATGGGGTCTCCCATCATTCCTTTAAGGCGTTACAGATTCATGACAAACTCAATATACCCTGATTCACATGTGAAGGGTATAAACATAGTGGCGCATAGTTAATTTTGACCATGCCAAGACTATGATGCCCTTCACTCAGCCCTCTTATGTTTCTGTGCAGTTATTGGTAATTTTTCGCTCATATTTTTACTCTTGCGCGTCATTTACTTGTTCGTGTGCGACAACAACAACAATTTGACATGTAGGTACTTGAAAGTGCACGACAGAGACAACAATTGATGGTACGATATGATAAATTTGTATGGTGGCTATGTCGTAGAATGCTCCGATTGAAATGAAATTTCATAGTGAACAAACCCGACATGATCTACGCAATCTATGAAAGTTTCATCAAGATCGGTTCAGCAGTTTGGCCGGAAATTTTGTTGATATGGTAAATTTTTATGGTGGCTATGTCGTAGAATGCTCCGATTGGGATGAAATTTCATAGTGAACAAACTCGACATGATCTAAGCAATCTATGAAAGTTTCATCAAGATCGGTTCAGCAGTTTGGCCGGAAATCGTGTTGAAACAGACAGACAGACAGACGGACGGACAGACGGAAATCAATCCCTGAGCTCGTCCTGATCATTATACCCTTAACCCATAAAATGGGTAAATAAGGGTATAATGGTTTTGTGCAAAAGTATTTAACAGGCAGAAGGAAGCATCTCCGACCCCATAAAGTATATATATTCTTGACCAGCATCAACAGCCGAGACGATATAGCCATGTCCGTCTGTCCGTCTGTCGGTCTGTATGAACGCGTGGATCGCAGAGACTACAAGAGCTAGAGACTTCTGATTTTGTATTTAAGTTCTCCTATACCATGAGAAGAACAAGTTTGCTTCAAATTATTGATAACTTTTCTGGTTTCCGATATACACAAATATCGATAACAATAATATATCGAATTTGGAGGTTGGAGATTATAAAAATGAGGGTTGAAATAATGGGTAACGATAGAACTTTTCTGAAAATTTCGTCCAAATCGGTTAAGAAACACCGGAGATATCGAATTTTATCGATTGAAGTTAAATCAGTATACCAAAGTCAATTATAAATTTAATTTACATATTTATTGAAACTGGGTTGAGGGTTCTTTTAGTCGGGCTCTCCCGACGTTACAGATTCATGACAAAGTCAATATACCCTGTGAAGGGTATAAATACATACCTTTCCTTATATTTTGGTCTACAATGCAATAACTCATCCCAAATTAAAAACTGTCCACACGGGTTAATCAGTAACAAGGTATTAGAAACACAAATGTATGAGCAAATATAACGCATAATTATTTTACAATATACCAAATTAGTTACATCCAATGTCAATATACCAAAAGCTATTAGAAACTTATTTGTTCACAATGATCAAAAAAAAAAAAAAAAACATAGTGGCGCATAGTTAATTTTGGCTATGCCAAGACTATGATACCCTTCACACGAGGATTCATTTTTATTTTTTTTTTTATTGTGTGAAAATCACGAAAGACTATAAGGCATTAATTATTAATATTCGGTGTATCGAATTAACTACGTTAATTTTACGAATATTCCATCATGGTGGCTAAAGACAGTTTTATATGTCTTTGCAGTAGCAAATCCACCGTTCGCAAACACCCAGTCAATTTGCGTTAGCTGTTTGGTTGTTATGGCCGTTCTTTCTAAGAGAGAGGCCATTCCCATTTGTGAAAGCTCGTCTTCTAGTCTATCTGTCGTCGTCAACCGGCAGATGTTAAAATCACCCACGATAAGTATTTTTCCTTGCTGCTCTTGTAGTATCTGGCGAAAATCACTTATTAACTGCTGCCGAAATTCCACTAGTGGATAGACACTATTCCTGTACAGGACCACAATGGTGAAATTATCATATTTAATGACGCTCAACTGATAGGTGCGGCTATCAGCGCATATGTTTTGACTAAACAAAACATGTGCTGCAGTCGGTTGCTTAGCATAAATTTTAATGCCTTTCGCTGGCCTATTACGACCTGTTCTCGGTCCATCTATTTCATGCACTAAGGTAAACCCTGGCATCTGAAAGGTGTCACTTTCGACTGTCCAAGTCTCCACCAAGCACAGTATATCAACTGAATTAATCAGTTGGTCTCTCTGTAAATCATTAAAATGCGCCGGAAGGCTCTGCACATTTTGATAATAGAGGAGCGTTCCATTGACCTCACTGTGAAGGAAGTCGTAATGTTTCTCCAACTTCTTTGCATTACGGAGAAGTACCAATTCCTGTTGAACTGCATCAGTTGGTAGAAAAGGTCTTGGTGGGTTGAAATTTCCAATGATGAAAAGTCCTGCAGCGTTTGTGGCTCGACTGCAACCAACATAGAGCGCCGCTCTAGTCATTCTACTAGTTACATGTAAAGCCACTTTGCTGTATGTCGCGCCTTGACTTTTGTGGACCGTTATTGCTTCCGCCGGCACCACTGGAAATTGCTTTCTTTCAATGTTAACTTGTTCATTTCGCTTGTATTGGAAAGTTCTTACAACTTTCTCAATTGGTGTCCAGTCATCGTGAATAGGGTGTGGCTTCTTCGATTTTGCCATATTTCCCACTGATGAGTCAGAAAATTTAATCCACAGTGTGGTTATTTCTGGCTCTCCTGCTATATGTGTTCGGATGACTTCCATCAATTCTCCACTAGCTCCATTCACTAGTCCATCGGATGTGTTGATGTTGACGGTGACCATATATTTAGCAGATGTCTTCAGGAGCAGTTCATAGGACAATCCCTGCGTTTCTGATAATTTGAAACATTTCACCGCTTCTAAGATATTGTCTCTGCTCCGGTCTGTCAAAGTTGCAGCTTTCACTACATCCTTACATTTAGATGTAATTGGTTCGGTGTCGATTTGCGACAATTTTACCGAATTAAAATGGCTGACATCTGCATTTGAGAAAAACAGATGGATTGCATCTCTTGGCACATCTTCTTCCGCCACCATTCTTTCCTTCAGAAGATGAACATCTGCGTCCGTCATTTTCCCCTCAGACATGTTGTTAAGCGCAACTGCGAATGTCTGATCCTCTCTTTGACGCATAATTTCAGTAAGTTCAAAGTACTTGAACTGGTCCCAAAGTGGCGTTCCTGCTATGGAGCTGTAATTATCTCTTCTGTTTGCTTGGAAAACCCATCGGTCTCCCACTGGGGATAATTGTTTCAAGTCCCCAAAAACAATAATTGATATTCCTCCGAAGTAATTACTGTTTTTGAATACCTGCTTCAGTCTCATGTCCATTTGGGAGAGCATTTTAGCACCGACCATTGAAATTTCGTCAATAATAATCACTTGTAATTCGAGTATTTTCGAATGCAGTGTGTTGACAGTGTCACTGCTCAATGGCCTTAGCGCTGCAGATGACTGACTTACTGGTAACGAAAATATCGAATGGAGTGTAAGTCCACCAATTCCAAATGCTGCTTTTCCAGTTGGCGCACACAAAAGAACTTTGGTCATATCAGGATTGCTTCCAGGAATTAAATTCGACCGAATTGTCAACGACTGGTAAATGGTTGAAATAAGGCGGGATTTTCCAACTCCAGCTCCACCACCAACGTATTCATAAAATGTCTTCTTTTCTAAAACATTTTGCATGACATGAGCGAAGTATTGACGTTGTTTATGGTTAAGAGATCGCACCATTGTCAACAAATCTTCCTCAGTTATCAGCGTTGGTAGTTTGATGAGGCGCACCTCCTCATTTGCCTCCTGGACGGCATCTTCCTGCAATATATTGATGTTTCTATCAATCTCGGGTACTGCAAGTGCCCGGTACTCATCGTCCAACAATTGCGAAGCAGCATTATTATCGTCAATTTCCTCAGATGTGTTCTCATCTCTCATATCTTGAAGTATAGCTTCAAGTTCTCCATCCTTGAATACATCATACTTTAGCTTGCCTTGCTGAATTAACTCAGCATTGATGAGACAAAGTTGCTCAGTGTCTGCAACAATTAGCTCTGATTGTTCACATCGCCATGGTATGAACAGCATCGCTGTTTCCCAGAAGTAATCAGCTCTGTGCGTGTTGAAGCTGAATTTTCGAAATCTCAAAATGAGTGCTCTAGCGCGCTGCTTGATATAGCCGCTATCATTTTTGAGCACCATCCAACTTCCGCGAACCAGAGTTTCTTCTTCTTGATCCTCCAGCTCACCATATTCTTCGCTTTGTGCTGTGTTTCTTCGGTTTGATTTTGCGTACTTATATAAAGCTGCAAAATCCGCTAAGCACAGTTGTTCCAAATTATCAGGCCGTTGAATGTAATGGTCTAAAAGATTTGGAACGAAGATATCATTTGAGTTCGCAGGTAAAAGAATAAGATCCTTTCTGGCCTTAACCATGCGAACTCTATTCTCTGGATGAGAAGTGTTGACGAAAATTTCACCGTGACTTGCTTCTGAAAGGTGAAGTCCAAGTATGTTATAGGCTGCCTCCTGGCCAGATATTTCTGTGCCATTGATGAACTTATTTCCAATGTGTTGCAGTTTCCGTTTAACACTGAAATTTCCCGCGTTAATTTCATCCATTGCCTGTTTTAACAGCTTTGACACGCCTCTGTTGGATTTATTTATATAATTAATGACATAACCACAACAGGCATAAGCATCCAATATGAATTGAATATCCATATTGGCTCTATGAAGACTCAGAATGTCTTTGTTGTAGGCATTAAGCAGCCTATCCGAAAATTTCCGACTCAGGAAAATTTGTGGTTTCAATAGGTTCGATCTTATTGCCAATTTATATTCCTCGTAATTCATCTCCATATGTGTCAGTATGTTGTTGAATTCATCCATCAATTCAGCTTGTTCATCTGTTATGGAAGAGTCCAAGAAAGCCTTAATTTTCTTGAACTTCTCCTTATGCTGTGCCAAATTGTTATCATCTTCTGTTAACGGGTATAACACTTCTGTTTGTGGCATTGGAGGATACGGCATATTATAGCGACAAAACTTTTGTCCATTCAGCTCCCGCAAGCAAGACCGAGCGTGGCTATGCTTTTGATACTGCAACAGTTCAGCTATTTCTTCATCGCGGCCATTCGTTGTAATAAACCGGTCGATGAAGCTGACTAGGTTTGCAGTATTCCTAGAATTCGCTGCATCGAATTGGGGTGCACCACTGAGCCAGTACATTCCATGGCTGTGAGGTGATCCGCGGTGTTGAAATTCGATCCTCCAGTAGTAATGCGATAATGTGTATTCGTCAAATATTCCATTTTGAACAATTTCACCATGTTCCGGAATCTATTGTCGAAATACCGCGAGCAAGTTACTGGATCCGATCGAATCAAGCGCGCTTTCTCGTTGCTCGATAGAGCTTCAACTTCTTCCTGATTCCTGTCAACTTTATCCACGAGCTTGGAAAGTATGATCAGAAGGTCCGACCACTTTGTCTCCGCTGCAGATAAAGTTATGAAAAAAGTTGGAAGTCCAACTTGTCGAATCATCGACAAAACTTTTTTCTTTTCCGCCTCCCAATGAGCAGGAGATGAACGTAATCCACGTAAAATGCGATATCCATCATCATGCTGCTCGAGGTTGCCGACAAAGGCTTCATCCAACACATTTCCAGCTGTAATGCTGTTGGATCCAGACTTCTTTCTCAAGCATATGGAGATGGCAGATTTGATTCGGGACAGTTCGTAAAATTTGTAAGTCCACAGAAGCTTGTCAATTCTGGCACATCTCCTGTCGTATCGACGAATTTCTGAACGGGCGATTTTGCTGTAAGACAAAATACAATTCCGTTTTTGCCCGCAGTATATCGTAGGATACGATAGTTCTTCCGCGTCTTCATCCATGGTAACATCCATCGGCAGTCTTCCTTCGCCTGGAGCCAAAGCCACACGTTCCGTTGCAAAATTTTCTATACCTTCGTTGTCTAGCAAGGTCTCTAAGCCACCTGGGTTTA
>JARNME010000345.1:25936-42799 GCA_030179655.1 Scaptomyza flava | reverse complement strand
AATAAATGTCTTATTACATTGAAGATATTTTACTGTCTATTCGTGGTGAAAACTTGACTTATTATGGACTTCCACTACCAATTAGATCCGAGGAAATTGTTCCAAATATTGAATATCATAGAGAAACATATTATGGAAATTGCGATAATTGTTGTTGTTAATAATGAGCTACTCCTTACTGCTGAGCAAAAACAAGTGTACGAAAAGATGCTACATAGCGTTGAAGCAGAAGAGGGCGAAATCTATTTTTTAGATGCACCTGGTGGAACAGGTAAAACGTATCTTTTAAATTTATTATTGGCAAAGGTACGGCAAAGTAAAAAAATTGCATTGGCCGTTGCTTCTTCCGGTATCGCAGCCACTTTACTAAATGGTGGTCGCACAGTGCATTCTACACTTATTGCTCAATTTCAAAGCAATCTAATATTGCTGCTGTGCTCAAAGATTGCAAGCTTATTGTTTGGGATGAGTGTATTATGGGCCATAAAGGTGCTTTTGAAACTGTAGATCGATCTTTGAAAGATATTCGAGATAGTGAATACTTAATGGGTGGCATAACTGTTCTTATAGCTGGTGATTTTCGACAAACTCTTTCAGTGATCCCTAAGGAACAAGAGCAGATGAAATAAATGCGTGTCTTCAATTTTGTGGCCCAAATACAGAAAATTGCATTAACGAAAAATATGCGAGTGCAATTAAAAGGTGATAGCATAGCTGGTGAATTTGCAGAAATGCTTCTTAATATATGAAATGGATTATTTTCAACCAATGATAGCAAAATAACTTTACCATCAACTTTTTGTCATGTTGTAAAAAGTATTGAAGAACTAACTCTAAAAATATTTCCGGATATTACAAATATCTCTCAAAAATCACTCGAATGGTTTTCAGAACGTGCTATTTTGACTGCGAGAAATGACAATAAACTGGAAATAAACGAGTTTTTATTTAAATCACTTCAAAGTTAAGAAATGACATGTAACTCTATTAATTCTGTGACTGAAGTCTAAGATGCAGTTCATTACCCCGTCGAGTTTCTTAATTCATTAAATCCGGCTGGCCTGCCTCAACAAAAATTAACTTTAAAGATTGGTTCACCTGTAATGTTGATTCGCAACGTGAAGCCGCCAAAAATGTGCATTGGTACAAGATTGCAAGTTAAAGTCCTTCATAAGAATGTTGTCGAAGTAATTATCTTTACTGGCAATGGTATAGGGGAAACGGTTTTTATACCGAGAATTCCATTAATACTTTCTGATTCTGAATTGCCATTTCAATTTAAAAGATTGCAATTTCCTTTAAAAGTTTGCTTTGCCTTAACAATTGATAATTCACAGGGGCAAACTCTTAAATTAGCCGAACTAGACTTAAGACACGATTGTTTTTCTCATGGCCAATTTTATGTAGCCTGCTCAAGAGTCCTTTCACCAAAAAGTTTATTTGTATTAGCATCATTAAGTGGATAAGGCCTACTGGGGAAACCACAATAAAAAATGACGCGCCTGATTATCTACCTCAATGGTGGCGTGGAATAGAGAATATTAAATACTTTGCTTTAATATTTTGTGAAATATTTTCTAATTTATTTATTTTGTATCTATCTTCTATTGCTAAAATTTATATAAACTATCCGCGCAGCGAAGTAAGCGGGCCACTTTCTAGTATAAATATAAATCAGATTTGCATAAAGATTTGCTTACTTCTCCAGCTTCCAGAGATGCCATAATCATATTAATTTTTGATTTAGCCAAGCGAACGGCGTTGTCATCTGTATAGTTGCGTAGCGTGAATCCAAGAGATCTGCCCCACAGCTTAAACCCATCCTCTTTATTGTTGGCCAAATATTTAAAAGCCGTAGTAATTAAATCATTGCGTTGCAACTGGCCGTTAGCAAGTGTTTGACGTTTTCGTTTTTCCTTTGTCCGCGGTGTCGATGTCGATGACAGCTTATTCAAGTCATCGTTTGCCTCAAACGTTGACTCAAGACCAGACAAGCACCCATCTAAATCTTCGTTTATTGTCTGTGAAAAAAAGCACTTTAAATTAATTTTTGATTACTTTAGATGCTCAGCATCAACAGCCGAGACGATATAGCCATGTCCTTCTGTCCGTCTGTATGAACGCGTGGATCTCAGAGACTACAAGAGCTAAAGACTTCAGATTTTGGATATAAGTTCTCCTATACCATAAGCAGAACGAGTTTGCTTCAAATTATCGATAACTATTCTGGTTTTCCGATATACACATAATATCGAATTTGGAAAATGTAAAAATGAGGGTTGACGTAATGGGTAATGATAGAACTTTTCTGAAAAATTCGGCCAAATCGGTTGAGAAACACCGGAGATATTGAACTTAATCGGTTGAAGCTAAGTCAGTATACCAAAGTCTTGCATAAATTTAATTTATTTATTGCAACTGGGTTCAGGGTATCTTCTAGTCGGGCTCTCCCGACTAGATCCTTCTTACTTGTTTTAAGTTGCACATTATTTAAAGCTTTGGAGCAAAATATATTAAACTTGCCTAACCCAAAACCACTCCGAGGTGGAACCGAGCCAATGCCCAACAATTCATACCATGGTGAAACAATAATAATTAGGGTATTCACTTGCTATGCTATGTGCTAAAGTGTTATTTATAATACAGTGTAGCTAGTGAGTGCACTTTTTACGTTTCTTTTGTCGTATTTGTGCTAAGTCAGCTGTTTGCCAGTTCGATGACAACATAATCGATAGTTAAATCGAATTGAGCAATTGTTTAGCTGAAAACAATAAAATAAAAGACAAAAGTTTATTAATATCAATATGCCAAGAGAAGGATTTAAAAATCAATTAATTAAGCGGAAGGTCGACTTAGCCCTACTGGAGTTGGAGTTAATCGAAGGTACGGCTGAAGCTATGCCAAAAACATTAAAAAACAACTAAAGCATTTGCAAAATTTCAGATGATGACCATGTTGCGCACGATGAAGTGATGGACGAGCTCATTGAGGAGCTGTCAATTATATCATCGTCTCGTCGGGGAACAAATTATCATGTTCCCAAATCTTTTATTTGGCGAACAAAAGTTTTGCCGCATTTTTATGAGGAGCGATTTCTCCAGATGCTGCGGGTAACAAAAATGGAGTTTAAGGCTATTTTTGAGCTTGTGCGCCATGATGATTGTTTCAAACCATCAATATTCCGGTCCCAAATGACAGTTGAGCATCAAGTTGCAATTGTGTTGTTCCGCTTGGGGTCATCGGGGGAAGCAGCGTCAATCAAGAAAACTGCAACTTTATTTGGAATAGGAGATGGTGGAACAATAGGCAAGATAACAGACCGAGTTTTCGGTGCAATCATCAGAAAGTTGCCGCAACTTATCTGTTGGCCAAGTGCAGCAGAACGAAACTTGCACTGGAAACTATGGACGAGTTGCCATATTGCATAGGGTACATCGATGGTACAGAGATTAAACTTGCGAGGACACCACGAGTGGACCACGAAGTTTATTTTTCCAGAAAAAGGATTTACGCGATCAAGATGCAAGTTGTGTGTGATCACCATTTGCGGATAAGAAATGCTGTTGTTGGTAGTCCGGGCAGCTATCATGACGCATAAAAATATTGCGGAAGAGCGCTCTTTTTAAGGAGCATGACAAATACTTGTCCGGGGAGGAGTGGATTGCCGGAGACTCTGCGTATCCGTTAACAAAATTCGTTCTTACACCCTATCGGTGCAACGCAACATCTGCTGATCCCACAACCCAAAAAATGTTCAATGCGCTGCATAGCCAGTATCGCGTAAGAGTTGAAAATTGTTTTGGGTTGCTTAAGGGAAAGTTTGCGAGCTTGAAGGAATTGCGAATAAACATGCGCAACAAAAAAAGCCATTCCTTACTGTGCAAATGGGTGCTTGTGTGCTGCGCACTGCATAATTTTTTGCTGAATCAAAAAATGGAAAATGATTCTGATGAAGATTTTGATGATGACGAATACGCCTCCAATGCGTTCAATTTAATTCTAGATCTACAGCGGAGGAAAACGACAAGCAATGGCCAATTTTATAATTAATATTAAAAAAACCTTATTATTCAGAAAATAAATTGTTTTTATTTATTTCAACACTTAAGCATTCTTATATTTGAGTTCTAGTTCTAATTTTTGCATCCTCTCCTCCTTTTCCAGCTGCAACTTTTTGAATTGAAAATCATTTCGTAGTTTTTCTTCCTCTATACTTATTCTTTTTTGTTCCAGCTTCAGTTTTTCATGCTCCAAATGTAATAACTGTTCGTTTTTTTCCTTCTCCATACCGATTTTGTTTCTTCCAAATGTAATAACTGTTCGTTTTTTCCTTCTCCATACCGATTTTTGTTTCTTCCAAATGAAATAACTGTTCGTTTTTTTCCATCTCCATACTGAATTTTTTTTTCTTCCAATACCAAATGCTCGCGGCGCAAAGTCAAAATCTTATTTTCGGAACTATACAGCTTCTCCATTGAAGTGTGTACCCGCCGTTTTTTAAACTGCGGTTGCTCGCATTCATCCACCACTGTCACATCCTGATCTAATGATATTTGGCCGGAGTTATCCACATCCAAATCGAACAAATCAGTACCAGCCATTGTGTCATATTCCATGACGGCAACTTCTCTTGTTTTTTTAAATATGTCCGTCAGCATTTCGTAGTGGGGACATATCTTGTTTACTTTTTCTGAAATAAATCATTTGTATGCATTGCAAATATGGAAAATATTTATGTATATTGTAAAATTTACCCTGTACTGTGCTAACGCCATCGTCATCTTCAACTCCAGCGCCGGTTGACTCAAGAAATGCATTTGCCTTAACATGCAGTGTCTTAAGGTGTCGCATTTTGCTTCTAGCCAAATTCCACTTGGTATCAATCTTTAATTCATCTAGCATTTTGCTATAATACGCTCTTGCCGATGGTTTCTATGATAAAAAAACATATTTATATATGTACTATGTACAATGCATTTTTACGTGCAGCCTTACCTCAAAATTTGTATGCGATTGAACATACACAATCACAACAACCATTTTAAGCACATCATCTTCGCTCCAGCGTTTTACTTCATTTTCCCGCACTCTTTTTGCTTTTGTCGCTTCTGCCACTGTTAAAAACATCGGTTTAGTCTTTAAAATTAATAAATAATAAAAATTTACTTACTTTTACAATCAAAACTCGCCTAGTGTGACCTAATTTCACTAATTCAATAATCTCGAAATCAGCTGTTTTACAGACTTGAAACTTTGCAATTCTCTTATCTATGGGATAGAAAATTAAAAAGTCAAAATTGGGGTTTTACATTAACTGGGGGGCTGGCAAATCAATAATTCGATAACTCAAAACCGATAAGTCCACATATTTCGCACATCCTTACAGCTAGAGCTACCAAATTTGGTAAGAAGATAGCTACTATCACCCCCAAAAACCGCATCAAGAATTTTGGAACCACGCCCACCCATTCCGCCCCCAGCCCCCCCGCATTATAAAATCAAAAAAGCCAATATCTCCCACAGTTTTTGAGCTATAGCCACCAAATTTGGTGCCAAGTTAGGTGATGATGACCCCCCGAAAACTGCATCAAAAGTTTGGATGCCACGCCCACCAATACTGCCCTAGCCGCCTGCATCCTCCCCAACGTTTCGTCAAAAACGGAAATGCGTGTATCTTCCAGAGTTGTGAGGCTAGAGCCACCAAATTTGGTAGGAAGATAGCTGGCAACGACCCCCAAAAATCTTCATCAAAGTTTTGGAGCCACGCCTACCCATTTCGCCCCCCTTTCCCCACCTTTTACAAACATTTAGCTAGAGTCACCAAATTTGGTATGAAGATAGCAATTGACATTTCGCACAGGTCTGCATCAAAAATTTGGATGCCACAACCACCCATACCGCCCCCAGCCCCCCTTTCACAACTTTTTACAATTTTCGAGCTAGAGTCACCAAATTTGGTATGAAGATAGCAATTGACATTCCACACAGATCTGAATCAAAACTTTGGATGCCACAACCACCCATACCGCCCCCAGCCCCCCTTTCCCCACTTTTTACAAACTTTGAGCTAGAGTCACCAAATTTGGTATGAAGATAGCAATTGACATTTCACAAAGATCTCCAGTAAAAATTTGGATGCCACACCCACCCATACCGCCCCCAGCCCCTTTTTCCCCACCTTTTACAAACTTCGAGCTAGAGTCACCAAATTTGTAAAAATTTAGATGCCACACCCACCCATACCACCTCCAGCCCCCCTTTCCATAGCTCTTACAAACTTTGAGCTAGAGTCACCAAATTTGGAAGGAAGATAGATAGATGGCATCCCCATCTGCATTGGAGAATCTATGCCCCATCAATACCCCTTTACAATCAGGCCTCTTTTTAAGCGGTTTTAATACTCGTATCGAGTATGCCGCAGTCGGTTGCGTCCGACTGCAACGTTTCGACTTGTTTTTATTCAAAATGTTATTAGAAACGCCTATGACTTCCACACTTGTTGAGCTAGAATAAACTGCCAAGATAGGTGATGGCTACCTCCAAAAACTGCATTTATAACTTGTAAGTCACGCGCACTCCTTGTGACTTCACCCAAAGTTCGGCTTCAAAACTCTGGACGCCACGCCCAGGCGCCCGGCTCTATAGAGTACTATCCAAACGAGCGCCGGAGGCTAACTTAACAATAAAGCGTAGGGAAGGGAGTATCACATACACGAAAGAACCACTCAAAAATCCGAAAATGGATTACTGACTAATAATGTCGGTCCTTTCAGCAATTAAAAAATCTTTTCTGGATTATAAATTTTCAAAAGAATAGGTGTTATGACCACGAAACTTTTTTTTTGGGCGAAATTTAGGGCTGTTACCCCAGAGCGAAGGGTATGATCGCAGCAACCTGCAGTGGTTCACTGACGCAATCTGCTTGTATTTGAGCATGCAGTGGAGTCAATCCAATTATCATACATTTAGGGTGTTCACTTTGTGTTGCAAATGTGTAAAAGTGCAAGCCATCCCAACGACAATTTGTACAGCATCAAGTTTTCACTTTTTGCAAGACCCCTGCCTATGACTAAAATATCGTTGCAACTTTGCAACGACTTCAGTGTTAAACAAGTGCCACATAGTTCATTTTGGCTATGCCAAGACTAAGTTACCTTTCACACATGGATTAATTAATTTTTTTTTTTTTTTGTATAGTACGATATGGTCAATTTGTGTGGTGGCTATGTCGTAGAATGCTCCGAGCGGGATGAAATTTCATAGTGAACAAACCCGACATGATCTAAGCAATCTGTGAAAGTTTCATCAATATTAGTTCAGCAGTTTGGCCGGAAATCGTGTGGAAACAGACAGGCGGACAGACGGACGGACGGACACGCGGAAATCAATTCCTGAGCTCGTTCTGATCATTTTGATATATTATGGGGTCTTCCATCATTTCTTTAAGGCGTAACAGATTCATGACAGACTGTAGTACCCTGTTTCACATGTGTGAAGGGTATAAAATGATACAAAAGTGAGAACGTGTTGCAGAATACATCCAATTTTCTGGTATTTTTTAGTGTTATTCTGTGCCTTAGGTGCTAAGTCAACAAACAGTTGTTCATTGTGACCAGCTGCTTAAAGTAAATGAGGGTTGGTTTTGCTAATTTTCTTAAATAATCCAGTTTATGGGATGCTGTCCGTTCTAGGAGTGATGCTTTCACGCTTTTAAAGGGCATTTTTTAATTTATTTATTTATTGTAAGCAGCAAATTAAATAACACAAATGGCAAACTCCGCTAAAACGATAGCGAACAGCTCATTGTGCAAAATTAACAGACTTTTTTTGTTCAATTGGGTGATGACGACTGTTACACTTTTGCACATTTGCAACTCAAATTGAACACCCTAATTATAATATATAATAACAATAATATTGTCCATTTGCATAGAGCACCCGTACACTCATGATGCGTTGCAGCTTGCTAAAGTTTTGGATGGCCGAGACCTGCTGCAATCGAGTATCTGGTGCCAGCACGACTCTCCACCCCTCGTTCGAACACCAAAACCTTCCATAATAAAATCAGCTTTCACACGGTCGGTTTTTCATGGTTTTATTTTTATTTTTTTTTTTTTGAGGCCAGCCTTCTCTGTTCCACTAACATGTTAACGTAAAAACAATTAGTTTTTGGTGTTTTTTAGAGATTGTTGGCAAAAAATAATGTAAACAAACTTATATATAGAGAAGTGTGACCAGATTGTGTAGCAACAAAAAGTGATGGGATTTTGGATTTAACCGATGAGAATAATGTGAATGCCAAAAATTTTGGTCGGTCAAAAAAAGCTACAGAAAAACCGACCGAGTAAAGGCAGCCTAAATGTATTATTATGTTAAAAATAAAGATAACACATTTTTTATAGATCTAGTGTATTATATCAATGTGTTTATAAGCAATAAAATGAAGATTTTACAATCTTCTAAATATTTTCCATCTAATAAAAAAACAGCGTCAGCTCTATAGCACAAAGGATTTAAGCCGTTGAAGCATTCGTCAAAAACAAGAACTTAACGAATTCGTGCGTAAGCATCGTTTGGGCAGATACTCGACTTATGCTGCATTCACACTAGTTGACTCAGCCTCAATTATCGATACGTCAACAATAGTAATTCATTGACAACGCATTACTTGTGTTTAGACAAGTTGACTGAGTAGAACAAAAAACTGATTTGTCAACTTATTTTCGTGTTGAGCAACGAGCTAGATGCCAACGCGTTGATGATGAAGTTGACAGTAGTTCACACTAGTTGATATCAACGTTCATTGACGTCAACGTAGCTAAAGTATTTTGCGTTGACGGCGATATTAGTATTGGAAGTTATTTTCATCGATATTGTGCTTGTTTTAAATGTGTTCATTTAGAAAAAGTGATGAGTACTCACGCATATTTATTATTAATTTAGATGTAATTTATTTGCCTTAAAGCAAAATAAGTACAATGGCATCACCTGCAAAAAATAAGTTGGCTGCAGTATTGCTGTTGGTATTAGCTCTTGAGGACAAGGAAAAGGAGGAGATACGAGAAAATAAAAGAAAATTGTGGGTTCAAGAGCTATACCTGGATCGTGAGAAAACTGGATTTTTCCAAGAATTTCAATCAATATTTAGATCAAATAGTCCTGATCGTTTAAAGGACTTTGTGCGAATGAATCCAGACGGTTTTGATTCTTTACTCGAATGTGTGAAGCCTTTAATAACAAAAGCGGACACAAGACTCCGAAAGTCTATATCTGCCACAGAGCGCCTCACCGGAATCTTCGATACTTGCCCACAGGGGATAGCATGCACAGCTTAGGCTTTTTGTTTAAAATGTCGGTACCGTCAATTTAATCAATAATACAGGAAAGCTGTGATGCAATATTCAAAACATTAAATGATGATTTTCTAAAGGTAATAAACCATTTTATTAATTTCTTATAAAATCTATATATATAAAAGAGTTTGTTCTGATGAGAATGGAAGAGCCACGGCCTAAACGAAAAGAGCTAGAAGGCTGAAATTTTCACACAATTTTCCATGCAGGTAGTAAGTGAGCACTAAGAAGGGAATTTTTATTTGGACAACTCCTTCAAGTACCTCCCATACGATTTGGAGCCATTTTTACCAGGGACTAACAGTTATCGACCTTTTGAAAAAAATCTTCTATAACAATTATATTTTCACTTTTTTCAGTATTGGTAAAGAATAACCATTATAATTGAGAAGAAAAAATTTTGGTCATATTTAAACATTATTCTGACCAAAAACTTATATTGGTCATATTTAACCATTATTCTGACCAAAAAATTATATTGGTCACATTTAACAATTATTCTGACCAAAAAATTATATTGGTCACCAAAGACCTTTATATTTTTATACCCTTCACAGGGTATATTGACTTTGTCATGAATCTGTAACGCCTTAAAGGAATGATGGGAGACCCCATAAACAATATATCAAAATGTTCAGGACGAGCTCAGGAATTGATTTCCGTCTGTGCGTCCGTCTGTCCGTCTGTCTGTTTCAACACGATTTCCGGCCAAACTTCTGAACCGATCTTGATGAAACTTTCACAGATTGCTTAGATCATGTCGGGTTTGTTCAATATGAAATTTAATCCCGATCGGAGCATTCTACGACATAGCCACCATACAAATTTACCATATCGTACTATCAATTGTTGTCTCTGTCGTGCACTTTCAAGTACCTACATGTCAAATTGTTTTTTTTTTGTCGCACACAAACAAGTACAAGACGCTCAAGAGTAAAAATATTACCGAAAAATTACCAACAACTGCACAGAAACATAAGAGGGGGGAGTATTGATTTGGCTGTTTGAAGGGTATCATAGTCTTGGCATAGCCAAAATTAACTATGCGCCACTATGTTTTTTATACCCTTAACAGGGTATATTGACTTTGTTATGAATCTGTAACGCCTTAAAGGAATGATGGGAGACCCCATAAACTATATATCAAAATGATCAGGACGAGCTCAGGAATTGATTTCCGTCTGTCCGTCCGTCTGTCTGTTTCAAATCGATTTCCGGCCAAACTGCTGAACCGATCTTGATGAAACTTTCACAGATTGCTTAGATCATGTCGGGTTTGTTCACTATGAAATTGCATCCCAATCGGAGCAGTCTACGACATAGCCACCATATAAATTTACCATATCAATACGATTTCCGGCCAAACTGCTGAACTGATCTTGATGAAACTTTCACAGATTGCTTTGATCATGTCGGGTTTGTTCAATATGAAATTTCATCCCAATCGGAGCATTCTACGACATAGCCTCCACACAAATTTACCATATCAACACGATTTCCGGCCAAACTGCTGAACCGATCTTGATGAAACTTTCACAGATTGCTTAGATCATGTCGGGTTTGTTCACTATGAAATTTCATTTCGATCGGAGCATTCTACGACATAGCCACCATAAAAATTTACCATATCGTACTATCAATTGTTGTCTCTGTCGTGCACTTTCAAGTACCTACATGTCAAATTGTTGTTTTCGTCCCACACAAACAAGTACATGACGCTCAAGAGTAAAAATACTAGCGAAAAATTACCAACAACTGCACAGAAACATAAGAGGGGGGAGTATTGATTTGGCTGTTTGAAGGGTATCATAGTCTTGGCATAGCCAAAATTAACTATGCGCCACTATGTTTTTTATACCCTTCACAGGGTATATTGACTTTGTCATGAATCTGTAGCGCCTTAAAGGAATGATGGGAGACCCCATAAACTATATATCAAAATGATCAGGACGAGCTCAGGAATTGATTTCCGTCTGTCCGTCTGTCTGTTTCAAATCGATTTCCGGCCAAACTGCTGAACCGATCTTGATGAAACTTTCACAGATTGCTTTGATCATGTCGGGTTTGTTCAATATGAAATTTCATCCCAATCGGAGCAGTCTACGATATAGCCACCATATAAATTTACCATATCAATACGATTTCCGGCCAAACTGCTGAACCGATCTTGATGAAACTTTCACAGATTGCTTTGATCATGTCGGGTTTGTTCAATATGAAATTTCATCCCAATCGGAGTATTCTACGACATAGCCACCATACAAATTTACCATATCAACACGATTTCCGGCCAAACTGCTGAACCGATCTTGATGAAACTTTCACAGATTGCTTAAATCATGTCGGGTTTGTTCACTATGAAATTTCATTTCGATCGGAGCATTCTACGACATAGCCACCATAAAAATTTACCATATCGTACTATCAATGGTTGTCTCTGTCGTGCACTTTCAAATACCTACATGTCAAATTGTTGTTTTTGTCGCACACAAACAAGTACATGACGCTCAAGAGTAAAAATATTAGCGAAAAATTACCAACAACTGCACAGAAACATAAGAGGGGGGGAGTATTGATTTGGCTGTTTGAAGGGTATCATAGTCTTGGCATAGCCAAAATTAACTATGCGCCACTATGTTTTTTATACCCTTCACAGGGTATATTGACTTTGTCATGAATCTGTAACGCCTTAAAGGAATGATGGGAGACCCCATAAACTATATATCAAAATGATCAGGACGAGCTCAGGAATTGATTTCCGTCTGTCCGTCTGTCTGTTTAAATTCGATTTCCGGCCAAACTGCTGAAATGATCTTGATGAAACTTTCACAGATTGCTTAGATCATGTCGGGTTTGTTCAATATGAAATTTCATCCCAATCGGAGCATTCTACGACATAGCCACCATACAAATTTACCATATCAATACGATTTCCGGCCAAACTGCTGAACCGATCTTGATGAAACTTTCACAGGTTGCTTAAATCATGTCGGGTTTGTTCACTATGAAATTTCATTTCGATCGGATCATTCTACGACATAGCCACCATACAAATTTACCATATCAACACGATTTCCGGCCAAATTGCTGAACCGATCTTGATGAAACTTTCACAGATTGCTTAGATTATGTCGGGTTTGTTCACTATGAAATTTCATTTCGATCGGAGCATTCTACGACATAGCCACCATACAAATTTACCATATCGTACTATCAATTGTTGTCTCTGTCGTGCACTTCCAAGTACCTACATGTCAAATTGTGTTTTTTGTCGCACACAAACAAGTACATGACGCTCAAGAGTAAAAATATTATCGAAAAAATACCAACAACTGCACAAAAACATAAGAGGGGTGGAGTATTGATTTGGCTGTTTGAAGGGTATCATAGTCTTGGCATAGCCAAAATTAACTATGCGCCACTATGTTTTTTATACCCCTCACAGGGTATATTGACTTTGTCATGAATCTGTAACGCCTTAAAGGAATGATGGGAGACCCCATAAACTATATATCAAAATGATCAGGACGAGCTCAGGAATTGATTTCCGTCTGTCCGTCCGTCTGTCCGTCTGTCTGTTTCAAATCGATTTCCGGCCAAACTGCTGAACCGATCTTGATGAAACTTTCACAGATTGCTTAGATCATGTCGGGTTTGTTCAATATGAAATTTCATCCCAATCGGAGCATTCTACGACATAGCCACCATACAAATTTACCATATCAACACAATTTCCGGCCAAACTGCTGAACCGATCTTGATGAAACTTTCACAGATTGCTTAAATCATGTCGGGTTTGTTCACTATGAAATTTCATTTCGATCGGAGCATTCTACGACATAGCCACCATACAAATTTACCATATCAACACGATTTCCGGCCAAACTGCTGAACCGATCTTGATGAAGCTTTCACAGATTGCTTAGATCATGTCGGGTTTGTTCAATATGAAATTTCATCCCAATCGGAGCATTCTACGACATAGCCACCATACAAATTTACCATATCAATACGATTTCCGGCCAAACTGCTGAACCGATCTTGATGAAACTTTCACAGGTTGCTTAAATCATGTCGGGTTTGTTCACTATGAAATTTCATTTCGATCGGATCATTCTACGACATAGCCACCATACAAATTTACCATATCAACACGATTTCCGGCCAAATTGCTGAACCGATCTTGATGAAACTTTCACAGATTGCTTAGATTATGTCGGGTTTGTTCACTATGAAATTTCATTTCGATCGGAGCATTCTACGACATAGCCACCATACAAATTTACCATATCGTACTATCAATTGTTGTCTCTGTCGTGCACTTCCAAGTACCTACATGTCAAATTGTGTTTTTTGTCGCACACAAACAAGTACATGACGCTCAAGAGTAAAAATATTATCGAAAAAATACCAACAACTGCACAAAAACATAAGAGGGGTGGAGTATTGATTTGGCTGTTTGAAGGGTATCATAGTCTAGGCATAGCCAAAATTAACTATGCGCCACTATGTTTTTTATACCCCTCACAGGGTATATTGACTTTGTCATGAATCTGTAACGCCTTAAAGGAATGATGGGAGACCCCATAAACTATATATCAAAATGATCAGGACGAGCTCAGGAATTGATTTCCGTCTGTCCGTCCGTCTGTCCGTCTGTCTGTTTCAAATCGATTTCCGGCCAAACTGCTGAACCGATCTTGATGAAACTTTCACAGATTGCTTAGATCATGTCGGGTTTGTTCAATATGAAATTTCATCCCAATCGGAGCATTCTACGACATAGCCACCATACAAATTTACCATATCAACACAATTTCCGGCCAAACTGCTGAACCGATCTTGATGAAACTTTCACAGATTGCTTAAATCATGTCGGGTTTGTTCACTATGAAATTTCATTTCGATCGGAGCATTCTACGACATAGCCACCATACAAATTTACCATATCAACACGATTTCCGGCCAAACTGCTGAACCGATCTTGATGAAGCTTTCACAGATTGCTTTGATCATGTCGGGTTTGTTCAATATGAAATTTCATCCCGTTCGGAGCAGTCTACGATATAGCCACCATATAAATTTACCATATCAATACGATTTCCGGCCAAACTGCTGAACCGATCTTGATGAAACCTTCACAGATTGCTTTGATCATGTCGGGTTTGTTCAATATGAAATTTCATCCCAATCGGAGCATTCTACGACATAGCCACCACACAAATTTACCATATCAACACGATTTCCGGCCAAACTGCTGAACCGATCTTGATGAAACTTTCACAGATTGCTTAGATCATGTCGGATTTGTTCACTATGAAATTTCATTTCGATCGGAGCATTCTACGACATAGCCACCATACAAATTTACCATATCGTACTATCAATTGTTGTCTCTGTCGTGCACTTTCAAGTACCTACATGTCAAATTGTTTTTTTTTTTGTCGCACACAAACAAGTACATGACGCTCAAGAGTAAAAATATTAGCGAAAAATTACCAACAACTGCACAGAAACATAAGAGGGGGGAGTATTGATTTGGCTGTTTGAAGGGTATCATAGTCTTGGCATAGCCAAAATTAACTATGCGCCACTATGTTTTTTATACCCTTCACAGGGTATATTGACTTTGTCATGAATCTGTAACGCCTTAAAGGAATGATGGGAGACCCCATAAACTATATATCAAAATGATCAGGAAGAGCTCAGGAATTGATTTCCGTCTGTCCGTCCGTCTGTCTGTTTCATATCGATTTCCGGCCAAACTGCTGAACCGATCTTGATGAAACTTTCACAGATTGCTTTGATCATGTCGGGTTTGTTCACTATGAAATTTCATCCCAATCGGAGCATTCTACGACATAGCCACCATACAAATTTACCATATCAACACGATTTCCGGCCAAACTGCTGAACCGATTTTGATGAAACTTTCACAGATTGCTTAAATCATGTCGGGTTTGTTCACTATGAAATTTCATCCCAATCGGAGCATTCTACGACATAGCCACCATACAAATTTACCTTATCAATACGATTTCCGGCCAAACTGCTGAACCGATCTTGATGAAACCTTCACAGATTGCTTTGATCATGTTGGGTTTGTTCAATATGAAATTTCATCCTAATCGGAGCATTCTACGACATTGCCACCATACAAATTTACCATATCAACACGATTTCCGGCCAAACGGCTGAACCGATCTTGATGAAACTTTCACAGATTGCTTAAATCATGTCGGGTTTGTTCACTATGAAATTTCATCCTAATCGGAGCATTCTACGACATAGCCACCATAAAAATTTACCATATCGTACTATCAATTGTTGTCTCTGTCGTGCACTTTCAAGTACCTACATGTCAAATTGTTGTTTTCGTCGCACACAAACAAGTACATGACGCTCAAGAGTAAAAATACTAGCGAAAAATTACCAACAACTGCACAGAAACATAAGAGGGGGGAGTATTGATTTGGCTGTTTGAAGGGTATCATAGTCTTGGCATAGCCAAAATTAACTATGCGCCACTATGTTTTTTATACCCTTCACAGGGTATATTGACTTTGTCATGAATCTGTAACGCCTTAAAGGAATGATGGGAGACCCCATAAACTATATATCAAAATGATCAGGACGAGCTCAGGAATTGATTTCCGTCTGTCCGTCCGTCTGTCCGTCTGTCTGTTTCAAATCGATTTCCGGCCAAACTGCTGAACCGATCTTGATGAAACTTTCACAGATTGCTTTGATCATGTCGGGTTTGTTCAATATGAAATTTCATCCCAATCGGAGCAGTCTACGATATAGCCACCATATAAATTCACCATATCAATACGATTTCCGGCCAAACTGCTGAACCGATCTTGACGAAACTTTCACAGATTGCTTTGATCATGTCGGGATTGTTCAATATGAAATTTCATCCCAATCGGAGTATTCTACGACATAGCCACCATACAAATTTACCATATCAACACGATTTCCGGCCAAACTGCTGAACCGATCTTGATGAAACTTTCACAGATTGCTTAAATCATGTCGGGTTTGTTCACTATGAAATTTCATTTCGATCGGAGCATTCTACGACATAGCCACCATAAAAATTTACCATATCGTACTATCAATTGTTGTCTCTGTCGTGCACTTTCAAGTACCTACATGTCAAATTGTTGTTTTCGTCGCACACAAACAAGTACATGACGCTCAAGAGTAAAAATACTAGCGAAAAATTACCAAGAACTGCACAGAAACATAAGAGGGGGGAGTATTGATTTGGCTGTTTGAAGGGTATCATAGTCTTGGCATAGCCAAAATTAACTATGCGCCACTATGTTTTTTATACCCTTCACAGGGTATATTGACTTTGTCATGAATCTGTAACGCCTTAAAGGAATGATGGGAGACCCCATAAACTATATATCAAAATGATCAGGACGAGCTCAGGAATTGATTTCCGTCTGTCCGTCCGTCTGTCTGTTTCAAATCGATTTCCGGCCAAACTGCTGAACCG
>JARNME010000345.1:0-25925 GCA_030179655.1 Scaptomyza flava | reverse complement strand
ATGAAATTTCATCCGATCGGAGCATTCTACGACATAGCCACCATACAAATTTACCATATCAACACGATTTCCGGCCAAACTGCTGAACCGATCTTGATGAAACTTTCACAGATTGCTTAGATCATGTCGGGTTTGTTCACTATGAAATTTCATCCCGATCGGAGCATTCTACGACATAGCCACCATAGTAAATTTACCATATCAACACGATTTCCGGCCAAACTGCTGAACCGATCTTGATGAAACTTTCAACAGATTGCTTAGATCATGTCGGGTTTGTTCACTATGAAATTTCATTCCGATCGGAGCATTCTACGACATAGCCACCATACAAATTTACCATATCAACACAATTCCGGCCAAACTGCTGAACCGATCTTGATGAAACTTTCACAGATTGCTTAGATCATGTCGGGTTTGTTCACTATGAAATTTCATCCCGATCGGAGCATTCTACGACATAGCCACCATACAAATTTACCATATCACACGATTTCCGGCCAAACTGCTCAACCGATCTTGATGAAAGCTTTCACAGATTGCTTTGATCATGTCGGGTTTGTTCACTATGAAATTTCATCCCGATCGGAGCATTCTACGATATAGCCACCATATAAATTTACCATATCAATACGATTTCCGGCCAAACTGCTGAACCGATCTTGATGAAACTTTCACAGATTGCTTAGATCATGTCGGGTTTGTTCACTATGAAATTTCATCCCGATCGGAGCATTCTACGATATAGCCACCATACAAATTTACCATATCAACACGATTTCCGGCCAAACTGCTGAACCGATCTTGATGAAACTTTCACAGATTGCTTAGATTATGTCGGGTTTGTTCACTATGAAATTTCATCCCGATCGGAGCATTCTACGACATAGCCACCATACAAATTTACCATATCGTACTATCAATTGTTGTCTCTGTCGTGCACTTTCAAGTACCTACATGCAATTTTTTTTTTGTCGCACACAAACAAGTACATGACGCTCAAGAGTAAAATTTAGCGAAAATTACCAACACTGCACGAAACAAGAGGGGGGTATTGATTGGCTGTTTGAAGGGTATCATAGTCTTGGCATAGCCAAATTAACTATGCGCCACTATGTTCTTATACCCTTCACGGATTATTGACTTGTCATGAATCTGTAACGCCTTAAGGATGATGGAGACCCCATCAACTATTTATCAAATATCAGTACGACTCAGGATTGATTTCCGTCTGTCCGTCCGTCTGTCTGTTTCAAATCGATTTCCGGCCAACTGCTGAACCGATCTTGATGAAACTTTCACAGATTGCTTAGATCATGTCGGGTTTGTTCAATATGAAATTTCATCCCGATCGGAGCATTCTACGATATAGCCACCATATAAATTTACCATATCAACACGATTTCCGGCCAAACTGCTGAACCGATCTTGATGAAACTTTCACAGATTGCTTAGATCATGTCGGGTTTGTTCACTATGAAATTTCATCCCGATCGGAGCATTCTACGATATAGCCACCATATAAATTTACCATATCAACACGATTTCCGCCCAAACTGCTGAACCGATCTTGATGAACCTTTCACAGATTGCTTAGATTATGTCGGGTTTGTTCACTATGAAATTTCTTTCGATCGGAGCATTCTACGACCTAGCCACCATACAAATTACCATATCGTACTATCAATTGTTGTCTCTGTCGTGCACTTTCAAGTACTACATGTCAAATTTTGTTTTTTGTCGCACACAAACAAGTACATGACGCTCAAGAGTAAAATATTAGCGAAAATTACCAACAACTGCACAGAACATAAGAGGGGGGAGTATTGATTTGGCTGTTTGAAGGGTATCATAGTCTTGGCATAGCCAAAATTAACTATGCGCCACTATGTTTCTTATACCCTTCACAGGATATATTGACTTTGTCATGAATCTGTAACACCTTAAGGAATGATGGGAGACCCCATCAACTATTTATCAAAATGATCAGGACGAGCTCAGGAATTGATATCCGGCTGTCCGTCCGTCTGTCTGTTTCAAATCGATTTCCGGCCAAACTGCTGAACCGATCTTGATGAAACTTTCACAGATTGCTTAAATCATGTCGGGTTTGTTCAATATGAAATTTCATCCCAATCGGAGCAGTCTACGATATAGCCACCATATAAATTTACCATAGCAATACGATTTCCGGCCAAACTGCTGAACGATCTTGATGAAACTTTCACAGATTGCTTAAATCATGTCGGGTTTGTTCACTATGAAATTTCATCCCAATCGGAGCATTCTACGACATAGCCACCATACAAATTTACCATATCAACACGATTTCCAGCCAAACTGCTGAACCGATCTTGATGAAACTTTCACAGATTGCTTAATCATGTCGGGTTTGTTCACTATGAAATTTCATTTCGATCGGAGCATTCTACGACATAGCCACCATACAAATTTACCATATCAACACGATTTCCGGCCAACTGCTGAACCGATCTTGATGAAACTTTCACAGATTGCTTAGATCATGTCGGGTTTGTTCACTATGAAATTTCATTTCGATCGGAGCATTCTACGACATAGCCACCATACAAATTTACCATATCGTACTATCAATTGTTTTCTCTGTCGTGCACTTTCAAGTACCTACATGTCAAATTGTGTTTTTTGTCGCACACAAATAAGTACATGACGCTCAAGAGTAAAAATATTAGCGAAAAATTACCAACCACTATACAGAAACATAAGAGGGGAGAGTATTGATTTGGCTGTTTGAAGGGTATCATAGTCTTGGCATAGCCAAATTAACTATGCGCCACTATGTTTTTATACGCTTCACAGGGTATATTGACTTTGTCATGAATCTGTAACGCCTTAAAGGAATGATGGGAGACCCCATAAACTATATATCAAAATGATCAGGACGAGCTCAGGAATTGATTTCGGTCTGTCCGTCCGTCTGTCTGTTTCAAATCGATTTTCGGCCAAACTGCTGAACCGATCTTGATGAAACTTTCACAGATTGCTTAGATCATGTCGGGTTTGTTCATATGAAATTTCATCCCAATCGGAGCAGTCTACGATATAGCCACCATATAAATTTACCATATCAATTCGATTTCCGGCCAAACTGCTGAACCGATCTTGATGAAACTTTCACAGATTGCTTTGGTCATGTCGGGTTTGTTCATATGAAATTTCATCCCAATCGGAGCAGTCTACGATATAGCCACCATATAAATTTACCATATCAATACGATTTCTTAAAATCATGTCGGGTTTGTTCACTATGAAATTTCATTTCGATCGGAGCATTCTTCGACATAGCCACCATACAAATTTACCGTATCGTACTATCAATTGTTGTCTCTGTCGTGCACTTTCAAGTACCTACATGTCAATTGTTGTTTTCGTCGCACACAAACAAGTTCATGACGCTCAAGAGTAAAATATTAGCGAAACATTACCAACAACTGCACAGAAACATAAGAGGGGGGTGTATTGATTTGACTGTTTGAAGGGTATCATTGTCTTGGCATAGCCAAAATTAACTATGTGCCACTATGTTATTATACCCTTCACAGGGTATATTGACTTTGTCATGAATCTGTAACGCCTTAAAGGATGATGGAGACCCCATCACTATTTATCAAAATGATCAGGACGAGCTCAGGAATTGATTTCCGTCTGTCCGTCCGTCTGTCTGTTTCAAATCGATTTCCGGCCAAACTGCTGAACCGATCTTGATGAAACTTTCACAGATTGCTTTGATCATGTCGGGTTTGTTCAATATGAAATTTCATCCCAATCGGAGCAGTCTACGACATAGCCACCATACAAATTTACCATATCAACACGATTTCCGGCCAAACAGCTGAACCGATCTTGATGAAACTTTCACAGATTGCTTAAATCATGTCGGGTTTGTTCACTATGAAATTTTATTTCGATCGGAGCATTCTTCGACATAGCCACCATAAAATTTACCATATCGTACTATCAATTGTTGTCTCTGTCGTGGCACTTTCAAGTACCTACATGTCAAATTGTGTTTTTTGTCGCACACAAACAAGTACATGACGCTCAAGAGTAAAAATATTAGCGAAAATTACCAACACTGCACAGAAACATAAGAGGGGGAGTATTGATTGGCTGTTTGAAGGGTATCATTGTCTTGGCATAGCCAAAATTAACTAGGCGCCACTATGTTTTTTATACCCTTCACAGGGAATATTGACTTTGTCATGAATCTGTAACGCCTTAAAGGAATGATGGAGACCCCATCAACTTTTTATCAAAATGATCTAGACGAGCTCAGAAATTGATTTCCGTCTGTCCGTCCGTCTGTCCGTCTTTTTGTTTCAACACGATTTCCGGCCAAACTGCTGAACCGATCTTGATCAAGCTTTCACAGATTGCTTTGATCATGTCGGGTTTGTTCAATATGAAATTTCATCCCGTTCGGAGCAGTCTACGATATAGCCACCATATAAATTTACCATATCAATAAGATTTCCGCCCAAACTGCTGAACCGATCTTGATGAAACCTTCACAGATTGCTTAGATCATGTCGGGTTTGTTCAATATGAAATTTCATCCCAATCGGAGCATTCTACGACATAGCCACCATACAATTTACCATATCAACACGATTTCCGGCCAAACTGCTGAACCGATCTTGATGAAACTTTCACAGATGCTTAGATATGTCGGGTTTGTTCACTATGAAATTTCATTTCGATCGGAGCATTCTACGACATAGCCACCATACAAATTTACCATATCGTACTATCAATTGTTGTCTCTGTCGTGCACTTTCAAGTACCTACATGTCAAATTTTTTTTTTGTCGCACACAAACAAGTACATGACGCTCAAGAGTAAAATATTAGCGAAAAATTACCAACAACTGCACAGAAACATAAGAGGGGGAGTATTGATTTGGCTGTTTGAAGGGTATCATAGTCTTGGCATAGCCAAATTAACTATGCGCCACTATGTTTCTTATACCCTTCACAGGATATATTGACTTTGTCATGAATCTGTAACGCCTTAAAGGAATGATGGGAGACCCCATCAACTATTTATCAAAATGATCAGGACGAGCTCAGGAATTGATTTCCGTCTGTCCGTCCGTCTGTCTGTTTCAAATCGATTTCCGGCCAAACTGCTGAACCGATCTTGATGAAACTTTCACAGATTGCTTAAATCATGTCGGGTTTGTTCAATATGAAATTTCATCCCAATCGGAGCAGTCTACGATATAGCCACCATATAAATTTACCATAGCAATACGATTTCCGGCCAAACTGCTCAACCGATCTTGATGAAGCTTTCACAGATTGCTTTGATCATGTCGGGTTTGTTCAATATGAAATTTCATCCCGTTCGGAGCAGTCTACGATATAGCCACCATATAAATTTACCATATCAACACGATTTCCGCCCAAACTGCTGAACCGATCTTGATGAAACTTCACAGATTGCTTAGATTATGTCGGGTTTGTTCACTATGAAATTTCATTCGATCGGAGCATTCTACGACATAGCCACCATACAAATTTACCATATCGTACTATCAATTGTTGTCTCTGTCGTGCACTTTCAAGTACTACATGTCAAATTTTTTTTTTTGTCGCACACAAACAAGTACATGACGCTCAAGAGTAAAAATATTAGCGAAAAATTACCACCAACTGCACAGAAACATAAGAGGGGGGAGTATTGATTTGGCTGTTTGAAGGGTATCATAGTCTTGGCATAGCCAAAATTAACTATGCGCCACTATGTTTCTTATACCCTTCACAGGATATATTGACTTTGTCATGAATCTGTAACGCCTTAAGGAATGATGGGAGACCCCATCAACTATTTATCAAAATGATCAGGACGAGCTCAGGAATTGATATCCGTCTGTCCGTCCGTCTGTCTGTTCAAATCGATTTCCGGCCAAACTGCTGAACCGATCTTGATGAAACTTTCACAGATTGCTTAAATCATGTCGGGTTTGTTCAATATGAAATTTCATCCCAATCGGAGCAGTCTACGATATAGCCACCATATAAATTACCATAGCAATACGATTTCCGGCCAAACTGCTGAACTGATCTTGATGAAACTTTCACAGATTGCTTAGATCATGTCGGGTTTGTTCACTATGAAATTTCATCCCAATCGGAGCATTCTACGACATAGCCACCATACAAATTTACCATATCAACACGATTTCCGCCAAACTGCTGAACCGATCTGATGAAACTTTCACAGATTGCTTAAATCATGTCGGGTTTGTTCACTATGAAATTTCATTTCGATCGGAGCATTCTACGACATAGCCACCATACAAAGTTACCATATCAACACGATTTCCGGCCAAACTGCTGAACCGATCTTGATGAAACTTTCACAGATTGCTTAGATCATGTCGGGTTTGTTCACTATGAAATTTCATTTCGATCGGAGCATTCTACGACATAGCCACCATACAATTTACCATATCGTACTATCAATTGTTTCTCTGTCGTGCACTTTCAAGTACCTACATGTCAAATTGTGTTTTTGTCGCACACAAATAAGTACATGACGCTCAAGAGTAAAATATTAGCGAAAAATTACCAACCACTATACAGAAACATAAGAGGGGGAGTATTGATTTGGCTGTTGAAGGGTATCATAGTCTTGGCATAGCCAAAATTAACTATGCGCCACTATGTTTTTTATACGCTTCACAGGGTATATTGACTTGGTCATGAATCTGTAACGCCTTAAAGGAATGATGGGAGACCCAATAAACTATATATCAAAATGATCAGGACGAGCTCAGGAATTGATTTCGGTCTGTCCGTCCGTCTGTCTGTTTCAAATCGATTTTCGGCCAAACTGCTGAACCGATCTTGATGAAACTTTCACAGATTGCTTAGATCATGTCGGGTTTGTTCAATATGAAATTTCATCCCGATCGGAGCATTCTACGATATAGCCACCATATAAATTTACCATATCAATTCGATTTCCGGCCAAACTGCTGAACCGATCTTGATGAAACTTTCACAGATTGCTTTGGTCATGTCGGGTTTGTTCAATATGAAATTTCATCCCAATCGGAGCAGTCTACGATATAGCCACCATATAAATTTACCATATCAATACGATTTCTTAAAATCATGTCGGGTTTGTTCACTATGAAATTTCATTTCGATCGGAGCATTCTTCGACATAGCCACCATACAAATTTACCGTATCGTACTATCAATTGTTGTCTCTGTCGTGCACTTTCAAGTACCTACATGTCAAATTGTTGTTTTCGTCGCACACAAACAAGTTCATGACGCTCAAGAGTAAAAATATTAGCGAAAAATTACCAACAACTGCACAGAAACATAAGAGGGGGGTGTATGATTTGACTGTTTGAAGGGTATCATTGTCTTGGCATAGCCAAAATTAACTATGTGCCACTATGTTATTAATACCCTTCACAGGGTATATGACTTTGTCATGAATCTGTAACGCCTTAAAGGAATGATGGGAGACCCCATCAACTATTTATCAAAATGATCAGGACGAGCTCAGGAATTGATTTCCGTCTGTCCGTCCGTCTGTCTGTTTCAAATCGATTTCCGGCCAAACTGCTGAACCGATCTTGATGAAACTTCACAGATTGCTTTGATCATGTTGGGTTTGTTCAATATGAAATTTCATCCCAATCGGAGCAGTCTACGACATAGCCACCATACAAATTTACCATATCAACACGATTTCCGGCCAAACAGCTGAACCGATCTTGATGAAACTTTCACAGATTGCTTAAATCATGTCGGGTTTGTTCACTATGAAATTTTATTTCGATCGGAGCATTCTTCGACATAGCCACCATAAAAATTTACCATATCGTACTATCAATGTTGTCTCTGTCGTGCACTTTCAAGTACCTACATGTCAAATTGTGTTTTTTGTCGCACACAAACAAGTACATGACGCTCAAGAGTAAAAATATTAGCGAAAATTACCAACAACTGCACAGAAACATAAGAGGGGGGAGTATTGATTTGGCTGTTGAAGGGTATCATTGTCTTGGCATAGCCAAAATTAACTAGGCGCCACTATGTTTTATACCCTTCACAGGGAATATTGACTTTGTCATGAATCTGTAACGCCTTAAAGGAATGATGGGAGACCCCATCAACTTTTTATCAAAATGATCTAGACGAGCTCAGAAATTGATTTCCGTCTGTCCGTCCGTCTGTCCGTCTTTTTGTTTCAACACGATTTCCGGCCAAACTGCTGAACCGATCTTGATGAAACTTTCACAGATTGCTTAGATCATGTCGGGTTTGTTCAATATGAAATTTCATTTCGATCGGAGCATTCTACGACATAGCCACCATACAAATTACCATATCAACACGATTTCCGGCCAAACTGCTGAACCGATCTTGATGAAACTTTCACAGATTGCTTCAATCATGTCGGGTTTGTTCACTATGAAATTTCATTTCGATCGGAGCATTCTACGACATAGCCACCATACAAATTTACCATATCAACACGATTTCCGGCCAAACTGCTGAACCGATCTTGATGAAACTTTCACAGATTGCTTAGATCATGTCGGGTTTGTTCACTATGAAATTTCATTTCGATCGGAGCATTCTACGACATAGCCACCATAAAATTTACCGTATCGTACTATCAATTGTTGTCTCTGTCGTGCACTTTCAAGTACATACATGTCAAAGTGTGTTTTTTGTCGCACACAAACAAGTACATGACGCTCAAGAGTAAAAATATTAGCGAAAAATTACCAACAACTGCACAGAAACATAAGAGGGGGGAGAATTGATTTGGCTGTTTGAAGGGTATCATTGTCTTGGCATAGCCAAAATTAACTATGCGCCACTATGTTTTTTATACCCTTCACAGGGTATATTGACTTTGTCATGAATCTGTAACGCCTTAAAGGAATGATGGGAGACCCCATCAACTTTATATCAAAACAAGTGGAAACGTTGCAGTCGGACGCAACCGACTGCGGTATACTCGATACCAGTATTAAAATTTTGATGCCCATCCATGTGGGATGTCAATTGCTATCTTCATACCAAATATGGTGACTCTAGCTCAAAGTTTGTATAAAGTGGGGAAAGGGGGGCTGGGGGCGGTATGGGTGGAATTGCATCCAAATTTTTGATGCAGATCTTTGTGGAATGTCAATTGCTATCTTCATAACAAATTGGTGACTCTAGCTCAAAGTTTGTATAAAGTGGGAAAGAGGGCTGGGGGCGGTATGGTTGGGCGTGGCATCCAAATTTTTGCTGCAGATCCTTGTGGAATGTCAAATGCTACCTTCATACCAATTTGGTGACTCTAGCTCAAAGTTTGTATAAAGTGGGGAAAGGGGGGCTGGGGGCGGTATAGTTGGGCCGTGGCATCCAAATTTTTGCTGCAGATCCTTATGGAATGCCAAATGCTACCTTCATACCAAATTTGGTGACTCTAGCTCAAAGTTTGTATAAGGTGGGGAGAGGGGGGCTATGGGGCTGGGGCGGTATGGTTGGGCGTGGCATCCAAATTTTTGATGCAGATCCTTGTGGAATGTCAAATGCTACCTTCATACCAAATTTGGTGACTCTAGCTCGAAGCATGTAAAAGTTGGTGAAAGGGGGGCTATGGGGCTTGGGGCGGTATGGGTGGGCGTGGCATTCAAATTTCTGCTGCCGATCCATGTGGGATGTCAATTGCTCTCTTCATACCAAATTTGGTGACTCTAGCTCGAAGTTTGTATAAGGTGGGGAAAGGGGGCTGGGGGCGGTATGATTGGGCGTGGCATCCAAATTTTTGCTGCAGATCCTTGTGGAATGTCAAATGCTACCTTCATACCAAATTTGGTGACTCTAGCTCAAAGTTTGTATAAGGTGGGGAAAGGGGGGCGGAATGGATGGGCTAGGCTCCAAAACTTTGATGCAGATTGTTGGGGTTGTTGCCAGCTATCTTCCTACCAAATTTGGTGGCTCTAGCTCCACTACTCTGGAAGATACACGCATTCCCGTTTTTGACGAAGCGTTGGGGCAGATGGGGGTGGCTAGTGCAGTATTGGTGGGCGTGGCATCCAAACTTTGGATGCAGTTTTTGGGGGGTCATCATCACCTATCTTGGCACCAAATTTGGTGGCTATAGCTCAAAAACTGTGGGAGATATAGGCTTTTTTGACTTTAAAATGCGGGGGGGCTGGGGGCGGAATGGGTAGGCGGGGCTCCAAATTTTTGATGCAGTTTTTGGGGGTTGCTAGTAGCTATCTTCTCACCAAATTTGGTAGTTCTAGCTGTCAGGATGTGCGAAATATGTGGATTTATCGGTTTTGAGTTATCGAATTTATCGATTTGCGAGCCCCCAGTTATCGTAGAACCATCTTGACACTTTAATTACTATCCCATAGATAAAGAGAATTGGAAGTTTCAAGTCTCTAGCTTGAAGGGTGTGGAAAAAAGTTGCGTTCATACAGACGGACAGACGGACAGACACCATGACGGACATTGCACAAACCCAATATACTCTTTACCTTCGGTATCGAGTATAATGATCAGGACGAGCTCAGAAATTGATTTCCGTCTGTCCGTCTTTTGTTTCAACACGATTTTCGGCCAAACTGCTGAACCGATCTTGACGAAACTTTCACAGATTGCTTAGATCATGTCGGGTTTGTTCACTATGAAATTCATTTCGATCGGAGCATTCTACGACATAGCCACCATACAAATTTACCATATCAACACGATTTCCGGCCAAACTGCTGAACCGATCTTGATGAAGCTTTCACAGATTGCTTTGATCATGTCGGGTTTGTTCAATATGAAATTTCATCCCAATCGGAGCAGTCTACGATATAGCCACCATATAAATTTACCATATCAATACGATTTCCGGCCAAACTGCTGAACCGATCTTGATGAAACCTTCACAGATTGCTTTGATCATGTCGGGTTTGTTCAATATGAAATTTCATCCCAATCGGAGCATTCTACGACATAGCCACCATACAAATTTAACATATCAACACGATTTCCGGCCAAACTGCTGAACCGATCTTGATGAAACTTTCACAGATTGCTTAGATCATGTCGGGTTTGTTCACTATGAAATTTCATCCCAATCGGAGCATTCTACGACATAGCCACCATACAAATTTACCATATCAACACGATTTCCGGCCAAACTGCTGAACCGATCTTGATGAAACTTTCACAGATTGCTTAAATCATGTCGGGTTTGTTCACTATGAAATTTCATTTCGATCGGAGCATTCTACGACATAGCCACCATACAAATTTACCATATCAACACGGTTTCCGGCCAAACTGCTGAACCGATCTTGATGAAACTTTCACAGATTGCTTAGATCATGTCGGGTTTGTTCACTATGAAATTTCATTTCGATCGGAGCATTCTACGACATAGCCACCATACAAATTTACCATATCGTACTATCAATTGTTGTCTCTGTCGTGCACTTTCAAGTACCTACATGTCAAATTGTTTTTTTTTGTCGCACACAAACAAGTTCATGACGCTCAAGAGTAAAAATATTAGCGAAAAATTACCAACAACTGCACAGAAACATAAGAGGGGGGAGTATTGATTTGGCTGTTTGAAGGGTATCATAGTCTTGGCATAGCCAAAATTAACTATGCGCCACTATGTTTCTTATACCCCTCACAGGGTATATTGACTTTGTCATGAATCTGTAACGCCTTAAAGGAATGATGGGAGACCCCATAAACTATTTATCAAAATGATCAGGACGAGCTCAGGAATTGATTTCCGTCTGTCCGTCCGTCTGTCTGTTTCAAATCGATTTCCGGCCAAACTGCTGAACCGATCTTAATGAAACTTTCACAGATTGCTTAGATCATGTCGGGTTTGTTCAATATGAAATTTCATCCCATCGGAGCAGTCTACGATATAGCCACCATATAAATTTACCATATCAATACGATTTCCGGCCAAACTGCTGAACTGATCTTGATAAAAACTTTCACAGATTGCTTAAATCATGTCGGGTTTGTTCACTATGAAATTTCATCCCAATCGGAGCATTCTACGATATAGCCACCATACAAATTTACCATATCAATACGATTTCCGGCCAAACTGCTGAACCGATCTTGATGAAACTTTCACAGATTGCTTAGATCATGTCGGGTTTGTTCAATATGAAATTTCATCCCAATCGGAGCATTCTACAACATAGCCACCATACAAGTTTACCATATCAACACGATTTCCGGCCAAACTGCTGAACCGATCTTGATGAAACTTTCACAGATTGCTTTGATCATGTTGGGTTTGTTCACTATGAAATTTCATCCCAATCGGAGCATTCTACGACATAGCCACCATACAAATTTACCATATCAACACGATTTCCGGCCAAACTGCTGAACCGATCTTGATGAAACTTTCACAGATTGCTTAAATCATGTCGGGTTTGTTCACTATGAAATTTCATTTCGATCGGAGCATTCTACGACATAGCCACCATACAAATTTACCATATCAACACGATTTCCGGCCAAACTGCTGAACCGATCTTGATGAAACTTTCACAGATTGCTTAGATCATGTCGGGTTTGTTCACTATGAACTTTCATTTCGATCGGAGCGTTCTACGACATAGCCACCATACAAATGTACCATATCGTACTATCAATTGTTTTCTCTGTCGTGCACTTTCAAGTACCTACATGTCAAATTGTGTTTTTTGTCGCACACAAATAAGTACATGACGCTCAAGAGTAAAAATATTAGCGAAAAATTACCAACAACTGTACAGAAACATAAGAGGGGAGAGTATTGATTTGGCTGTTTGAAGGGTATCATAGTCTTGGCATAGCCAAAATTAACTATGCGCCACTATGTTTTTTATACCCTTCACAGGGTATATTGACTTTGTCATGAATCTGTAACGCCTTAAAGGAATGATGGGAGACCCCATAAACTATATATCAAAATGATCAGGACGAGCTCAGGAATTGATTTCCGTCTGTCCGTCCGTCTGTCTGTTTCAAATCGATTTCCGGCCAATCTGCTGAACCGATCTTGATGAAACTTTCAAGATTGCTTTGATCATGTCGGGTTTGTTCAATTTGAAATTTCATCCCAATCGGAGCAGTCTACGATATAGCCACCATATAAATTTACCATATCAATACGATTTCCGGCCAAACTGCTGAACCGATCTTGATGAAACTTTCACAGATTGCTTTGATCATGTCGGGTTTGTTCAATATGAAATTTCATCCCAATCGGAGCAGTCTACGATATAGCCACCATATAAATTTACCATATCAATACGATTTCTGGCCAAACTGCTGAACCGATCTTGATGAAACTTCAACAGATTGCTTTGATTATGTCGGGTTTGTCAATATGAAATTTCATCCCAATCGGAGCATTCTACGACATAGCCACCACAAAAATTTACAATATCAACACGATTTCCGGCCAAACTGCTGAACCGATCTTGATGAAACTTTCACAGATTGCTTAAATCATGTCGGGTTTGTTCACTATGAAATTTCATTTCGATCGGAGCATTCTACGACATAGCCACCATACAAATTTACCATATCGTACTATCAATTGTTGTCTCTGTCGTGCACTTTCAAGTACCTACATGTCAAATTGTTGTTTTATTCGCACACAAACAAGTACATGACGCTCAAGAGTAAAAATATTAGCGAAAAATTACCAACAACTGCACAGAAACATAAGAGGGGGGAGTATTGATTTGGCTGTTTGAAGGGTATCATTGTCTTGGCATAGCCAAATTAACTGTGCGCCACTATGTTTTTTATACCCTTCACAGGGTATATTGACTTTGTCATGAATCTGTAACGCCTTAAAGGAATGATGGGAGACCCCATAAACTTTATATCAAAATGATCAGGACGAGCTCAGGAATTGATTTCCGTCTGTCCGTCCGTCTGTCCGTCTTTTTGTTTCAACACGATTTCCGGCCAAACTGCTGAACCGATCTTGATGAAACTTTCACAGATTGCTTAGATCATGTAGGGTTTGTTCAATATGAAATTTCATCTCGATCGGAGCAGTCTACGACATAGCCACCATACAAATTTACCATATCAACACGATTTCCGGCCAAACTGCTGAACCGATCTTGATGAAACTTTCACAGATTGCTTAAATCATGTCGGGTTTGTCGCACACAAACAAGTACATGACGCTCAAGAGTAAAAATATTATCGAAAAATTACCAACAACTGCACAGAAACATAAGAGGGGAGTATTGATTTGGCTGTGTGAAGGGTATCATAGTCTTGGCTTAGCCAAAATTAACTATGCGCCACTATGTTTTTTTGATGTGTTTAAATCAATGCGCACGGATAGCGTAAAACCACAAAGTCAATTCGCTGCCGTAATTTACACAGATAGGCAGTCCAAAATTTAAATAGTATGTAAATAGTGGTTGTTGCACAACAATTATCTCTGCTTGTAAACGAATATGATGGTATTCAATGACCATTTAACAGAAAGACGGGTTTTAAGAATTGCTGATGTTAACGAGCTGTAAACAAAACAGCAACCCAATGACCATTTAACAGAAAGACGGGTTTTAAGAATTGCTGATGTTAACGAGCTGTAAACAAAACAGCATTCATAGACTAATAATGTAATAAGACGGGAAAACAGAGATGGTATGTTATGTTAGTTTACATTCTGCGTGATGCAAGCATACAACTGGGGAAACGGCGAAAAGCCAGTATTTCTTATCACTTGTTTACCTAATTCACTCGCTACATTGTCAGCTGGTGCGAAGTCGGCCATCATTGTTTAGCTTTTTGTTGTGACTGCAAAGTGTGCAAAGCGCAAGGCATAATTAATTGTTGCCGCTTTTCAGTTCTCTTGTTGTTGTCACAAAATTTTAAATCTGCAATTTAGACTTTTGCTTCAACCCGATTGCTGCTGCTCAACAAGAAAGGGTGATATAGACTTTATATGAACTTTGTGTAATTGTATAGCAAAACATGATATACTTAAATATAATGTCTGTTCTATACGTTTATTTATATTATGCCTGTAAGTAAGGGCATTCATAACTAAAAAAAACAAGTTGTTTATAATTAATTAACTAACACTATAGTAAGCGTATTTTGTATTCATCTACTGAAAATAAACTATCTGTATATTAAAATTATGTATTTGAGTTTTATTGACTTTAATTGAATATTGGGACAAAGGGTATTTTTATTTTGTTCAGCTTGTGCGTCTCATCTACGACAAGCCAGCACGTTGCTTGGTTTGTTTCAGTTCTGCTTTGAGTTCACCGGCCTGTATATTAAAGGAGAGGCGGATGTGTTAGTATGTGAATGCATGTGCGTTTGCTTTATTCTTGCTGGGCCTTTCGTGTTTTCGGCAAATGCTTTGGACAAGTGAATAGCCCAGGCCCACCAAAACTGCAAACATATGAAAACGCACATTTATATAAAAATATGTGTATGAAGTACGTTCAAATGTATGTATGCGTGGCTACGACGAGCCAGCACGTGTTGTTGTTGCGTTTTGCCTATTATCGGATGGCACACGCACATGCATACAGACAAAGATGAACTTGACCTACATTTTTTTGCAGTCAGCTGTATCCGTTTTGCGGGCGGCAAATTTAAAATATTTTTTGCATGTTAATATGTTATTATAAATGTATTTATATTCAAATTTGAAATGTATAATCAAATATATCATTAATTACTTTTAAGAAAAAATGTAAAAAAAATATATTTAAGAAATTGTAATTTTATTATGTCGATTTCTTTTAATAAAAATTTTCTTTAATAATGAATCTTTATTGGTATTAATTGGTTTGACTTGTATTGTTTGGCATTGTTTCTTAATCAATGCATTAGTGTACAAAACAAAACAAATCAAAAACACATGTACATAAGTGACGTGCGTGGCAGTCGGCCGACAGTCTGTGTAGGGGGACTAAGTAGGGGTGGTGAACCATGCTCCGTGATCGACCAGTCGATCGCGGAGTGTGGTGCCCCGCTTCTACTCCGTAACTGCCAGACTGCCGGTAGTGCAACTTATACCTCCTCGTGGTGGCTGCTGGTAACAGGGTCCTGTGTAGGTCATGTCTCTGGCAGGATACCTGGCTAAATTAAGTTGGGCGAAAGAGAGTAAACTCTTTTTAATAAAATCCCCAATCTAATGGTGGAACAGCATATGCCAGGAGATGCGTGGCTAGGGGGGTGCCTAGTTGCTAGTATGCGGACTTGGGGTATGGTGGCGCGGCCTCATTTTAATCTGCCACACTACGGTACGGCACGGCGTAGTGTTTACCGGTTGCCATCTTACTCGTGGGATCAAAATGAACGATTTACAAAACAAAAAAACCGATGTTGAAGAGGAGAGTGGCCCCCAGGGACACAAAACAGAGGTGGCAACACCTCAAAACGAGCAACACCAACGCGGTAGTGCCTCAGTGGTGGACCTGACACCACAAGGCACAAGCACACCAACCACCGACAGTGTTGTAGGCCCTACACTGCCTAAACTGAGCGGCGCTGGCAAGAAGCGACTGGCTTTCTTTCTGCGGCAGGGGCTTAGCAAGAAGAGGCTTACTCCAGAGCTAGGACCCCAATGGAGAAGAAAGGGGAAACAGCATGCCCAAAACGCCAGCGGTCCACAAACCACAGCTCAGAGGTAGTCGCCACTAAGAAGATGAGGGATGACATGCCCTCCACCTCTAAGGCTGCAGGCAAGGGTAATGAAAGGCAGCCCTCTGCCTCACATCACCCAGCCAAGGCACAGGTGCATAAGGAGCGTGGCTCTATTCCGGTTAGGGGGACAACAGGTACCCAGGCCGACAAGAAACAGCAAAATGCTAAAATAAATGAGGCTGGTATAGGAGTGAAGTTGGCGGTATTAGCAAGGGACTACCAACAACGGCCCTAACGACCGCGCAAATGGACTCCATATCAGCCGCTATTGAAGACAAAGTGCTGGAGCTGATGGATGGGCAGATACAACCGGCCTTCCTTGGCTCTACCTACAAAGCTGGGTATCTAGCACTTCACTGCAAGGACTGCGTTACAGCGGAGTGGGTGAAGGCGACGGTGGTCAAAATGACGCCGTGGGACGGCGCCACACTCTGGTCGACAGAGGAATCAAGATTCCTCACCCCAGAATTGTGGTCGGCTACTTCCCCAAGTCTGCAGCCATGGAGACAGGCAAGGTCCTCAACTTTTTACAGGCACAAAACAAAGGCCTAAACACCTCGGCCTGGAGGGCCCTAAAGAGAGTGGAAAAGGGCTCAAACGCCATGCTTGTGCTAGCCGTTGACCAAAAGTCGGCAGCCACAATTGAGGTAACGAAGGGAAGGATGAACTTCCGCCTTGGCCAAGTTACTCTCAGAATACAAAGTGATGATACTACAGAGGATGAGCTCATCAAACAAGTCCGCGTTATGGAGATTGAAGAGAGTAGTTTAAGCTCTCCAAATGTCTCCGGTGCTGATCCGCCGCCAAAATAAGATGTTTGCAGGCAAACCTTCACCACGCTAAGGCGGCGACGGCTGAAATCAGCAGTAGGTTTGCTAGCAACACCAAGGACATCGGGCTTCTACAGGAGCCCTGGTTCTTCAAAGGTCGCATTAGAGGCCTAAATACCAAAAACACACAGGTAATATATGATAGGAAAGCGGCCAAACCTAGGGCAGCAATTATCATTAACACTGACATAAGATTTCTGCCTCTCACAGAATTCATAGACACCGACACAGTGGCCATACTACTGGAACTGGAAATCGAAGGGGGTAAGAAAGAGGCTGTTCTGGCCTCGGCTTACTTCCCTGGTGACTCCGAAGCTGTTCCAACGGATACTATCAGATCTTTAGTGGAGTACTGCAGAACACACCGGAAAGACCTGATAGTTGGATGCGATGCAAATGCTCACCACCTAGCATGGGGAAGCACAGACACGAACAACAGAGGTGAGTCTCTCTTAAACTATCTTATATCAACTAACTTATCAGTAGCAAATAGGGGGAATGAACCAACTTTTGTTAATTCTATAAGGAAGGAGGTTTTAGATCTAACACTGGTTTCTGACAGGGCCATAGACTTGGTGAAAGAATGGAGAGTGTCCGAGGAGGCCTCAATGTCTGATCATAGACACATTCTCTTTGACCTTGAGGGACCGGTGAGGAGCGTTGTGCTCTACCGCAGCCCAAAAACCACTAACTGGACGAATACTCCGAAATCCTTACAGGAAAATTATCGGGTAATAGACCACAAATAACGAATACTGAGGAGCTAGAAAGGGCAGTTAATACCCTGACACACGATCTAGTCTCAACCTTCAATGACTGCTGCCCACAAAGGGCTAAGACCTCTAGCAAGAGGGTCCCTGGTGGAATTCACGACTTGAAGAATTACGAAGAGAAGCTAGGACAGAGTTCAACAGGGCCAAAAGGTCCAACAATTGGGATCTCTACAGGACATCCTTAACTAATTACAATAGGGAGTTAAGGAAATCCAAGAGATCCTCATGGAGGAATTTCTGTGAAGATCTTAGGGACATACCCTCAACTGCAAGGGTCCATAGAGCCCTATCAAAAGCCAGTGGAGGACCGATTGGGACACTGATGGGCCCGAACGGTGTATACACCAGTGACTCACAGGAAACTTTAGAGGTTCTTCTAAAATCTCACTTTCCTGACTGTTCATTCTGTAGCACAGAGGGAGACCCTGACACAGAAGAACTGAGGCACACAAGAATCATAGACCCAATAATAAAAAACATAGTTAGCTACGAAAGGGTAGAATGGGCAATTAACTCCTTCAAATCCTACAAATCCCCTGGTCCAGATGGCATATTTCCAGCCATGTTATCAAAGGGCAAAGGGATCATCATTAGGAAAATGATTCCTATATATCGAGCCAGCCTTTTGCTGGGATATATTCCAAAGACCTGGAGAGCAGTAAAGGTAATATTCATTCCTAAGGGCGGGGACAAGCCACCATGCTCTCCCAAATCATACAGACCAATCAGTCTCTCCTCTTTCATGCTAAAGACCATGGAGAAACTGATAGACTGCTACGTCAGAACTGACATTTTAGAAGCCAACCCGCTTCACAAACTGCAATTCGCCTACCAGAAGGGTAAATCCACGGTGACGGCACTGCATCATTTGACAACTGACATAGAAAAAGCAATTGACGCAAAGGGGGTCGCCCTATGCGCCTTCATGGACATAGAGGGTGCCTTCGATAATGCAAACTTGACTCAATGAGCCGGGCTCTGACAAACAGGGGGGTAAACCCTAAGGTAGTAGCCTGGGTGAAGGCAATGCTATGCCGCAGACTGATAAAGGCCGATCTTGGACTTGCCTCGGCTAGCATACATGCCTCAAAAGGCTGCCCACAGGGTGGTGTTCTATCTCCTTTACTGTGGTCACTCCTAGTAGACAACTTAGTTCTGTCTCTCAATGCAACGGATGCAAAACGATAGGATATGCAGATGACATATCCGTAATCATCAGGGGCAAAGATGAAAGGATCCTAGCAGACCTCATGCAACGCGCTCTCGATCAAACGGTAACATGGTGCACCTCAGAAGGGCTCTCTATCAACCCTAGTAAGACCATCATAATCCCGTTCACCAATAAAAGGATTCTAAAATTCCCAGACATAAAGGTTAGTGGCACAGTTGTGACTCTGAGTACAGAGGTAAAATATCTAGGGGTAACTCTGGATAGCAAACTCACTTGGAACGCACACCTGAGAGCAGTAACCACAAAGTCAACTCGATCTCTCTGGGCTGTCAAGCAGATGCTTGGCAAATCATGGGGGCTTTCTCCACGAATGGCCCACTGGGCGTACACCCAAATGGTAAGACCAATGATCTGTACGGGGCGGCAGTATGGTGGGAAAAAGCCACACAAAGCACCGCTATCAATAAACTCAACAAGGTACAAAGGCTAGCTTGCCTAAGTATCACAGGGGCACTGAGAACGACCCGACAGCAGGTCTGGAAGCAATTCTAAACCTAACTCCCTTACACCTAGCTATAGAGGAAGAGGCTGTAAAGCAGGCTCTGGGGCTCTATGTAGGTAACAAATACCAGAAGGGCAACCTTAGAGGACACCTAGGTATATTGAATAGGGTAGAGGACATCCTTGATAAAACAAAAACCCTAGACCAAATACAAACCATCCATAGTTTCACGAAAATTACAAGGTCATTTTTCCAACAAGAGAGCAATGGACTTCAAATCCATCTTGGCTAAATGACGATGCACAAAATTGGTTCACAGATGGATCCAAGACAGCATCAGGGGTAGGAGCAGGCATAGTGGGTCCTCGCACACACATCTCTCTCTCACTTGAGGCCGAATGCACCGTTTTCCAGGCGGAGCTCTTCGCTATTTTACAGGCGGTATATAGACTGAATAGCAGACGATTGGTAGGAGTTAACATTCGTATACTCTCCGATAGTCAAGCAGCTCTTAAAGCACTAAACAGCTATAGCTATAGCTCAAACTTCATACATGAATGTCACCGTGAGCTAAATGCACTGGCAACCAATAATAGAGTTTCTCTGGTTTGGGTCCCAGGACATGAAGGTCACTCAGGTAATGAGGCCGCGGATGTAAGGGCTAAATTAGGAGCGGAAGCCCCGTTTATAGGCCCAAGTCCAATGTTTGGTTATTCAAACAACAAACTCAAATCTGACATACACAATTGGTTAGAAAAAAAGAAAATAATGCACTGGAACAATCTAGAGGGTCTTAGGCACTCAAAAAGATATGTTTGCCCTGATGCAGCAAGAGCAAAGGTAGCTCTATCCTTAAACAGATCACAACTTAGGTCACTTTGTGGGGCGTTAACAGGCCACTTTCCCTGCAACGACCATCTACATAAGATGGGCCTTGCTAGAAACAGAACTTGTAGATTCTGCGAAGAGGATGTTGAATCAATGGAACACCTAATCACAAACTGCCCCGCCCTGGCACGTAATAGAGCAAAGCTGTTAGGCAACTACACTCTCAGAGAGGAAGACCTGATGCATATCCCACAGACTGGTCTGACTCAGTTCCTGAGAACATTAAAAATGAACTAGTGGTAAGGGGGCACAATAGATCCTTGTGGGTCGCAGTGCCGAAGGGCGCAAGCCCACCCTCGTTCGACATTACATTACATTACAAGTGACGTGCGTTACAAAAAGAGCGGCAAGTAGAAACAAAAACAAAAAATAGCTTCGCGCGCTTTTACATGCGTTGCCTCGCTTTTGTGCTGACCCTTCTAACGATACGGTGAGGTTTATAAGCGATTCTTAAAAGTGAAATTTAAATAAGTTTTATAAAAACTACACAACCATAACTATTATTTTTATTATTAATTGATTAATGAATTTATATTTTAACATGGAAAACAATCCGAAACGAGTGCGTTACAGCTGCATTGTAAAAAGCTGCCTAGGCGGCAACAAGCTGTTTCGTGTGCCAAAGGAGATGGAGGAGGAGTGGTGTGCAAACCTTAAATTGATATTTTAAGTGTCAATACCTGCACACGCGTATGCAATCTGCACTTCGAGGAGGAATGCATCGGTATCCGAAATCTTAAATCTGGATCCGTGCCCACACTTCGATTGGGTAAGTGTCTATGCATGTAATTTTTTGGCGGGCTCCCTGCATTGTTTATTTTATACCGTTTCCCATGAAATGTGAACTGAATTGTATGTAAAATAAGTAGCGCAGTATTCTATTCCGACACTTATTGCATGTGACCATAAAATATTCCACCATGCATAGTTTGACCAAAATTTTCAACTTTTGCGATTGAAAGTTATTATTCTACACGTTAAGAACTTATAAAATTGGCATCTCCAATAGTTTCTGGGTTTAAATTATTTAAATATAAAATTGCTTTGTAGGTCATGCAGACGAACCTGTCCATGCAAATTGCTTTAAGGCAGGCATTTCCTTCAGATATTGCTGCATAGCTAACTGTAGTATGAGCAATCCACCATCAGTGCTGCATACATTCCCTGAGGAGGAAAAGCAAAGAGCTGAGTGGATTAATATCTGTGACATTAAGCCAGCATTCAAAAACAAAAGCGGGCTGTATATTTGCAACAAGCATTTTCACCCATCGGACATAAACAAGAAGAAATTAAAGAAAAATGTCCATCCGATAATGGGTCTAGACAACGACAATGCTAACAAATACAAAATATACGAGAATCAAGCTATGGTTGAAACCAGCGAGCCCCAATGCAATGAAGAAGGTCACAATGAAGGAGAAGAAGAAGCATGCCCTCGTTGCGAGTTGTATTGCCGCAACGAGAATTATTGGCGCAAAGAATTTTTCAACATGAAAGCCAAATACGATATTTTGTTGGCGGATATCACAAAAATTAAACAAGAAAAGGCGGCTTTGCTGGAAACATTAAAAGACAGGGAAAAGAATTGGGCACTGCGGTGCATTGATATTTCTAATAACTCGATGAAGATTCCAAATAAAGTCAACGAGGCATCAAAGTTTTTTGCATCACTCATCTTGAAAACATCACACGTGAAAGCTTTCACAGATGTGCAGAAAAATCTTTTGATGAATATCAATTACAGATCGTCAAAAGGCTACCAATTTCTGCGTGATGGCCTATGTTTTAATCTGCCGAGTCCAAAAACATATTAAATTGGAGCCCAATTAGAATGATTTCTCCGGGCATTAATGAAAAGGTCTGCCAAAACATAGTAAGACATGTGCAACAGATGAAAGAGAGCGAACGGAACTGTGTCATTGTATTTGATGAAATGCACGGACGTTGTGAGCTCGAATATAATAGCACAACAGACCAAATAGACGGCTTTGTTGATTGTGGCAAAGAAAAGCGCGAGCCATTTATTGCGAATAATTTTCTATTTTTCCAAGTAAAAGGAATTATTCAGCCATGGAAATACACATTTCCTACTACTGCACAGGTAATGAGATGTCGGCTGTAGATGTAACGACTCAAAGCTTGAAGAGAATATTGATATACTTGTCAAAATGGGCCTTAGAGTTAAAGCCGTATATGCGACCAATCAGGAGTGAACAGAAGCGTCTATAAGCGACTTGGCGAACTTGTTGATTCCAAAGGAAATAAAATATACTGGATGTATGATTATGTTCATTTATTCAAATGCCTGAGGAACGGCCTTATATCTAATATCTACATGACTCCAAAGGGCATGGTTAGCTGGAGTGTGATTGCGGAGTTGTATAAAATTGACGCAAGAAGTAGAACAACTCGCATGGTACCCAAGCTCACTAAAAAACACATCTGTCCACAATTTCATGAAAAAATGTGTGTTAAATATGCTGTCCAGGTATTGTCAAGGTCGGTAGGGAATGCAATAAAAGTTTGCCATCAAAACAAACTATTTTCCGCCAAAAACATGAAACATGCATTGGCCACAGCAGATTTTGTCGTAAAATCAATGATGGATTCGACATGCTGAACTGCAAATCATACAAGCAGGGCTACAAAAATCCCTACAAATTAGCAGATAAAGATAAAATGATCGAGTTTGTGAGATATGTCAAAGCATAGAAGTGTACTCATCAAACAGTTGGCATGCTGGTTTGTTAATGACTCTTGGCAACATTATTAGCGTAACGGACGAGCTATTCAGCGACAAAACAATCGAGTACGTGCATGCAACAAGGTCAACCAGGACAGTTTGGAGAACTACTTCGCTGCTGTGCGCTCAAAACTGGGGAACAACACAAACCCCTCAGTACGCGAAATGCAGTACTTGACGGCCAGATTGATGTCCATGAAAATAATTACGACATCATACTTGAGTAATGCCAATTGTGAGGATGATGATGAAGATCTGCACATGAATTGGATTTGTGACCCCGATCAGCCTCTAGACGCAACGGAGGACACGAGGCTCCGCATCCCACAAATCAACACATCAACATCAACATCAATACGCCTCAAGTATCTGTAGGAGAGTTAGTGTCGCGCAGATATTTTGACGGCTACTTGATAGCTAAGAAGAAGTTTAACTGCCTAAAATGTGATATTGCCCTCAGCCATATGGACTCATTTGCATGTAAGAGTTATGAAGACCTGATAAAGGCACGGAATTTGCTATGGACAAAATGTGCCTCACAACCCCATCAGACAATTCTTCCACGTGTGCAACTTGCATTACGAGTCCTTTGCCAAAATTTTCGAAAGGTCGCCGCACTCAAGGAACCTGTGCAAGACCATAACTGAAGAATGTCTTCGTCGAACCAACACACTATATCCAGATTGTTTGACAAAAAAAACAGCTGCTACAACCACCGCCTGGAATTGCTGAAAAGATTGTTAGTCATATTAACAAGAAAAAGAGCAAAGTGGATGTTTCAGGAAAAGCGGTTGGATAAGACATCCAAAAGCGTAAGCCCATGGCGAAAAAAAAAAGAATTTTAAAGCATTAATTCATCACGTAAGTTTGCAAATTAAATGTACATTAATAAAAATTATAATTAATATTATTGCTTTTTATAGGCCAGGCTCAGATTTCTTCAGAATTGGTATCGGAAGAGCCATGCCACTCCGATACATTTGGTAAGTAAACTCTTTGAAAAGCATTAAGAAAATATCTTTGAAAAATTATAATTTTAATAGGTCTTACACAATATAGCGTGGTTTCCGAAGGGAAGAATGGTAAAGTATTCAACGAATTAATAAATGCAAAATTCTAATTCTAATTTCAACTCTAGGCAGCCCTTGCATTGGTCCCCACATATGTATATGGCTAACAGCATACATGCGCTAAGGGGTAAATAATAAATGTTTTTTTTTTTATAAATACAATATCTTTAAATTTATAGTTACAGATTTGTTCACCCAGGATTGTTGACCCTGAGGAATTGCCCGGGCTAAATGATCCTGAGGCTTAATAAATAACCCTGGAACAGAAGGATTACTTTGGAGGCATGCGCTTAGAAGGATGACCCTAGATGGATGCGCCACTCATGGATGGATGGATGTGCCCCTGGAACAAGCCCCAAGAAGGATGTGCCAGAGGGATGACACCGGAAAGATGTGCAAAGGCGAGCTGAGCTGCTATGCAGCTCTGTAAGTATGAAAAATAATATATTTTGAATTTCCATGATTTTAATATTACTAATTATATTCATTTATTTTTTTCATACTGCGAGCGAACTGGATTCACTGGATTATGTTTACAAAGATCTAAGCTGGAAGGATGACCCTAAATGTAAGAGCCAGAAGAAGAAGCATACAAAAAGATAAGTTTTTACATATTGTATACTTTATAAAGTATACTATAAATGCGTTTTTTGTATACTTTCAGGAAATGAATCCAATTTTACGGCTGACCAGAAACGCACACAAATTAAAGCTGCTTATTTTGATAACATTTTAAACTAATTGTTATATTTAATCATTGTACTGCAGAAATGCAAGTTTAATTTTCGTATTTATTTAAGTTACTTGTGTAATTATAAAACGCGAATGCATTAGATTATTATAGATATAAATATATTTTGAATTATATAATTTAAACTATGAACTTCTATACATTGTCATTAATTTTAATAAATTTACTGAAATATTATACTGATTGATTAAGTTGCTTGTTTCAGTTTGGCACGCATAAAAGAATTGACTTAGTTGCCTTACACTGCACACCAACAAGATAGCAGTGCAAAACAAAAACAAGCCAAAAAAAAACATGGCGGCATGTGTATTGTAAACAAAGACGCAATAATCAAACATGCGCGGCTGTTTGTCGTTAGGGGAAACCGACTTTTTACTCGTTATGTGTCCGCTTCGAAACTGCCAAAAGTCCAAGGCACCTTAACATCAACAATTCTGTAATGACGTCTTTCTGTTAAATTGTCATTG
>JARNME010000344.1:0-43236 GCA_030179655.1 Scaptomyza flava | reverse complement strand
TAACCTAACCTACGCAGCTCACACAGTTGGGGAGACCACCATGGTGGCTTAGTCTTACCTCTGGGTTTGCCACGGGGCACGACTCGTTTAGGGCGGACTCGCATGCCTCCGTAAGCTTTTTTATAAGTAGGTCTGTGGTTTCAGTAGTGGGGTTTCCTTACATCCTTCAGATATATGTTAAGTTCAATTGCATCAACAATAAACTGACTTAATTCTGGCATAATATGAAACACTGCTGCATCCTTACTTAGCTGCTCCAGCGCCTTAACGCGGTCTTCTTCGCTGTGTCTCGTGCACGCTTCTGTGATTTGCACAAAGAATTTCGGTTGATCCAATTTTAGAAGAGGCTGCATAACTGTCTTAAATCGCACTACGTCGGGATCGGGCATGTGAAATATCTTATTAAAATTCGAAGGATATCGCGTTGTTTGCATCACATTTGTAATGCATTCAATTGATAAAGTGCACCTTTACAATGCTTCTCTTTTTTTGTATATCGCCTAATTCAATTATTAAGCATAATGTGTTTTCTGTTAATGTTGTCTTGCCGTAGTTCCCTTGGTGATCGGACATTGCGCGAAGAATGTCGAAAACATATTTATACTTCTTCATCAAAGCTTCAATACTTAACAGACTATCAGACTTTCCCTATAGCATTCATATTTCGCCAATTTTCATACAGTCAATTTCTAAGTCTAATTAAAAAAAAAATAATGATTTATCTCATCTGATTCCGAGTCATCATAAAAACTGTATTTATTAGGAAAAGACATTACAGCAAACGCTCGATAACGTGATGAGTCTAAAACTTGAATAGTATTTGTTGTGCATTGACTATTCTAAAACATGAACAAGGCGAGAAAGCTCTATAACGTGAACAATAAACTTTTCAATGTTTACATTAAGCTCAAATAGTTTTATCATTTTTTCTCTCCACAAAATTCACCAAAGTTAACTGCAGTCTAAGGAATCGCGCAAATTTTAACTTTTCTACAATGGGTACAAATATTCTAAAACGATGATATTGACTTTGACATTGCGCATAATGATGTTGAACAGGAGGACGAATTCGACGACGATGATTTAATAATTTGAATGTACTGCACCGTATAAGGGAGATAGCATTATTTTAATTCAACGTTTTCTTAAATTTATTTACTTCAAACAATTCTAATAGTGTCTGAAAAAAAATTTTCAAAAATCGCTTCCCATGTATTATTTTATGAATATGTTAAAATAATAAAAAAAAAAAAAAAAATACCATTGCCAGAAGAGATAATTGCTTCGACAACATTCTTATGAAGGACTTTAACTTGCAATCTTGTACCATTGCACAGTTTTGGCGGCTTCAAGTTGCGAATCAACATTACAGGTGAACCAATCTTTAAAGTTAATTTATGTTGAGGTAGGCCAGCCGGATTAATGAATTAAGAAACTCGACGGGGTAATGAACTGCATCTTCGATTTCAGTCACAGAATCAGTAGAGTTATATATCATTTCTTCACTTTGAAATGATTTTAATAAAAACTCGTTTATTTCCAATGCATTGTCATTTCTCGCAGTCAAAATAGCACGTTCTGAAAACCATTCGAGTGATTTTTGAGAGATATTTGTAATATCCGGAAATATTTTTAGAGTTAGCTCTTCAATAATTTTCACAACATGACACAAAGTGGATGGTAAGTTATTATGCCATCATGGGTTGGAAATAATCCATTTCCTATTTGATGAAGCATTTCTGCAAATTCACCAGCTATGCTATCACCTTTTATGTGCACTCGCATATTTTTCATTAATGCAATTTTCTGTATTTTGGGCCACAAAATTGAAGACTTTAAGCACGCATTTATTTCATCTGCTCTTGTTCCTCTGGGGATCACTGAAAGAGTTTGTTGAAAATCACCAGCTAAGAGAACAGTTATGCCACCCATTAAGTATTCACTATCTCGAATGTCTTTCAAAGATCGATCTACAGCTTCAAAAGCACCTTTATGGGCCATAGTACACTCATCCCAAACCATAAGCTTGCAATCTTTGAGCAGAGCAGCAATATTATATTGCTTTGAAATTGAGCAATGTGGTGTTTCTAAATGAATCAAATTAAATGGAATCTTAAGTGTAGAATGCGCTGTGCGACCACCATTTAGTAAAGTGGCTGCGATACCGGAAGAAGCAACGGCCAATGCAATTTTTTTGCTTTGCAGTACCTTTGCCAGTAATAAATTTAAAAGATACGTTTTACCTGTTCCACCATGTGCATCTAAAAAATAGATTTCTCCCTTTTCTGCTTCAACGCCATGTAGTATATATACATACATAGTTACATACATTTCGTATATGTACTTGGTTTTGCTCAGCAGTAAGGAGTAGCTCATTATTAACAACAAAAGTATCGCAATTTTCATTATTTGTTTCTCTCAATACTTGGAACAATTTCCTCGGATCTAATTGGTAGTGGAAGTCCATAATAAGTCAAGTTTTGACCACCAATAGACAGTACAATATCTTCAATGTACAAAAGACATTTATTATATACATTATTCACAATACTTTCATCAATACTTCTGTCTTGTGAAAAATGAAAGGCTCTTAAAATATCTTTTGAGAAACTCTCTTTATAAGTATTCCAAAGTTTAAGAGCATCTGAAACTTGACAAATACTAACATTATTGGAAAAAGTTCTCTTAGTTTGTAGGATTTTGACATATGACAGCATCGGCTATAGTTGAATCCCAGTGCTTATCATCTTCCAGTAATCCTAGAGCTGTACACGCCAATTGAAATGATGCGTATGCTATACCATTAACGGTTTTTAAATTTAAAATGAAGTTGGGCCCTTATAAAATGTAATAAAAGTCTTAAATAAAAACATTCTGTATTATTAGGATGAATAGTGTAACTCTTCCCAAAGCTGAATCTCTTTTAACTCCAGGAAAATTCGGTACATCATGCCCTCGTTTTCTTCTTTGATATTCTTTAATGTTCCATGTAAATACGATGGAACTTCACAATATAGAAGCGTTCTTGCAAACTCATCACGTTGCATAGCTCAAAGAAGGCTAGCAAAGTGGTTTTGGGTGTAGTGCTTAATCTGTCAAGTAATTGTTGCGGATTATTGGGGTTAAAATATATCCGTTGACCATTTTCTAAATGAACAGCTAAGTGTGTAATAGCCGGAAAACGTTCATGTATGGGAAATGCAAGCATTCTCCATACCGCTTCTGAGCTACTTATATAACGGCCACTTTCGTACATATTAATTTCATTACGTTGGTCTTCAAGAGTAAATGATGCTTGATCACTGCCCTTGTTAACATATTTACAATGTATTTAATAGACTTTACAGAACTACAATACTCAATATTTATGTGAGCTTCCAATGTTCTCAATAGTACACAGTTATAAGGCACAACCCAACGATTATCTATTCAATTACCATTTATATTAATTGCATGACCACCATCTTCTAACGCTCTTCTACGATATAGAGGGTAACTATCTTTTCCAGTCACAGTTTCTTTAAGTAATTCTCGAGGAAACCTTTTGGTACATTTTCTTTTTTCATGCATGGCGATTTATTGTGAAATGCACCGCAAGGACCATGAATCATATTTGACTTAACAATGTTAAATAACAAAGGATTCTCATCTGCGTTTGGTATTTTGGCACAAATAATTTTATCAATTTAATGTGGTCTTATTTTATTTTCTAACCAAAGCAGAATATGTATATGTGGTAAGCCCCGCTTTTCGCCATTCCACAGAAGACATGAACATTGCACGCTTCCAAACAAAGAACCTTTTATCAATAGTGACATTAAAGCTTTAACTTTTAAATGAAAATCTCGACCTATAATATCGTGACGATCATGCGGTTTTTGACCCGGTTACAAAACACTTTTTATGTCATTCCATTGTGGATTGCATGTGAATGTTATGAAAAGATCTGGTCGCCCATAATGGCGAACATAGTCATAGCATCTTGAGTCTTTTCATGCATATTCGTGCAGAGCTTGTAAAAGAAGATGGTAAAATTACCATCTGACCAAGTTGAGCTGCTTCAACATCTTGTTGGCCTATTGCATCTTTTAGATGCATATAGCTATCTGCTCTGAGTTTCGCTTTATTGTAGCAAATATAATTTAACCTTTCTGTTTCAATTGTAGGGGACCGATCAACATAGAGACTTAACATAACAGTGGTATTCATTTAAAGTTGCATTGCTAAAAAAAATCGCAAAGTGGAAACATTGCAATAAGTATTTAATGAACACCCCGTTGGCAATCATGTTGCATTGATCAGCTGTTTTCATGTTTGTTTACATTTCAATAGTTTGTGCATTAAATGATTTAATGATTTTGGAATTCTTTTGTGAAGACGGTATGTATATTTTTGACTTATAAATATATAATGCATAATAATTTATTTCTCTTTGTAGAAGAATTGAAAATAGAAAAGGAAAATGAGATCTTGGATGATTTGATGATGACTTTGGCTTCGGCGAAACATGCAGATATAGCGTCCCTTTCCTGCAAAAACACTGTACCAAAATCGAAATACTTTTTAGCAGATGTATTGGGAAACATGGATGAAAATCGATTTAAGAAATTTACGCGCGTAAGCCGCAGTACTTTTCAAGTGCTACTTGATCTAATAAAACATGATGAGAATTTCAACGGTGCTCGATCTTGTAAACAACTGGCAATTGAAACTCAATTGATTATCGTTTTGTACCGTATGGGCTCGAGTGGCGAAGGTGCATCTATTTTCAAAATTGCCATTTATTTGGCGTGGGCGACGGTGGAACCATCCAAGTAATAAGTTTTCCATTAATTTGCTTTATCATAAATATTTATCTTTCGATCAATTTTAGAATGTCACTGATAGAGTTTTTGATGCCTTATTGAAAACAAAGATAGTATATTTTTTGGCCAAATGCATTTGAACGCCAAGAACTAGTGAAGAAAACATGGATGGAGTTGCCAAATTGCATTGGATACGTTGATGGTACGGAAATTCCATTAGCTGAAAAACATTCAATAGACCCAGAAGCATATTTCTCTCGCAAGCACGTTTACTCTCTCAAAGTTCAAGCTGTGTGTGACCGTACGCTGCAGATAAGGCATCTAGTTTTGGGCTATCCAGGCAGTGTACGAAAGACCGAGACGAATTTTTCAGTGCTGGCCAATGGATAGCTGGTGATAGCGCGTATAAATTGTCAAAAACAGTTATAACTCCATTCAGAAATAATTCAAAAGATCTTAGCGCTGCCGAGCGTACTTTTTCAATAAAAAATTCAGCCAAAATCAATAAGGGTTGAACAGTGTTTTGGTATGTTAAAAGAGAGATTCAACAGTTTAAAGAGCTTGAAAATTCAACTGAAAAATGAAATAGTATCAGGAAGATGAATAAATGGATTCTTTGTTGCGCGCTGCTTCACAACATCATAATTCAACAAAATGAAAAGTTTGACTTTGACCTACAAGTACCAGAAGATGATGTGGAATTTGATCAAACATACAGCACTGAAGGTATATCGGAAGGTGACACAGCTCGTCGCGCACTTTGTGCCATTATGCTTGCTATGGATTAAGAACACACATAAATATATACCTAGAAAAAATTTAATATCAATTTATAGTAGATGCTACAAAACAAAAACAATTCATTTTAAAATTAAATAAAAAAATAGAAAATCACAATTCATAAAAATGAGAAAAATTCATATACAAATTAAGTATTAATTAATTATTATGTGTCCTTGACTTTGTAAGCGTAGTCTCTCCATTTCTACCCGTTCTTCTTTCTCCAACTGCAGTTTCTGCAATTCAAACGATTATTTTCTTTGGTTTTTTCAAGGTCTAGCTTCTCTTTTTCAATATCCACTTTTTGCTTCTGAATTTCGAACAGCATTGAAAATGGATTGGAGTTGTGCGATCTTTTTAAATTGTTTTCTGTACACGATTTTGCGGTGGTGTAGATAATGGTGTGGACGATGATGACATCTGTTGTGGACTTGCTGAGGCGCTTTGTAATGTGCAAGTTAACGTATCGGAGGGCGAATCTACTATATAATCGATTTCAAAGTCTTATGTATCCAATACTTCATCTTGAATCGATATTTGAGGAGCCTCCACTGATTGGGTAGATTGGTATATAGCTGGAGGCTGAATATTCAAACGTTGCCCGAATATTACATCGAGAAACTCGAAGAATGGACATAACGTCTTAATGTAATCTTCAACTGTTATTTCTTCACCATTTTCTAATAGTCCAGCACCAGTTTGCCCTTTCCATTTCAACGCAGCTAAATATGCATTTTTAAGATGCCTCATTTTGGACCGCATCATGTCCCATTTAATACTTGCTATTACCGGCGTACTTGAAGCAATGCGATCATAAAACCTCTGCGCTGTCAGTTTCTACAGAAAATTAGGTGTATAAATAAAAGTAACACCAATATAACATAAATATTTACTTCGAAGTATTCAGGGTTGCTTTTAACGGCTTCCACAATAGCAGTCAGCAGATTTGTGGTTTGTTGCTGACTCCAACGATAGGTGCCATTCGCACGTTTACGTTTTGCCTATATATTATTATAATAATATGAATAAATAAATGATATTTTATTAGTTTAATATATTTATGTACCTTTTCTTCCATGACAAGTTGAATCGTGCTAAAAATCAGCTGGTAATGCAATGCAACAAGTATTGCCACATATGCAACACAAAATGCTGTGGCATTATTGGCACTTTATTGCAAATGAATTTCTATACAAACTGAACAGCTGTTTCGCGACATTGCCATATTGCGATAAATGCAACAAATGCATCTAGTTTAAAACTTTAAATGAATACCACTAACAATTTTCGATTATGCTTTGCTGTGTCAATGCATTTAAAGGGAGCAATAATCTCTTTGCGCTACTTAAGCTAACTACCATTTGATTTCCAATGAGACGAATTCCCTCTCACTGCTCTCAGTAATCTTTGATGCATTTACACCCACGATACTGTGTCCCGCTCGCACGCGCTTTCGTCGTTGTTATCAAGAGGACAAAGCACAAAGCGGAAGAGTGAAGATCACGCCACTTCACCGCTGCGTTAATTCCAGGTGACAATCGTCGCACAGTGGCGCCATTTGAGTTTTTTCGTTGCAAAAATCATAACTTTTGAACCAAATTAGATAATCGATCAACTTAAAAAGCATCTGATAGATAATTAATCACCCTAAAAAATGAGCATTTAAAATGAATTCTACGATTTTTGGGTGCCTATTTATGGGTATGCAAAGTTGAAATTTGTGAAAAAACGAATTTTACGGGAAGGAAAAAAATATTTTTTAAAAATTTTGATTTTTATTGTTTCATTTTAATAATTTTATAATTTAAAATTAATGTTATGATAATTACAAATATTTTTTTTTTTTTAGTTCTTTGTAAATATTCATCACAATCCGTAAAACATGGTATATCTAAAAGAGTTATCATCTCTGCATTATACGTATTTTCAAATTCTTTTCGTAGCTTAACATGCCTCATTGATGAAATTAGTGGATCTGAAGATGCTGCAAACATGTTTAAGAGGTCCTCATTTTGTCTGACCCTTGATGCTTTGCAAGTGCTTAGCAATCTGTATTTTTTATAAAATTTATTTAATGATTCCTGTACTTCTTCAGAAAGCTCTCCAATTGGCAAAGACTGATACTCAATTATATCTTTGCCATGCGCCATATTTTATGGACTGTCGGGGTCAAATTTTTCTGCGGATATAGTTCTGCTAAAAGTGATGCAGTTTTTGAAGCATATTCTCTATATTTGGCAGAATCAACTTTTTCTTTGCAGTTCAAAACATTTAAGATCGTTCCCAATCTCTTAACGATTTGATTGTTGATTCCAGTGATTCGAGTTACAGCCTCATTATTTTCAAAAAATCTTCTTGAAGTGTTTCCATCGTTTGAGTTTCCGTATCCGTACTTGGGGCAGTCTACTTTAAGTCCAACTTGTTTGAAAAACACATATATAGTCTAATCTACTACCTGATAGATACCGTTTGGATTAAGGGTTCAAGAAAAGAGTTAGCTTTGATGCCTAACAATATTTACCTATTGTTTGTATAAGTCCAGGTCAATAAGGTCAATTTATGCAGTTTGGGTACTTTGCACGTGTCCGAATAAGATTTGTGCCTAACTGAATGGGATGTGTGACTAGTTTTACGCTAACGCAATTTCTGTATTCGCTGCGTACCTGGTAATTTATTTGTATATCCTGTAACTGCACCTGAATTTAGGGACCAGGTTTTGACAAATGATCTCAGGTAAGCATTACAGAATGAAAAACAAAAATCATGTATCTTACAATAACGAACGAAACAACAACAATAAAAATGGGTTTTCACGGTTATATGTCATAAATTGCCCAAAAATGCATACAACACATTTTTGGAACTATGTCTTTTTTCACTATTTTATATCTAAAAAAAAAAATGGGCAAAAACGGGGAAATGTAACTTGTTGCATTTAATAGAGGAATAATCAAGAAATTAATTTGAAAAAATAGCCGATATAATGTGATATAATTTTTTTTATTTTCCATGAAAGTTGAGAAATAGTGAAAGAGTGGATAGTTGCTAAATATTGATTTGCCTGGCCAAACGCAAAACAAACAGTACATTTTTTTTATTCTTTTCTTAATAAATAGATCTATCAATAGAACCAAAAATAATGACGATCCGTACCTTAGTTTTTGAGATATTGTATCTCAAAGCCGACCAATTTACCTTAAAATTGTGATTTTTATGTAACACAAAAAATCAGACAACTTTGAAATGCTATATCTTCTAAACCAAAAATCCCGGTTACATTAAGGATTGCAGATTTGAAATCGATGGAAAATTTCTATAAAGACGGTTCATTCAATATTTTTTAGAGGCACATGCAATTTCTATATTTGGCACCTGAATTGTTCTACGGGCGCCACTGTGCGTCGGTTATTTTAAAATGCAAACTATATTCGCTGCGGTCAACTTGACCTGTGTGGCTCTATATAAAAGGCTAGAAAGTTCGTCTACGTTTGTAATTTTTTTTGTGCACCACGCTGCAGCTTATATAAAGGCAAGACACATCGGATCAGTTTGTGCATGTTTTAACAGTGAAAACAGGTGATATTTTTCTGAATGTCTAATATTGTGCACCAATCTAAGAAAGTTAAATTTTCGTCTATAGCGTTTGGACGGCGCGCGACGATTCTAGTCGGCACTGTCCATCGTGATTTAGCCGCTAACCCCCGCTAATTCGTCCCCGCATTAGTCGTCGACCCCATTCCGACTAAGAGTACTGGAGTTAGCTGGTGAATAATCAACCAGGTTTCGGTTCAGAGTAGTGTTGCTGTGACGCCCCAAATTTATATGGAATCGGACTGAGAGCAACAAAATAAAGAAGTAGCTCAGTCATTCACATGAGATAAAATATTGCGCTTGTCAGACTATTGATGGCAGTGCAACGTAACGAAAGTTACATACGTTTGAGGTTACGTCAAAGACCCAGCAGGACAGGTCAAGCTAGCAGCAGTCATGCTGGATCATGGATTTTCGTTGGATTCGTTGCTGAGTCGTAATGATTTTTTTTTTCATTTAATTAACCTTGCGAATAAATATATTCTAATTAATTTTATAATGCTTCCGATTAGAGTATTAATGTGCAGCTATCAGCAATAGCGCTCTCGCCTATACATGTGCTTAAATATTCTTTTATCAACTTAAGCAGCAACAAAAGCATCAGCATCTTCGATGGACCCACCGAACAAGCAACGATGGAATGCTGTAAGGCAATGAACAGCTGCGTAATTTGAAATACATGGTATTTCGGAAACCGTGAGTAATACTTGCAAATGGCAAGAAAATACATGTGGTAAGCGAGTTTAAAGGATTTTTGCTGAAGCTTTAGAATTTGTAATTTTTATAGAATTTAGTATATTAAATAATCAATTATATATAATATGAAATACATTTTGAAGAGATCATGTTAATTCAAAATGAGTTGTCGAAATCGCTGAAGCGTTATACAATGAATGTAATACTTTTAAATTATATTAAAATAGTTATCTGAATCTAATCATGATTGAGTAATTATTATGGTGGTTCGTTGCAATGTGAGAAGTCGTGTGAGTGATGCTTACTAATCCTTTATAAGAATTAGCCAAGGGGTGGCCCTAAATATAATGAAGGCGCTACCAAGGTAGGGTGGGTATAGAATAGGAGTAGTAGGGAACTGGCGGTTCTGTGTCAATTTAAACTTTTTATTTTTGGCAGTTTTATTACCCCCATCAAATTTTATGACCCTTTTTTTGACACTTTTATTACCCCCCAATACTATAATTTATGACCCTTTTTTCCCATGATCGTGCCCGCTTAATTAGACTAGGTATTAAGGACAAAGGCATGACATTCCTAGGCCGCATTGTTATGGTTGCGAGAATCAGTGATCATAGAATCTGGTGTCAAGTGTACATCTGTTTGCACGTGCGTTGTCTTTTACCCCCTGCAAGCAAGCCACAACATGCATTGTTATTGTCAAGAGCAACATCAACAACAGCATCCTTGAGAGTCAGTGATCATAGGATCTGGTGTCAAGTGTGCTTCTGTTTTAAGTGCGTTGCCTTGAACACGTGCAACCAAGGCACAAGGGATCGGGTGTCAAGTTGTGAAAATCAGTGTTCACACTATCAGTTTTGGCTATGTAACCAATTTGTATTAGAGTCAAGTGTACTCCTGTTTGACAAGCAAGCCATAAACATTGATCTTTATGGTTGTGATAATGACAGGATCAGTTTTAGCTATTTAACCATTTAGTGCTAGAGTCAAGCGTGCTTCAGTTTTAAATACGTTTCTCTGCACACGTCCATTGTATTGTCAACAACATCAACTACAACCTTCGTGGGGGCGTTATGTGTGCAAGGATGGGAATTTTCTTTGCAGCGGCACCAACAGCAAGATCAACACATTGTTTTTAAACAAGAGTATTGATACTTGTACATTTAGATTATAAAGAGTTAGAGGGAGAAGGTGAAAGAGGGGGAGTGTTAGAGGAAGAAGGTGTCAGAGGGGGAAAGGATAGAGGGGGAAAGTGTTAGAGGGAGAAGGTGTTAGAGGAGGAAAGAGTTAGAGGGGGATAGTGTTAGAAGGATACTGTGTGCAAGAAAGTGCTAGAGGGTGGAAGACTTAGAGACAAGTTTGTGCATGCCTGATTGTGTTTTTTGAAGTACGCTGGTCAAAGGGCTGTAAATTCGTAGGCCGCATTGTTATGATCAAAAGCAACACCAACACCAACAGCAACAACAACTACAACCTTCGTGGGGGCGTTATGTGAGCAATGATGGGAATTTTCTTTCGCAGCGGCAGCAGCAGCAAGATCAACACACTGTTTTTAAACAAGAGTATTGATACTTGTACATTTAGATCATAAAGAGTTAGAGGGAGAAGGTGTAAGAGGGGGAGTGTTAGAGGGAGAAGGTGTAAGAGGGGAAAGAATAGAGGGGGAAAGTGTTAGAGGGAGAAGGTGCTAGAGGAGGAAAGAGTTAGAGGGGGATAGTGTTAGAAGGATACTGTGTGCAAGAAAGTGTTAGAGGGTGGAAGACTTAGAGACAAGTGTGTGCATGCTTGATTGTGCTTTTTTGAAGTACGCTGGTGAAAGGGCAGTACATTCGTAGGCCGCATTGTTATGATCAAAAGCAACACCAACACCAACAGCAACAACAACTACAACCTACGTGGGGCTCTTTGAACAAGGGGTGGAACTTTCTTACGCAGCAGCAGCAGCAGCAATGTCAATACGTTGAGCCTTATGGTTGTGATAATGACAGGATCAGTTTTTGCTATTCAACCATTGCTCTGCACATGTACATTGTTATTGTCAACAGCAACATTAATATCCTTCGTGGGGGGTTATGTGTGCAAGGATGGGAATTTTCTTTCGCAGCAGCAGCAGCAGCACGATCAACACATTGTTTTTAAACAAGAGTATTGAAACTTGTACATTTAGATTATAAAGAGTTAGAGGGAGAAGGTGTGACAGGGGGAGTGTTAGATGGAGAAGGTGTAAGAGGGGAAAGGATAGAGTGGGAAAGTGTTAGAGGGAGAAGGTGTTAGATACGAATAAGTAGATAAGAGAGAGTCGAGAGGGCGGCTGTTTGACGTGCGTTGCCTTGCACACCTGCAGGCGAAACATAAACAATGAATGTTTGTGAAAACCTGTGATCAAAGAATTAAAGGATTGAGGCAAGATTGTGCTTGTTTGAAGTAGTCAAAGGGCAGTACATTCGTAGGCCGCATTGTTATGATCAAAAGCAACACCAACAACAACAACAACATTCGTGAGTGTTATGTAAGCAAGGGATGGTAATTTTTTCGCAGCAGCAGCAACAAGATCAACACAAGACTATTGAGACTTGCAGATTTAATTTGAAATATTATAGGGGGAAGTTGTAAGAGGAGGAAAGTGTTAGAGGGAGAAAGAGAGAGTTAGTATTAGAGAGAGTAGGTGTTAGAGGGGGAAAGTGTTATAGAGGAAAGTGATCCTGCTTGTATTATTATATTAAAACACGCTCCCTATGCGATTCTATACATGACCGTCTATGAAATGCATAGTACTCACTTGAAAGCTTATCGAAGTTCGTGTAGCTGGTATAATAAATCATGTTTTAACAAACTAATTTTGATCTTAATATTTATACTTCATCGTTTATTGAGATTATTGTTATTATTATTTTTTTAATCCCCATATATTGGATTCCGTTCTATCTCACTAATAACTTATTTTGCTTATACATTCTTTAAATTCCTTAAGGTAATCTTTTAGGCTTATCAAATAATCATTTCCTTAACTTTCCCTCTGCTCGCTTTAAGATTTTCATCAAATGACACTTTTCATATTTAAGATATCCGTCAACTATTTCTTATACTCAACTAAAATTATTTCATCAAACTCACATATCAAATCAATTTCTAAAATAAAGAAAATGAAAACAGTAAGATGTTCTTAGAAGCTTGATTTTTTTTATAAACGGGTTTTACAAACTCTTTCTCAGTATGCTACCTACGATAAAAATGTATAAAGAATGTGTTTTGTACTCATTACTGACTTCAAAAATTCTTCTATTGACGTTGTATGATACCCTATCTTAATTTGTGTTATATTTAATCGTTTTTCTTCAACTTAGTATTCTACAGATTTTTAAACATTTTATTTTATGTAGTTAGCTATTTTGACTAGGCTTTACGCTTAAAACGAGATAGATTGTATTATTGTCCTTAACAAGTTAACTTAATTTTAACAGGGAAATCGATCGGACATTGATTTTTCACTTAATAATTGATTGCTTTAATATATTTTAACTGTCAACCTATGTACATTTCTACTTTTTTAGTGATTATGTTAGATTTTTATATTTCCAAACTCATTGCTTGAACTTACAAAATTCGTTACTAATTTCTTATAATTGATGGATGGTAATATTTTATTTCATTATTCTCCCCATTTTTCTTGCATTTAATAAGGAAGTGCATTGAACTAGCTTATCAGTTCGAGATATGAGTCTTACACTGTTTCGAAAAGTATGAATACGTTAAATGTTTTAATTTAAGGGTTAAGTATCTATTAGATGCCATGTTATAAGGGCGTATTTATTCATATAATTATTTTAATTATTTCTTAAGGAGACTTATTTCTTTAGTGCTCAAAACTATTGTCGCTAAAGGATTTATTTTTTCATGATCTGAGTTATTATTTAATTCGTGAAACCATTGTATTGTGTTTTATTATTCTTGAACCTTTGCATTAGTATTGAATTGGATGGCAAAATACGGTTGTGATGTACTAAAGGTCGAGATGACTTGAGAGTCGGTGTTTTGCAAAACGGGCGGTAGAGTACTTAAATTTGTAATTGTAGTGTGTTTTTAAATAATGTACTTTAACTATCACCGGATTGGTTTACACCCACTAAATATTGCTATTTTCGGTTTTTTCTTCCTTTGTATTAGTCGCTTTATACACCCTAGCTCTTGATCCTGTTTTTTGATTTTAGATTAGGGTTTGATTTTATTGTATACTGTTTGTGGAGGAGGCTCCAAATAATAAGATTTGGTTTAATAATTGTATAGTAAGATTTATTTTTCTTTTTTATGTGGTAAAGCAATAGTTGTATGTTAAACAATAAAAAGAGCGCAAGCAAGTCATTTACAATAATTTCACTAACTTAGGATAATGGTCTTAAGACCGTTTAGACTTCAAGTAGTAAGTAGTAAGTAGTTTTGCTACACTATATTCTATTATGATTCTTGTGGGTTATAATTCGTACATTGAAAGAGCGAAATAAAGATGTTCTTGTTTAGGTCCACAATCTATTTTCTTGGTCCATTTTCCTTTACATATAATACCTCAGGGAGTAAGATTTAAAAGTAGTATGTCATTCCATTCTAGTAATATTTGTATATTGTTTTTATTATTTTGCTATTTAATTTTTATTTTATTTTTTTATGTTATTTGTCTTTATATATTGCCTTTAAATTTAAGGGTTTTGCCTCTCAATTTTTGAACCGAGACATAGTATTTATTTTTTTCTGTGCTGCATAAACGAAAGCATGCTTGATCCCAGATGTGTTTATTCTTAATCATATTTAGATCAACACCGTTGGCTTTCAAGTACTATATGTCTGTCTCTATATTTTATCAGCTTTTAGGTATTGAGATTAAATTTGCTCAGAATCTATTCGCTAACTTAAACACATGAGTGTTACAACTTTCACACTAAGGAGCATCAGGTCTTTTTGTTTCAAAGTGTTTACTATTTGACGCTTTTAAGAACAATTTGCTTGCCTGAGCTAGGTAGGTTATACAGTTAAAACAATTAGTGGAAAGACGGAACTGTCTTTTAGAATTTCTTCAACATTATTAGTTGGTTCTTTCCGTTTCGCATTTTATCACGCACTTTGAGATTGTTATATTACTTAATGGAATGTGCTCTATGTTCCTAATTGTTTGCTGATTATTGTTGTTGATTATTATTTTGTTTATTTCTTTTGCATCTCATATAGTATTTTTCCCTTATGTTTCTTTTTATTGCGCTCCACTTCTATACTTACTTTAATAATTTTCGATGTTTCCTACAATTTATATTCAATCGCCCTTCATTTGACAAAAACTGGGCTGTTAAAACGGAAGCCAATTAATCTATCAAACTGATGGAAGGGAATAGTTGTGTTTATTTTTCATTTAAAAATAAAAATAGGCTGTTATACGGGTACACAAAATATTTACTTATATTAAATTAAAAGTACTGTCACTGTTTACGGCAGCCTGGCATCCTAAAGAGACTCAATCGCTCACCATCATCACTTGACACCCCACCCACCCATACGACGAAGCGATCCTCAAATGGACCATCAATCATCATAATTAACTTTTACCTAGATAATGTACGGTTTGCATGTAGGCGCCTTATTTGAATAGTATTTAATTGTTCTACTATGTACCGATTTGGATCCCCTGATTTATATTATTTCCAGCTACTTTCCAAGGCTCACACCTTTAACTTTTAACACACCAGCCCACAAAACATATAATTTGGATAAAAGAAAAAACATTAGACAACGACTATCAAGCACCAAGAGCTATTAAACAAACTTATAAAGTATTCGGAGGAAATTTGATCGAACAATGTAACACCCAAAATATTTATTATGGTTTACATTAATCGTGAAGTCATAGTCGAGTATACTACATACTTCACATTTTTGCATGAGTTGTTCCCATCTAAAACCCCTATCAATTTATCAGTTTTTCTTATTATTATTTTTTCAAACAAGTAAGTGCGTACCTGTTTTTTTTTTCAATTTTATCTCTCTAGAAAATGTCTGTAAGTTCGGTAGCCTCACAGTCATTCATATGTTTGTTATAGGGATTTTGTATTGTATTTCTATTATTGTACATTTTAAGTTTTCCGGTTTGGTGAGTAGCTCTTCTCATTTAGGTATTATGTTTGCTTATACACATAATCACACATAATCATTTACTTAGATTTTTATCTGACTAATAAAAATGTCTTAAAATCTTTTAAAAATTTAAGGATTTACTTTTATGTATGGAATTTTAGCTGTCCTATTATATCGCTGATTGTTCTAACTAAACCATTGATTGAACACTACCTCCATAATCGTATCTTTGATTGAGTTTTCGATAATAACTTCTTATTAATTTTTTTTAGATCGTACCCGATTCACGTAAATATTGCAGGGTACGTAAAAATTAGCACGCAAACAAGATTGAGGGCAGAGACACTCCTAAAAGGCTTTGAGCCGAAGGGTGACTTAGAAAAAGGTACAATAAGGTAGGAGCTAACGAACAGCGAGAGTCTTTAGATGGAAGCGAGCTGAACGAAGACATCTGATCTCAGACAAGACAAATATTTATCGGGAGAAAGATCCCTCCTTTCATATAATAGCAGTTCCCATGTCCGGTGGAAGAGTCATAGAACTAGAAGGGGGGCACAACAGACCTCTCAGTTACCAATCATTCATCGACGATTAAGGTTTATACAGGCAGGAGACATATTATTCTATTATTGATTCCCCTTTATGTTTAATTTTTATACTCGATACCGAAGGTAAAGAGTATATTGGTTTTCTGCAATGTCCGTCATGGTGTCTGTCCGTCTGTCCGTCCGTATGTATGCAAGTTTTTTCCACACCCTTCAAGCTAGAGACTTGAAACTTTCCAATTCTCTTTATCTATGGGATAGTAAATTAAGTGTCAGGATGGGGGTTCTACGATAACTGGGGGCTGGCAAATCGATAAATTCGATAACTCAAAACCGATAAATCCACATATTTCGCACATCCTTACAGCTAGAACAACCAAATTTGGTAAGAAGATAGCTACTAGCAACCCCCAAAAAACTGCATCAAAAATTTTGGAGCCACGCCCCTCCATTCCGTCCCCAGCCCCCCCCGCATTTTAAAGTCAAAAACGCCTATATATCCCACAGTTTTTGAGCTATAGCCACCAAATTTGGTGCTCACCGATACTGCCCTAGCCGCACCCATCCACCCCAACGCTTCGTCAAAAACGGGAATGCGTGTATCTTACAGAGTTGAAGAGCTAGAGCCTCCAAATTTGGTAGGAAGCTAGCTGGTAACGACCCCCCAAAAAACTGCATCAAAGTTTTGGAGCCACGCCCACCCATTCCGCCCCCAGCCCCCCTGCATTTTGAAATCAGAAATGGCTACATCTCCCACAGTTTTTGAGCTAGAGCCACCAAATTTGGTGCCAAGATAGGTGATGATGACCCCCGAAAAACTGCATCAAAAGTTTAGATGACACGCCCACCAATACCACCCTAGCCGCCCCCAGATGCCCCAACGCTTCGTCAAAAACGGGAATGCGTGTATCTCCCAGAGTTGTGGAGCTAGAGCCACCAAATTTGGTAGGAAGATAGCTGGTCATGACCCCCAAAAAACTGCATTAAAGTTTTGGAGCCACGCCCACCCATTTCGCCCCCCTTTCCCCACCTTTTACAAACTTTTAGCTAGAGTCACCAAATTTGGTATGAAGATAGCAATTGACATCCCACATAGGTCTGCAGCAAAAATTTGGATGCCACATCCACCCATACCACCCCCAGCCCCCCTTTCCAAACTTTTTACAAACTTCGAGCTAGAGTCACCAAATTTGGTATGAAGATAGCAATTGACATTTTACAAAGATCTGCATCAAAAATTTGGATGCCACACCCACCCATACCGCTCCCAACCCCCCTTTCCCCACTTTTTACAAACTTCGAGCTAGAGTCACCAAATTTGGTATGAAGATAGCAATTGACATCCCACAAAGATCTGCATCAAAAATTCACCAAACTTGGTGCTTATATCTTTTACTACATTCGCAAAATAGGTGCAAACTTAGATGATTTTTTCCAAGATCTGCGTAAAAAAATCGCAGCCCACACAACACCTTTTGCCCCTAGCCACCACCTCTTTGAATCCGAAATACCTGAATATCAATATTCATTTAATTGAACGTAACGTAAGTTTTCCTAGCTAAGGATTTACTATAAAAAGCTGACTGCTAATCCTTATCAAATAGGGTGTAGCGCCATCTAGCTTGATCTTTTGCAGCTTATCAATTGATAGGTAAACACTTGGGTCCGTTTAGAAACTAGATGGCGCTGTATGGTCTCTTAAATTGTATAAATATGCAAATATCGCGATTGCGTTAGGATTACAAAATGAACACAGCTTACATATATTTTAAACTATGGGCTGGGGCAGAACACTTTTCGGATCACTATCGTTTTTGTGAACATGTGTTTTGCTTGATCGCATATACATATACATAATGCACTCGTTTTGGCATATTTTTAAGCGTTGCCAGATAAGATACACCTACGCATGGAAATGCAATGCATATGCAATGCTCAAAAGTGTAAGTGCCTTTATGTTTTGCGCGAATTTTTATTTACTTTCTGGTTTTGCTCAATTTGAATGGAACGCTTAATTCCAAGGCTCCAAATTACGCAAAATTTAGTGCTGCCAGTAAGTGGAATTCTAATCATATGTAGTCTGTGGTTAGTAGTAGTTGAATTGCCAGAGTTGCCAGTAAATTAAAATTTGATTTGTTTGGCTGATAACCACACCAATACATAGTTAGTCCCGTTACTTTTTGCGTGTATGTGTCTTTGCTCTCTTTTACTCAATTTGAAACGAACGCTTTAATCGAACGCATCATATTTTGCAAATCAATATTAAACTTATTCTTTCTATTTATTAAAAAAAAACCATTACTTTTAATTAAATATACATAGCTTCAGAAATTGTTTATAACTGTGAGACATTTTAAATTAAATAATCGCGAGTGAATGCAGTGAACAGTGCCATTGTGTGTGTTGACATACATATGTTTGTTTATATGTAGCGTCTTAAAGTGGATACACAGCAGCGGTCTGCTGCACACGGTATTCACTTAAGAAGTCTTTTTTAAGACTACTTAATAGAGTTGGTATTTTTAGTTCAATTTGCTGAATAAGTTCAATAGTTCATTTTTCAGCTGTGAACTAAGTCAGTCATTCTATTCAGTTGTTCAGTTGTTCTGAACGATGAACGATAGAATATGAACAGGTCATTTTATTCAGTTGTTCAGTTGTTCTGCACGATGAACGATAGAATATGAACAGGTTATTTTATTCAGTTGTTCAGTTGTTCTGAACGATGAACGATAGAATATGAACAGGTCATTTTATTCAGTTGTTCAGTTGTTCTGAACGATGAACGATAGAATATGAACAGGTCATTTTATTCAGTTGTTCAGTTGTTCTGAACGATGAACGATAGAATATGAACAGGTCATTTTATTCAGTTGTTCAGTTGTTCTGAACGATGAACGATAGAATATGAACAGGTCATTTTATTCAGTTGGTTTGAATGAACATTGTTTCATTTTTGAATGCATTTGTAACTTTTGAGCCTATTAAAAAAATGTTAAAACTTTAATTAGATTGATAACAAAGTTTCATTATTATTTTGATTGTTTTTTTTTTTGGTTTCTAATAATTTTTTTATTTTTTATTAAAAAATAATAACAAAAATTTATTCAACTTAAATTCGTTTTACGAAGACTAATTTAAATATTTTAATAATGATATAGGAACTTCATGTTTGTCATAATTTAATATTAAAATTAATCATATTAGGAACTTTATGTTCGACTTAATTAAGTAGTAAATTATTAACGAAAAATACAGGAACTGTATGTTAGCTTAAGCCAACAAATAACAATAAGAATGAACTTCATGCTCTTCTTTTTTATATATTAAAATTAGAATATAATAATTATGTCTTTAACTAATAGTACATTAAATAGTAAGAAATAATAATATAACATATTATTGTGCAAAAATGTAAGTTTGTCGACTTTTTCTGGCAATAGAAGACACCGCCTATCTGTTATTATTTGGCCAGCTACTGAAAAAGTTCGCTCACATGGCACTGAAGTAGCTACTATACACAGCCTTTTTAAAACAAAACTATAAAGTTTTGGGTATATTAGTTTGCGCTGATTCCACCAGACGAGAGGATCCTCTTTTCGCCCTAAATACTCCTCTAAGAGATACTTGTCCATTTCACGAACAGAGGCAACCGTTTTATTTGTCGACATAACGATTAAACGAAATTCCTCATCGTAATTGGCCCAAATACTGTCTGATGGTATGTTTTCTGTTGTATCACTAGGAGTGGTAGTCACAAACTCAGTCGGCTCCACAATTGGTATTGACTGCAGTTTCCTTCTTAGTTTTTCAACTGCGTCCTTAAAATTGGCATCGTTTTTAAAGCCTCGGCTCTTGAATCGTGGATCCAATATGGTGCTTTCGGCGTATAGCATATTTTTTTCTATACCACCCAGACGAGTAGTCAGTTTACTTTGCAAAGTATTTACAACTTCCTGCACTTCTTTGGAGACAACATTAACCGTTGCAAAGTAGGAATCCAACAATTTGCAAATAATTGTAACCCTAAAAATTTTAATTTCATAATTAATTCACAATGCTTTATAATTATAAATTATTTTTTGTGCTTACCTTGGATAAAGTTATATTTTTTTCTGAGGATATTTCCAGAGTTATTTCATAGAATGGTTTGAGAACAGAAATTAGCTTTCGACAATACTCCATTCTTTCTCTAGCATAATTAGTTCGGGCCGGAGTTTCGGTAACACGATCGCTAATGCATCCTTCAGTTGGTAAAGTCTGTTTAACATGTCATATGTTGAGTTCCACCGTGTTTGGACATCCATTTTTAATTTAAGTGGTGGTAGATTTAACTGTTTTTGGGCATCTTTTAACGCCTTAAGCCCAGTTGCACTGCGGTGAAAGTATTCCACAATTGCCTTGCCTCGCACAATAACATCTTTGATGTTAGAAAGTGAAGATTGCACAACTAAATTCAGCGAATGTGCAAAGCAAGTTATCGAACGCCAGTTTCCTTCATTGACAGCACCCACCACATTAGCGGCATTGTCTGTGACAATTGCCGTCACTTTGTTGGATATCCCCCAACTCGACATAATTTTTTTTAAGCAGCTGCACAAGTTTGAAATAGTGTGTGCCTCGGAGATTTCTTCGCACTCTAGCAAAGATGACATCAAAATTGTGTCCTCGGGCTCGATGTAGTGAGCAGTCACTGCAATATAGCTCTGATTGCATCGAGATGCCCAACAATCCGTTGTGAGACATATAGCATGTGCCCGGCTTAAGTTCTCTCGAACTTTTTCTTTCACCTCCATATAAATATTGGGCAAAAGCGTATTTGAAATTGTTTTGCGCTGATGTAGTTTGTAACCGGGACACTGGCTTGTCATTTCAATTAAATTCAGGAATTCGGGTTCATCCACGATTCGGAAAGGGTGATTACCCTTTGCTATCATCTTGAGCACCTGCCTATCAATTTGGTCAACTTTTCTGCCAGTTGGTGGTCGCCTGATGAAATTTGTTATCATTTGTTGACCAGCAACCGAAATCAAGGGTCTTGCCTCAGCCTCAATTGCTGGTGCTGGATCAGCTTCAGAGGTTTCCGTAACTAGACGTTCGGTGCCCACAGTAACAGTTGGATGCTTCAGCTTTAAGTGTCTCGCCAAATTACTTTGAGACCCGCCAGCTATGCTCAGCACGGATTTGCAATAAATGCATTTGCCAGTCTTGCCACCCTCACTTCCAATAAAATGGTTCCATACTTCACTACGTTTCCTCTTAGACATTTTATTTTGCGAAAATTTAACAATAATCAAAAGTAACCAATATCCGCCAAAATAAATGAACGATATCGTTCACGAATTACTGAATTAGTTCATTCGTTCATTTCGATGACCCGTTCATATGAACTTATTCTGAACGAAACGACACAACTCTACTACTTAATTAAATTATTTCTTTATTTGTTATAAATTTTCAACTTATTTTACTTTTTTACGCCATTTGCATAATTTGACAACGCGATTTAATCGGTCGATTCAAGTTCTGTTTAATTTTAATTAATAACTAAAAAGATAAGTTAATATTCTAATTCTACTTTTTATACACTTATAACTTTCATATATAACTTTCATTTACATACAAAATATATTAATATATCTTAAATTATTTTGCAATCAATTGGCAAGCGTGCCAACTTAGCGTCGCAGTCTTGTGTGGCATTTTACACATCAATTATACCGATTATTTATGCAAAATAATTTGAATTATATTATTATATAATTTTATAATTTTATTTAGTGCCTTTATAAATAAAATATATACTTATAGAATTATTCAATTTTACATATAAACAAATATCGGTAAATTCGATATTTAAAGTTTTTTAATAAACTTTTACGTTTGCAGCTTTATATAAAATATCAAAAATTATATATTTCACGGTTTTTAATTTTAATTCTCCAACTGACAAATTTAAAATGCCGCGTTTGACTAGGGTGACTGCATCACAAAGATTGCGAGCGCAGGCAATTAGAACTAGAATTGTCCGTGAAAATGTTGAATATGTAGAAAGAGAATTAAGTTTAAATGCAGAATCCCAAAGAATTCGTCGAAACGACGAGGACTACAGAATTGCTGAACAATCAACAAACACTGTCCGAAGAGCAGCTCGCAGGCAAGATACAGAAATAAGAAGAATCGAACAGAGACAGAATACGATAAACCAAATACGCAGACGTACAAATACACAAGTTCGGCAAGCCGAACAAGCAGTGGACAGATCGCGTCGGGCAACTAGGAGACAAATCAACGACATAAGAACAAACGAACAGGGTCAAAATACAATTCAACGAGCACGGAGACGTACAATATGCAAGTTCGGCAAGCCGAACAAGCGGTTGACAGTTCGCGTCGGGCAGTAAGGAGAGGAAATGATAGTATTAGGAGAATCGAACAATCACAAAACACAACTCAACGAGCACAAAGACGTTCGAATAGACAAGTTCGGCAGGCTGAACAAGTGGTTGACACATCGCGTCGGGCTACTAGAAGACAAAACGACGATGTAAGGATAAACGAACAGGGACAAAATACAATTCAACGAGCACGGAGACGTACAAATATACAAGTTCGGCAAGCCGAACAAACGGTTGACAGTTCGCGTCGGGCAGTAAGGAGATGAAATGTTAGTATTAGGAGAATCGAACAATCACAAAACACAACGCAACGAGCACAAAGACGTTCGAATAGACAAGTTCGGCAGGCCGAACAAGTGGTAGACACATCGCGTCGGGCTACTAGAAGACAAAACGACGATATAAGGATAAACGAACAGGGACAAAATACAATTCAACGAGCACGGAGACGTACAAATATGCAAGTTCGGAAAGCCGAACAAACGGTTGACAGTTCGCGTCGGTCAGTTAGGAGACAAAACGACGATATAAGGACAAGCGAACAGATGCAAAATACAATTCAACGAGCACGAAGACGGACCAATTTACTAATACGACAGGGGGAGCAAGTGGTGGACAGTTCCCGTAGGAGAACGCGTAGACAAAACGAACATAACAGAGTTTATGAACAGATTCGTAGAAGGCTGGCTAGATCCTTACGCCGACAGGAGCTTGAGCTTAGTATTTTGATGCGAGAGCAAAATAGAGCTCAGAGAGCTCGGATACGTAGCAATCGTTTGCGTAGGCTAGCTGAGCAGAGCAGAAATTCAGCTAATAGGAAAAATGCAAGGAGACTAGCAAGAGAAGCAGCCGCGCAAGAGCCTAGTGAGCTAGAGCAAGAGAATAACCCCCGATCAGCCCATTGTCAATTAGATTCCAAAATAAGTGCTTTTAATAAAATAGTTAAACAAGGCCCTGACCAACTTTGCCTTTGCTGCAAGGGGCTTTGGTTTCCACATCAAGTGGACAAGATTAGATCTCAATATATTGAAGAAAAAATTTCATATAGTGCACAGATTTTGTTTTTATCGAGAGAATTTCCTTCTGAAGATAGTACCTACAAGTTTTGTAAGTCATGCAGTCGCACTATAAAATCAGGTAGGCTGCCAAAAAATTCCATTACTAATGGCCTAGATTTCCCAATCCTTCCCCAATGCTTAAAGGATTTGACTCCCTTAGAAGAACGACTAATTTCTCCACGTCTTCCATTTATGATAATTAAGTCATTAGGGCATGAGCGTCAAAGTGCAATTAAAGGAGCTATTGTGAATGTTCCCATTCCTACCGCCAATCTCGTCACCTCTCTCCCAAGAGCTTTTCATGAAGCTGAGGTTGTTCAGCTCCACCTCAAACGTAGATTGGAATATAACCATGATTTCATGGCTGAAACAATTAGACCTTTTAAAATTATTGATGCAATGCGCTTTTTAGTTTCCACTGAGCTTTATCAGAAGCATAATATTGCTATTAATGAACAATAATGTCCTCACTTTCAACTGCACCTAACAATATGCCATTCTTTGCAACTAATGAGGACAGAGTTGTATTCGATCAAATCGCTTTAAATACTGAGAATCAGGAGGCCCAACAAGACATAGAAGAAGAGCAGCTAAATCCAGGTGGGCAAGAAACATTGTTAGATGACATTCAAGCAGATCAGGTGAATATGCAAAGAATTCAAATGGCCCCCGGCGAAGGCCAACGACCCCTTGACATGATTGGAGATGAGGATGCAGAAGAATTGTCTTTTCCGACTTTATTTGCTGGCAAAAAAAGAATGTGCTTAGAAAGTTTCACTACTATTGTTAGATCTGAGCTTAGAAATTATGATAGACGAGGTTGTAGAACCGATAAAATATTTTATAATTATAAAAAGTTGGAAATGATCCACATTAGAAGTAATACTTCAATATGCCTGCGAAAACACACTGCTCCTCGCTGCACAACTGCAGCCCATGCACTTAATGCTGATTTAGTTAGTAATTTAATTCTTCATGATGAAGGCTATCGGGTTTTAAAGGGTATTCGCTCATCTCCAGCTCACTAGTGAAAAAAAAAGGTAATGGCAATGATAAGACAATTTGATTTGCCAACCTTTTTTATCACTCTGTCGGCTGCTGAAACTAGGTGGGGTGAACTGTTAGTTCTGTTGAAGCGAAATGTTGATAAGGAGCACATATCCGAAGATAGTGCAATCGCTTTGCAATTTGCTGAAAAAGCAAGGCTGATCAGAGCCGATCCGGTGACATGTGCTCGGTATTTCGACTTTCGTTATAGACAGATTTTAAAACTTATGAAAAAAGAGGGCGGTATTTTTGGATGTCATCCAGTTATCAGATATTATTGGGAGTTGAATTCCAACAAAGAGGTTCCCCTCACATCCACGGTATGTTTTGGCTTAAAGGTGCCCCAAAAATTAACTTTAAAGACGATGAAAGTAGAGACAGGTCTATTCCACCGGTAATAGACTTTATCAACCAATTTGTCACTACAGATGTGACAAATGTTGATCTTAGCCAGTATATTGAATACCAAAAGCATAATCATGGGCGTTCATGCATGCGGGAAATAAGGGGGTCCCGCATATGCCGCTTTGGTATTCCATATCCTCCAATGCCCCAAACACAAATTCTTTTTCCTTTGTCCGAAAGTGATCTCGGTACTTCACATCGCAAAAATCTTCAATCTATTCAAAATTTGTTAAATTTTCCTTTTGATCGTGATACATTGCCGACATTTGACACCTTTGATGATTTCTTAGCTCACGATCAAATCAACCTCACTTACGAGCAATAAATAATGGCAATTAGGTCTGGTTTAAAGAAGCCACAAATATTCCTTAAGCGTTCTTTTAACGCAATAAAAGTAAACGCCTACAACAAACATATTCTTGCGATGCAAAGAGCTAATATTGACATTCAGTTTATATTAGATCCTTATGCATGTTTCAGTTATGTTATTAATTATATTAATAAATCACAGAGAGGGATTTCTAAATTAATGCGCGATGCCGTGGATGAAATTAAACAGCGCCACAATTACACAATTAAGCAAAAGTTGCAACACATTGGGCATAAATTCATTTCTGGCACTGAGATTTCCGCTCAGGAAGCCGTGTACTGTTGTATGGGGTTGCGTATGTCCGAGACCAGTAATGGTGATGTTTATATCAACACAGTACTTCCCGAAAATAGAGTTAGAATGCTTCGGCCCAAGCAACAACTTCAAAATTTAGCTCCACAGACATTTTTACAGTTGGTCTGTTAGATCATTATGTACAGCGGCCTTATGATCTTGAAAATATTTGCTTAGCTGATTTTGCCGCAAACTATAATTATAGAAAAATTTGTAGAGTGTCCCGCCATAATATTATTAGCGACGATGACGAAAAAATGAGGTCGTGGGTTCCGAATCTTTTCCGCTTTTAGATGGAAGTGGTTTTATTAAAAGAAGATCCAAGTTACGCATAATTAGATATAGGAATTTTAGCCTTCACAAGGATAGAAAAAACCACTTTAGAGAGTTAGTGATGTTATTTTCAAATTGGAGGCAAGAGCAATGCGATTTAGTTGACAGGAATTGTGAGGCATACTACTGGGAACATGAGAGCCGTATAACAACGAACGTGACAACTACGGCGTATTTAGAGAAAAACCAACTATGCTAGAAGACGCGCTTAGGGATGCTGTAGAGGGTGAAGATATAGAAGAAAATTTAGAAAATCAAGTGGTTCTTGATGAAGAATTTAGAGTTCTAGCTTTCCCAGAAATAAGTTCTGAAATGAATGTCCTTAATTTGAATGCCAATGATAACACCTCTGAAGAAACAGATAACGTCCGGCTTATTAAGCTTCCTCCACTCATATCTCCAGAAAATTTAGCAGATCTCGTAAAATCATTAAATTTAAAGCAAAAAACTTTTTTTTCTCATGTTCTTCATAACGCTAATATGAAGAACGTTTTCCATGAGTTTGTTGGTGGGGGTGCTGGCGTTGGGAAGAGTCGTCTTATATCAGCACTTTACCAGTCCTTAACTTCATTTTATAATAGTAAACCTGGATGTGATCCAACTTCGGCAAAAGTCATATTGTGTGCTCCAACTGGTAAAGCTGCTTTTGGAATCAATGGTTCCACACTTCACACTATGTTTTCTCTTCCCATTAACCAGTCTGGGTCCGCTTTTAAAGAATTGGGTGCAGATTTGCTTAATAGTCGTCGATCAATTCTAATTGATCTTAAAGTTTTAATCATAGATGAGATCTCAATGGTAGGATCAAAGATGTTTTCGTTTATAGACTCCCGTCTTAAGCAAATTTTCAACAACCGTGAATCTGCATTTGGAGGAATTTCAGTGATCGTTTTCGGCGATCTTAGACAACTACGTCCGATAGGAGATAGATGGATATTTCAATCCACTTCCGAGTCGCATAACCCTTATAGTGCCTTATTTGGGTCTTCTCTTTGGGGATGCTTTAAGTTTTTTGAACTTACAGAGATAATGCGGCAGCGAAATGATCAACCTTTCGCAATAGCTCTCAACAACATGGCATCTGGTCAAATGTCGACAGAGGACGTAGATTTATTTAAAAACAGGATTTGTAGAATTGACCAAGTTCCAGATGATGTCATTCATCTTTTTGAAACCAACGCCGAAGTTAATAGTTTCAATACAACAAAGCTTAACTCAATTACAACTGACCAACATATATCAAACGCTAGAGATTTTGTAAAAGCCGCACATTTAAATGACTCCGCCAAGAGTCGAATTCTTGAGTCTATTCAGGATTTTAAAACTTCACAAACGCAGGGATTACCCAATTCTCTCATTTTGAAAACCACAGCAAAGTATATGGTGACGGTTAATGTAGACACTGCTGATGGATTAGTTAACGGAGCAACAGGAACATTAATGGAAGTAGGATTCAGATCAGCCACACCATCAATTTTGTGGATAAAATTTTAGAAGAAAGTGTAGGAGTTAATGCTCGAGCTAAGTGCTCACATCGTCAAGAAACTTCTTGGACACCAGTTCAGAAGACTATTAAGAGTTTTCAATACCATTCCAACGAGCAAATAACTATTGACCGCGAACAATTTCCTGTAGTACCTGCAGAAGCTATTACTATTTATAAGAGTCAGGGTGCAACATATAACAAAGTGGTTGTCCACACTTGTAGCAAAATGCGCCGAGAAGCATTATATGTGGCATGTTGTAGAGCAACCAATGCGTCTGGTTTGTACATAATCGGTGAATTTTATCCACCAAAACCTGATGCAGGCTCGGCTGTAAATCAGGAACTTCAAACTTTACGCTCCGAAAAACTTCTTAAGACGCATTTCGATATTATACTTAACTCTTCTGAATTTAATTTAATTTTCCATAATACGGAAAGTCTGCATTGCCATTTTAGTGATATTTCGTCCGATCAACTAATATTTCAATCTTCTATTCTATGTTTTGTTGAGGCTTGCACATACTCACACGAAACATATGAACTAAATGACTTTTCAACAGTCGTGCGACTAGATTGCACACCTAATCCAAGAAATCGACCAAAAAGAGGAATTATTGTTTTTATTAAAAATGAATTATACCAACACGTAAGTCTTTGTTCGACGGGTCAGAATTTTTCGGGTTCACATGTCTTTGAGTACGCGTTGTTTAAATATAAGTCCTTGGGGTTCTGGTAGTGTACAAAAGTCCGTCTTATCCATTGCGCAAATTTGAAACAGAATTTGAGAACTTATTCAATCAATTCACTTTTTTAAGAAGCAATACCTTAGTTTTGGGGGACTTTAACTTATGTCTGCGAGCTCATTCAGGAAGTAGCAGTAGGGTTTATAACTTTTTACGCTCAATAAATTATAATTCACATCTCGATTTAAATTTACCAACCACCAAGTCCGATACCCATATTTACTGGGCATTTTCAAATGGGAGGGTCAACGCGCGAACTTATTTTTTTTTTTTTTTTTAAATTGCTGGTCTTATTTATTGAATCTTTTCTAGTGAATTAGAAAACTAGCAATAAGTATACAAATCTTATAAATAAATCTTAGCTAACAGTTCATTTTTGTTTTTGACTGTATTCTGAGTGCGCGTCCCTAAAAATCATCGCTGGGTTGGTAAGTCGTTACGACGAAGACGGGATCGGCTGCGCAGCCTTGTGAGACCTCTCGCGAGATGATTTGTGTGCGATGAGAGCTTGATAAGATATTTTACTTTTTGTTCCTCTATTTCCTCCTTGACTGTTGAGATGTTTAAGTCTTTATGAATGTTTTCGTTTCGAACATACCACGGTGCCCCGGTAATGGTTCTCAATATTTTTGACTGGGCTCTCTGGACAATGTCAATGCTGCTGTTGCTAGCGTTCCCCCATAACTGGGAACCATAGGTCCAGATTGGTTTTAGAACAGAGTTGTAAAGCAGGACCTTGTAGTCCAAACTAATGGAAGAGCGAGCATTGATGAGCCAGTGGAGGCTATTGGCTTTCAGTTTGAGATGTGTTCTTTTAGCTTCAATGTGTCGCCGCCATGTTAGTCTTCGGTCTAAGTGTACGCCCAGATACGTTACATCGTTTGTTTTTGGAAGTGTGGTGTTGTTTAACGTGAGCGGTGGACAATCTTGCCTGTTAAGGGTGAAAGTTACTTGCTTACATTTTTGTTCGTTTACCTTAATTCGCCAATCTGATAACCATTTTTCCACGTTGACCAGATGAAGGGCTAGTTGCGCTGTTGCTTGTATTGGGCATCTGGAGCGGCTGAGAATAGCTGTATCATCAGCAAAGGTAGATGTTGTCAATCGGCTGCTTATTGGGATGTCTGCTGTGAAAAGCACGTACAGTGTTGGTCCCAGTACGCTGCCCTGTGGAACACCAGCTTCGATACTGTGTTCGTCAGACATTGCAGTGTTACATCTTACTGCGAACTTCCTGTCGTATAGGTACGACTTAAGCAGCTTATGTGTGTTGTTTGGGAGCATTGCTTTGATCTTATGCATTAGACCTTCCAACCAAACTTTGTCGAATGCCTGAGAAACATCCAGAAATATTGCAGTGCAGTATTCTCTATTTTCGAACGCGCTTCGTATCTCTGATGTTATTCTGTTAACCTGCTCAATTGTTCCATGCTTTTCACGAAAGCCAAATTGGTGTGACGAGATTATGTTATGAAGATTCAGGAATGGATTTATCCGGGACAGCAAACATTTTTCAAAAAGTTTTGATAGACACGGTAATAAGCTTATAGGTCTATACGACGTGGGAACTGTGTGATCTTTTCCAGGCTTTGGTATCATAATGATAATTGACTTTTTCCATCTGTCTGGATAGTGGCCAAGTTTGGTGATAGTATTGAAGAGCTGGGCAATTATGCAGATTGCACAGTAAGGAAGCTCAATAATCATCTTTGGGGTTATTTGGTCACCTCCTGGAGATTTTTTTGGGTTCAGTTGCTCTTTAATGATTCTAACGATTTCATTCGGGCGAAACTTGATTGGATCATCTTGAAGCTGAGAGCCGTTTGAAGAAGTCGGTAGTGCAAACGTATTTGTTGCAGGGTTAGGTTGGAACACTTTTTGGAGATGAGTAGCAAATGTGTTAGCTCTTTCTTCATCGCTGCGAGCCCAGCCGCCTGCGAATTTTCTAATAGGCATTACTGTTTCTGTTGGTGAGCTTAGAGTTGGGTGAGCTCTCCACAATGAGTTTTTCGTACTGGTGGTTGATAATTGCTCGATGTAACGGCGTTGAGCGCGCTCGTCCTCGATTTTTAACGCTTTGGTGAGTTTACGTGTGGCGTCTTTTAGTTTTTGCTTTGCCGATGGCGATCTGTTCGATTGCCAATCACGTCGTAAGCGCCGCTTTTCAAGAACGAGCTGTTCAATTTGTAGATTTGTTGTCCTTTGGTTGTGTATTGTTTTTGCGGCGACGAAGACAGTCTCCAGAGTGTTAACAAAACTGTCAATGTCAGCTACATCAACGAGACGTGGCTTAAGCTCAATGTGTGAGCTTATAAATTTTTTGTATCTGAGCCAGTTAGTTTTATGTGAAGTTAACTTACTGGGTCGATTTATGTATTCAGGGTGTCGTTGCAGATTTATTAGGACTGGGGAGTGATCGGATGATAGATCCGAAAGGCAGTCTGCACTTATCAGTCTACGCGAAATGTTTTTGGTAACTGCAAAGTCAATCAAATCGGGTAGTTTTTTGGGATCTGTCGGCCAGTATGTTGGTCTGCCAGGAGAAACGTAGTCGAGCTTGTTGTTAGCTTTAATAATTGCATTGTAGAGCTGCTTTCCTTTTGGATTCGCTAGACGAGATCCCCAGTGTGTGTGCTTGGCATTGTAGTCTCCTGCCGCTATAAAGCATTCTCCTAGTGAGTTAAAAAATTCCATAAATTGGTCTTCAGATATGGTATAACGCGGAGGGCAGTATACAGCGGCAAGAGTAAGTTGGTTCCCACTGTTTAAATGTATTTTTAGAGATGTGGCCTGTAGAAAGTTTTCAGCAAACTCTTTATAGTAGTGGTGCTTGAGGCGGCTTCTGATCAAAATACCAGTTCCACCGTGTGCTTTACCATCGGGATGATTTGTACCATAGAATAAGTATCCACTTATGTTAAAGTTATATTTGTTTGTAAGGTGTGTTTCGGAAAGTAGCATTACGTCGATGTGCTTATCGAGTAGGAATTGAGCTAATTCAAGTTTATGCTGTGAGACGCCATTAGCGTTCCACGTAGATATTCGTATCTCAGCCATTGATTATTTTGACTGTTGTGATACAAGCATTTGTATCAAGATATTTTGATTACGCATTAGTTCCTGCATAGTTGTTTTCATGAATGACATAAACTCGTTCATGCTCTGCTGCAGGGTACATACGAGTGCTTCGAGGTTACTTTGTTGCTGCTCCTGTGCAGCGTTTGTGCTCACTTGTTTTGGTTGTAAGTACGGTGTGTTTGAGGCAGGAAGAGCCAGTCCGGATCTTAGGGCGCTTGCATAAGTTGCGTTATTGGTTGAGAACTCGGGGCCAAGTGAGGATCTGGCTGCAGATGAAAAGAAGACGTCTGGGTTGTGTTTCGATGGAGTGAAGGTAGTCGGTGCGTGTTGCGAGCGTGCAGTGGTACAGCGCTGATGGATACGATTTTTAAGTTCCTTGTAGACTTGGCAGCCTCTGTAGTTGGCTGTATGCTTGCCTTCGCAGTTGTTACAGAATTTTTTGCTAGAGTCTTCTTTGCTTACTGGGCAACTTGCGGAGCTGTGCAGTTCCCCACAGTATACGCATACCGAGCGCAGTGTACAGTAGGCTTTTGTATGGCCGTACTCTTGGCAGTTCATACATTGTACCGGACCGTTTCGTTTGTGCGGTTCTTCTACGGTGATTCTTCGGTGAAGTAAAAGCTGAAGTTTGTATATTGAGTGCACCTCGTTTTTTTTTAAGCATCTTCGTTTCTGGTTCAAGTTCTATTTTAAAAAGTGGTTGCGGCATCCTATTCCTGTTTAAGATGTTTATGACGGTTTTTGCTCGAAATCCTTTTTCCTGCAGCGCCTGTTTTATTTCTTCTGGTGTTACATCAGGTTCTATGCCTTTTATTACGACCTGCAGGCCCTTGCAGCTTTTTAATTGATACGTATAATAATTCATTTTTTTATACTCGATACCGAAGGTAACTAGTATATTGGTTTTGTGCAATGTCCGTCATGGTGTCTGTCCGTCTGTCCGTCTGTCCGTCCGTATGTATGCAAGTTTTTTCCACACCCTTCAAGCTAGAGACTTGAAAGTTTCCAATTCTCTTTATCTATGGGATAGTAAATTAAAGTGTCAAGATGGGGGTTCTACGATAACTGGGGGGCTGGCAAATCGATAAATTCGATAACTCAAAACCGATAAATCCACATATTTCGCACATCCTTACAGCTAGAACTACCAATTTGGTAAGAAGATAGCTACTAGCAACCCCCAAAAAAATGCATCAAAAATTTTGGAGCCACGCCCCCCCATTCCGCCCCCAGCCCCCCCGAATTTTAAAGTCAAAAAAGCTTATATCTCCCTCAATTTTTGAGCTAGAGCCACCAAATTTGGTGCCAATTTAGCTGATGATGACCCCCCAAAACTGCACCAAAAGTTTGGATGCCACGCCCACCAATACCGCCGTAGCCGCCCCCAGATGCCCCAACGCTTCGTAAAAAACGGGAATGCGTGTATCTTCCAGAGTTGTAGAGCTAGAGCCTCCAAATTTGGTAGGAAGCTAGCTGGTAACGACCCCCAAAAAACTGCATCAAAGTTTTGGAGCCACGCCCACCCATTCCGCCCCCAGCCCCCCTGCATTTTGAAATCAGAAATGGCTATATCTCCCACAGTTTTTGAGCTAGAGCCACCAAATTTGGTGCCAATTTAGCTGATGATGACCCCCAAAAAACTGCATCAAAAGTTTGGATGCCACGCCCACCAATACCGCTCTAGCCACCCCCATCTGCCCCAACGCTTCGTCAAAAACGGGAATGCGTGTATATTCCAGAGTAGTGGAGCTAGAGCCACCAAATTTGGTAGGAAGATAGCTGGCAACGACCCCCAACAATCTGCATCAAAGTTTTGGAGCCTAGCCCATCCATTCCGCCCCCCTTTCCACACCTTATACAAACTTTGAGCTAGAGTCACCAAATTTGGTATGAAGGTAGCATTTGACATTCCACAAGGATCTGCAGCAAAAATTTGGATGCCACGCCCAAACATACCGCCCCCAGCCCCCATTTTCCCACTTTATACAAACTTTGAGCTAGAGTCACCAAATTTGTATGAAGATAGCAATTGACATTCCACAAGGATCTGCAGCAAAAATTTGGATGCCACGCCCAACCATACCGCCCCCAGCCCCCCTTTCCCCACTTTATACAAACTTCGAGCTAGAGTCACCAAATTTGGTATGAAGATAGCAATTGACATCCCACATAGATCTGCAACAAAAATTTGGATGCCACGCCCAAACATACCGCCCCCAGCCCCCATTTCCCCACTTTATACAAACTTTGAGCTAGAGTCACCAAATTTGGTATGAAGGTAGCAATTGACATTCCACATAGATCTGCATCAAAAATTTGGATGCAATTCCACCCATACCGCCCCCAGCCCCCCTTTCCCCACTTTATACAAACTTTGAGCTAGAGTCACCAAATTTGGTATGAAGATAGCAATTGACATTCCACAAAGATCTGCATCAAAAATTTGGATGCAATTCCACCCATACCGCCCCCAGCCCCCCTTTCCCCACTTTATACAAACTTCGAGCTAGAGTCACCAAATTTGGTATGAAGATAGCAATTGACATCCCACATGGATGGATCAAAATTTTTAATACTGGTATCGAGTATGCCGCAGTCGGTTGCGTCCGACTGCAACGTTTCCACTTGTTTTCGTTTAGATACTTTATGAGAACTCTGTAATTATCTTCCGACTTTGTCTGGACTTTAATTTCTTGAATTTTACCCTGTACGAGAGGGACTATGTAGAAACTATCTTTGCCTATGAGCTCGATAACTTTGTTAACAAAAGCACTCGAGCTTTTCCTCGCGTATATATATTGGGGGTGGCTTCGGCTTTTTCGTGACAACCCCAACGGCTTCAGAAGGCAGATCATCTGTGTTTTCTGCCAAGATGTGAAATCTATTGCTATTGTATGTAGTATCATTCGAGGGTATATTTAAATTGCTACGGGTCATTTTTGGTTTATTCGTAGAATTTGGCGGACTTAGCTTTCTTTTGATATAAATGTAGCGATCCATACCATACCTTATGAAACAATATATAGCCATCATAGCGGGATTTCGGTAAACCTTGAGAGCTTATTGATTGAAGAGTAATTGTTTTTGTTTGTGTTAATATTTATGTTTGATATTTTATTTATTCATATATTTTTATTTTATTTATTAACATATTTTTATTTGTTATTTATTTATTTTGTTTTAAGCATTACGTATTTATTTATTTTGATTTTTTCACATATGTATATATTTGTTGCAAAAATAAAAAAATAAAACTTTAAGGTAATTTTAAGTGTTTGATATTTTATTTATTCATATATATTTATTTTATTTATTTACATGTTTTTATTATTTACAATTTTTATCTGTTATTTATTTATTTTGTTTTAAGCATTACGTATTTATTTATTTTATTTTTTCACATATGTACATATTTGTTGCAAAAATTAAAAAAAAATTTAAGGTAATTTTAAGTGGGGAACATGGAAATGATTTTTGATAAATTATTTCAAGTCGACTCGAAGGCTCTTACAATTATATAAGAGCCCCATTACAGTCGTGATGGCCTCCACGTGGTGTTCCCTGGATACCGATTGAAATTATTAATCGGGAGCAAGTTCGAGCGGCGAAGTTAGGTTAGTTTTATATATAATTATGTTATACATAATTCTAGATAATTTTTGAAGTTACAAATTTTAAAAAATCTTGTAATCTACATCTGTACTGGTATCGAGTATGCCGCAGTCGGTTGCGTCCGACTGCAACGTTTCTACTTGTTTTTATTAAAAAGTTGTTACTATTCTACTGACTTTTCTTGATTTTTTATTAATTTTTTATTATCTTGTCGGAAATTTAATTTCCGTTTGTTTTTCTTCACAAAGTAGTTTACATCTGTCAGCAATGTCAATTCGTGATTTTTATTCTCAAATTTTTTTTGAGATTCGAATCTATTTTTTTAAGAGTGCTTTCAATTTTTTTCACAAAAAGCCAACAAAAGTACTGACGCAATACTACTGCGTTTTGTACTATAACTTTAATTTAACATTTAAATGAAAGAACAAGTCCACAATCGTGGCGATTAAAAACCGGGACTTAAAAGTACGCTGTTGAACAGAGTAAAGTACTCCTTGCAAAGTGAGGCAGCGGTGGCCATCTGACGTTTCCAGGCAAATATTTTAGTAGTAGGGAACTGCCGGTTCTGTGTCAATTTATGACTTTTCATTTTTGACAGTTTAATTACCCCCCATTAAATTTTATGACCCTTTTTTGACACTTTTATTACCCCCAATACTATAATTAATGACCCTTTTTTCCCATGATCGTGCCCGCATTAATTAGACTAGGTATTAAGGACAAAGGCATGACATTCCTAGGCCGCATTGTTATGGTTGCGAGAATCAGTGATCATAGAATCTGGTGTCAAGTGTACATCTGTTTGCACGTGTGCTGTCTTTTACCCCCTGCAAGTAAGCCACAACATGCATTGTTATTGTCAAGAGCAACATCAACAACATTCATGTGGGTTTGTGAGCAAGGGATCGGGTGTCAAGTTGGGAAAATCAGTGTTCACACTATCAGTTTTGGCTATGTAACCAATTTGTATTAGAGTCAAGTGTGCTCCTGTTTGACAAGCAGGCCATAAACATTGATTTTATGGTTGTGATAATGACAGGATCAGTTTTAGCTATTTAACCATTTAGTGCTAGAGTCGCCGAGTTAATCAGTACATATATAACGTTAGAGACAAAATGGTTATTCTAGATAGAAATTTATGTATTCTAGTTGACTTTCAATATGTGTTTGGAAACGAAAGACAGATGTTTGTCAAAGAATTGGCATTTATGCAAGCTGGGTCCGTCACACCCAATTTTTTTCACTTTAAGCCGCCCTATCACATAAAGGAGCTGAATGAAGTGAATAGAAAAACCTTAAAGATTACCAAACAGTATGTTGACGGCTTGGATTGGTCTGAAGGTGACATCTCATATCTAAGTCTAGATGACATACTAAAGCCATTGAAAAGTTACGCAACTGTAATAGTAAGAGGAAGAGTAAAAAAGAGCTCTTAAGTAAATTTGTACACACAAAAATAATAGATATAAATCTTGAACAGAGCTTAGCACAATATCCAAACTTCTTTACAAATTGTAGAATACATAAGAAAATAGTACATCAATGTGCACTTAATAATTTATTTAAATTGTTTCTTATCTTAGAAAACTCACAGTTTGAGGTATCTGAAAATGAAAATATGTATACTCTACTTGAATAAAATAAAAATTATTTTCTTATAAATTTCATCATGTTTTTATTTATTAATTAAGAGGGGGTACATAAAAAGTTATAAATTATAAATTTTAATGCATATCAACTACAACTTGGTTTTCTATTAAATTGGTTTTAAACGATGCGTTGAACTATTCCAGTCAAAGGCGAATACTCTGCTAATCGATCATGCATAAGCAGGCAATATACTTTAGTATTTTTAACACTAATAGCTTCTAGATCGAACGAAACTCTTACATTGATTGGCCCCGTTTTGACTGTTTCATTCTGATGTGACAAGTCTACAACAACCATTGGTGCTTTCTCTTTAAACCTAAAGGTGTTAGTAATGGCTCAGATTCCTTCATAAAGTAGCTGGATTGAAATCCTGTATACATATCATACAAACTTGCATATCGTTCATGCTTAAAATTTATATTCATATCATCGTACGGAAAGTTCTCTGAGTTGAGGTACACTTTTAATTTCTCAAATGATTATGTGTTAGTTTATCGTCCACTACAAAAGCTATTATCGCAAATCGAGGGCGTTCTCTATTAGCTGCTAGCTTTACATTCCAAACATGTTGTGTGCCTTCGGGTAATGTTGGATTCAGATAACAATCCCAACTGCGGAATGCAAGTGGAAGTGAGCCTCCACTCTTAGTCAGACTAAACATTTGTAACTTCTTTTCATCACTCAGAGTTACATGTGGTATTTTCCATACAATGTTAGAAATATTAAGCTTATACTCCTTAGTTCCAATTTTAGTGTAATATACATCTTCTATATTTTTAGTCATGAGTAATATCAATTCATGTTTACAATTTAGTAAGACCTTGTTATAATCTTCAGCAAACCCAAGTAATATTTAAGAGGTATAGAAAAATTAAAGTATCCGTTCACCAACTGTCTATCATTTCCATTGAACCAGCCAGAATTCTCTAACATGCAGCTCTCCGTCTTGTTTAAGGAAGCGTAGTTTTTTAAGTAGTTGAAATACCAACAAATCGAGTGCGGTCAATTTCAATTCCATTTAATTCATATCGAACCTCGTCAAAGAGATAACTCATACAATTGTTTTTAAGTTTCCCATCTACAGCAAGCGAGTTATCCGCTAAACAAATTGTGCCCTCAACATTAATAAAACTCTCACAAGGTAATACATATAAGTCTTGATTCTGAATTGTTATCCTAACTTCATCATTGCTTTTAAATGCTTGTAGATAGGGAGAGTAACTATGATATTCTTTCTTGATTATACTCTCATCCGAATAGGCTTTCTCTCGAACATTCAATACACTACTCATTATTTTTTATATTTTTAGGCCCAGAGATTTTAAAAATAATTTGTTCTCAAGTGTTAGTACTTTTTTCGTCGACCTGAATCCTTCTGAAGTAGAACTCAAAGTGCTCACTGGGGGTGGATAGCACACGTTTTTATACCCTTAACCCATAAAATGGGTAAATAAGGGTATAATGGTTTTGTGCAAAAGTATGTAACAGGCAGAAGGAAGCATCTCCGACCCTATAAAGTATATATATTCTTGATCAGCATCAATAGCCGAGTCGATATAGCCATGTCCGTCTGTCCGTCTGTCTGTCCGTCTGTCCGTCTGTCCGTCTGTATGAACGCGTGGATCTCAGAGACTACAAAAGCTAGAGACTTCAGATTTTGTATATAACTTCTCCTATACCATGAGCATGCTTCAAATTATCGATAACTATTCTGGTTTCCGATATACACATGGAATCGATAACAAAAAAATATCGAATTTGGAAAATGTAAAAATGAGGGTTGAAAGAATGGGTAACGATAGAACTTTCCTGAAAATTTTGCGAAATCGGTTAAGAAACACCGGAGATATTGAACTTTATCGATTGAAAGTAAGTCAGTATACCAAAGACTTATATAAATTTAATATATTTATTGCAACTGGGTTCAGGGTATCTTCTAGTCGGGCTCTCCCGACTAGAGCCTTCTTACTTGTTATTATTATAAATAATCATTATCGTCGCCTCAGTGTAAGCGAAGTGTTACAACCTCTTTTCTTATATTAACCAAGTTTCCGTTCTGATCAACGATCCGTATTATTAATGACTGTATCTCGCTCGTATTAACTGGCAAATAAATAAGATTATTTGGTTTCTCACTCAATTTATAGCCTGGCAGAACGTTGAGTGCAAACTCATGCAGAGCATGACTTGATACCTCATTTACATATGAACCGCTAACAATGTTACATTCCAGACGAATCGTATTTACTTTTAAAATGTCAACAGGTTGATCTGATATATGCGTGGCATATGGCTTAGTTCTCTTTTATTAAATCCAAATAATTGACCAATAGAACGCTCTTTGTTAAAATATATTGAATCTTTTTAGATGAAATCACTACTTGAAGGGTATTATTATTGCTCTCGATTAGCGGGTGCTTTAATTCATTGGGCTCTATTTTAATAATAAATTCACTTATATCACTAAGCTCATATGATCCCACAGGTATCTCGAAAATATGCTCCCCAATATGGAATAAATTATTATCGTAGTCCACATTTGGAACCGAGTTGTACATATGGAACTCAATTTGTGCACATTCATAGCTCCCACATAACTCTATGGGAGGATGATAATTAGCTATTAAAATCGAGTCGTTGCCCGTCAATGTTAGCGTTGTTGCCATTCCGAAAGATTATCGATAAGTGAATGAATAATGCTAGTTATTTTATTTTATTTTAAATTTGAATAAAATCAGCAAACCCCCTTCTATAACGTCCATTTTCTAGCGGATCATCTTTACTTATTAATAAAAATCCATATTTTTCCTCTCTCTTAAATGCATCTAACGACATGTCTACGCCTACATGGTCCTAAAACACATGTTTCATATTTACTTCATCCTGTTTAAACATAATAATTAGGTTTGCATTGTCACGCACAAGATGCTTTGGGATGCGTGTATACGTTTGACACAAATAGAACGCATCTATACTCTTATGTCTGCCCATGCAGAAGTATGCTCGAATATTATCCTGTTTTTCACATGCTACGTCATCGAAAATCATTATATAGTTCTTTTTGGCATCGCAACAACATTTTCATTCTCAGAAAACGTAAAATAGCCCATTCTTTTTATTGGCCTTATAAGAGTTTTTAGGTATTCATATTTAGGTTGATATAATGACTTTGAATATAAGTAAATATTCTCAAACGTTAATCCGTTAGGGCTTTCAATCAAACTAATCATTACATTGGTTTTTCCACAATTTGAAGGTCCGACAATTAGAGCTCTTATTGAATTGGGTAACAAGCTACTATGTCTAAGTTGTTTGATATCACCATTTTTGCAATCGATATTTTTTACTTCTATGTCATTTTTTTGTTTAATTAAACGCATATTAATGTAACTCTTTTAAGTAGATCGTTACTTGCTAAAATCTCATTGAAGAATAAACAACAAATAAAATGGTGTTGCGCTTTTATAAAACTACTAGTAACAAGCCACCACTCTACCTGGGAAGAGGTATTGTTAATAAAATAATAAACTCCTTACCAGTTGAGCTACACATACCGGGATATCAGTTTTGTGGCACAGGTACAAAGCTTAAAGCACGTTTAGCACGTGGTGACAAAGGAATAAATCCCTTGGATGCCGCTTGTAGAGAACTCGATATAGCCTATTCTAAATATAAAGATTTGGAAAATCGTCATAAAGCTGACTCAATACTAGCTGAAAGAGCGTGGGAGTGTGTAAAAGCCGTTGATAGTACTCTCGGAGAAAAATCCTCTGCATATTTCGTTACAAACGCAATGAAAGCAAAGAAAACGTTTAGTATGGGACTCTCACAAAAGCAAAAGCAACGAAAACCATGTAAAAATAAAAAGAAATTTATGACTCTTGTTCGAAATTGAAACTGCGATTAAAGTAGCCTGAAAAGCTATGTCTAAGGCCATTGGAAATAAGAAAAATACAGTTGTTATTCCTAGAGTAATCAACGTTTCTAAAATTGGAGGTTTTATACCACTTGTGCCAATCTTGACAGCGCTCAGTGCATTAGGAGGAATGGCATCTGGTGGAGCAGCTATTGCTAAAGCATTAATAGTGCTAAGAATGCAAAAAAAAGAGTTAGAAGAGAATAAACGTCATAATAGAAAACTGGAGGCCATTGCTTTAGGTAGTGGACTCTATTTAAAACCGTATCAAAAAGGATTTGGTATAACCACAAATAAAAAAATTAATTTTTTATGAATGAGCTACCCAATAAACCCAATAAAACTTTTGAACATTGATATTATAAACTTCGCACGAAAACATATCCCTCGTATTAGAGGGGTTTATATGAGAAACTCTTTACCGAAACATGTAAGAAAAAGAGAATGCAGTATCGTTAACTTGGACTCGTCAACCGGGGCTTGAACGCATTGGGTGGCTTACTATAAGGCGAACGAGGAATGCAGATACATATTTTGATAGTTTTGGAATTATAGCACCACCTATAGAACTTATAAAATATTTGGGAAGAGAAAATTCAATACAATTATAATCAAGTACAACGATTTGGTACTTTTAACTGCGGTCACTTATGTCTTAAGTTTTTAATGCTCACCGCAAAATCTTTTTAAAATAATTTGTATGTCAATCAAAATAAATACTTAACAAATTTTTTTTTATTTTTGAGTATATATATATATATAGCAAACGTTTATTTTAGAGCTACCTAATTTAGTTTCTCCTTTATTTTTAGTTGGTCCAAATGCTTTATCTAGCTGTCCCTCTCGCTCTAACTCATTTAGTCAGAGATTATAACTATCATCACTTACTACATTTGACTGATTATAATCTTTATTGTCTACTGTAGCAGGGTTAATATAGCTTTGTTCACTCGGTATATGTGAATTATGGAATGATTGTTTTTCATCAATTTCCCCATCTATTGCGTCATAAGATTCACTAGCATTATTTCCATTCTCTGCCACCTCATTACACTTTTATCATTTTCTTCCTTTTTGATTCGGGAGTATGGCTTAACTTCTTTATTTCCTATAATCATCTATTTGAGTTGTTCTGTTATCGGTTTAAATGTTTCCTCCAACTGATATTCATTTGCGGCTTTACCTAATTTAATACTTCGAAATTTTCTTTTTAGCGTGTTTCTTGTTTTTGTTAGCTCCTTTAGTATATGCTCATTCATTTTAATATATTTATGATAGTAACCAATAAACTTGATCAGCCAGAGCAAAAGAGGGTGGATTTAATAACAGATTGTTGTTTTGTTGTTATTTTTTATGTATTTCAGAAACAAGGTGTTGTTATTTTTTTTTTTTTATGTATTTCGGAAACAAGGTGTTGTTATTTTTTTTATGTTTTTCAGAAACAAGGTGTTGTTTTGCTGTTATTTTTGATTTTTTTTTCCAGAAACAAGTTATTGTTTTGCTGTTATTTTTGATTTTTTTTAGAAACAAGGTGTTGTTTGATGTTTTTGGTTTTCAAGAAACAGGGGGCCTGCTATATGTGAACTAATCAGATACTCCAAACAAACTGAGATAGTTTACAGTGTAAGGACGTACTTTCTTAGGCCGAGGTCGGCGTCTCAGTCGCGTCCAGGGGTTTAACAGAAAATTTGTAAATAGCTGGGACACTGGGGGAGCTGTGCCAGAGTATACCTAGGGGTCGGGGCAATAGAGAAAAGTGTAGGGGGGAAAAGCAGGGTGGGGTTCGTGAGCATACCTTACTCAATGGCGACGATTGAGAGACACCGGAAGGAATAGGTTGGTTAGTCCAGAGTAATACTCGGAGAACCAACCAATCACTCCCCCAATGGCTTTTCGTCGCCGACCAGGGCGTCGGGCGAAGTTCTGTGTTAGTACGAGCGGGTGGGAGTCAACCAGCCAGCTGGTCAGGCCGAGGGTAAGAACCTGAAGCCTGCGCACTAACTGTCTAACCCCATCCGCCCGCACCAGTCACCGGCCGCGTTCTTGAGGAGCTCTCGGACGCGTGTGATAGATACGAGTGAGAAGATTTCGTCACGCATAGAGTAAGACTCACGATTTAATGTAAACCATAATAAATATTTTGGGTGTTACATTGTTCGATCAAATTTCCTCCGAATACTTTATAAATTTAATAGCTCTTGGTGCTTGATGTCGTTGTCTAATGTTTTTATATCCAAACTATATGTTTTGTGGCTGGTGTGTTAAAAGTTAAAGGTGTGAGCCTTGGAAGTAGCTGGAAATAATATAAATCAGGG
>JARNME010000343.1:0-29660 GCA_030179655.1 Scaptomyza flava | reverse complement strand
TAGCTGGCAACGACCCCCAAAAACCTGCATCAAAGCCACGCCCACCCATTCCGCCCCCAGCCACCCCCGCATTTGAAAACAAAAAAGCCCGTATCTCCCACGGTTTTTGAGCTATAGCCACCAAATTTGGTGCCAATATAGGTGATAATGATACCCCGAAAACTACATCAAAAGTTTGAATGCCACGCCCACCAATACCGCCCTAGCGCTTCATTTACCCAACGGTTCGTCAAAAACGGGAGTGCGTGTATCTTCCAGAGTTGTGAAGCTAGAGCCACCAAATTTGGTAGGAAGATAGCTGGCAACGACCCCCAACAATCTGCATCAAAGTTTTGGAGCCTAGCCCATTCATTTCGCCCCCCTTACCACACCATTAACAAACTTTTAGCTAGAGCCACCAAATTTGGTATGAAGATAGCAATTGACATTCCACAAAGATCTGCATCGAAAATTTGGATGCAAAAAATAAGTGACGGATCCTATTACTGCACTTATGTATATTTATGATTGTATAAGCATAGCAACAAAGTGTCGTTATGTTATGAGTTGTTACTCTTACTTTTAAGTTGGGCATATGACCACTTGTTATATTGTATACTCTACAATACTGTGGGCATATGCTCATTTGGTATACAACATATTACACCTCCTTTTTTAAAAAAATAACGTAATATATTGTAGTTATTTAATATAAAAATTATTATTATTAGTATTATTTTTATATCTTTTATATACTTTGTTGTATATAATAATGTATAAACAATAAATTTTTTTTTTTTTTAAATATGTATATAATCTTATATTTTTTTTTTTTATTCTTTTAATTTTTTTATTTTTTTATATATTTTTTTTTATTTATTAATCCTTTTTAGCCTATCCCTATGAACTTTTTGTTCCCTATTTTTCTTATTCTTTATAATTATATTATTATTGTTTTCTATACTAATGACCTTAAATGGTCCTATATAAGAAGATTCTAATTTATGACCTGTTTCATTCTTTAAATAAACCTGGTCTTCTATTTCTATTTTAAAATCTAATACTTTCTTATCATTTATTTCTTTTTGCTTGATTTTATTTTTTTCTAAAAGTATTCGAGCTCTCTTATACGCGTTTTCTAGTCTAAATTTAACTTCTTTAGAATAATCTTCTATATTATATATAGGTTCAATGGTATTTACGCTATTAAATTGTATTGGTAAGTTATTTTGTCTACCGAATACTAGTTCATATGGACAATAATTATGAGTTACTGATGGTGTTGTGTTAAAACAATACACGAAATACTGTAACCATATGTCCCAATCAGTTTTATCTACTGAAATATATGAACGAATGTACTCATTGAATGTCCTATGACTTCTTTCAACTGTACCTAATGTCTGGTGGTGGTGAGCTGTAGATGTTATGTTATCTATTTTTAAATATTTGCACAAGTCAGTTATAATGGAATTTTTATATTCTGTTCCCATGTCCGTAATGAACGTCTTCATTGGACCGTACTTCAGAATAAAAGGTTCGAATATGGCTTTTGCGACAGTTGTTGCACTTTTGTTTGCAACAGGAATTGCTACTAAATACTTTTCATATCACATATTAAAGTGATTGCGTATTCATTCCCATTTTCCGAACGTGGTAGTGGACCAATTGTGTCTACTATCACTCTGTCAAAAGCATATTGTGGAGTTTCGGTTATTATCATAGATGATCTTATATGTTTCGTCGTTTTCGACGTCAGGCATTTCGGACATTTATTTATGTACTCTTTTACATGTTTAGTCATGTTCTTCCAATAATATTGTCTCTTTATTTTTGATATCGTTTTATTTATGCCTGTATGACCTCCTTGAATTGGATCGTCATGGAATGTAGACAATATAGCTTCTTTTTCTTGTTCATTATTTATTTGGGTCACCGGCTTGAGTAGCGCTACTCTTAATGATTTTAAATTTTTATTGCCCATGTGTTTGAAAGTATCTATTGAAATTGATTCAAAGATCTTTTCACTCGGTGCCACTTTTAGTTGGCTGATTTTAGATACACCGGCTTGCCATTCAAGCCTTTGGAAAAACTGACCTAAGTCGAGAATTCCATTGGAGTACAAATCGCTAACATTAATTCTTGCTACAACTGTTTTTCCATGTTTCAATAAACATGTCGAATCTGTTATTCGCAAGGTCACTACTTTTCGTACCTCGTCATTTGTGATGACTTCGTATACGTGGGGCTTAGAAGCTTTTTCAAGACTTTGCTTTGGCAATAGTTCTTGTTTATTTTCTGCGCAGAAATTGTTTTGTCTACTTTGGTGCCTCGTAGTGACTTTCAGGACTTTTCTATTCATGTCAATTAAGTCGGATATTGTTATCCTTGACAGGGCGTCTGCCACGAAATTATCTTTCCCTCTCAGATACTCTACCGTAAAATCATATTCTTCTAATTCGAGTCGCATGCGTGTTAATTTTGAACTTGGGTTTATCATAGAAAATAAATATGTTAAAGGTCTGTGATCAGTTCTTACTGTAAAATGTTTGCCATATATATATGGTCGAAAATGTGTTATTGACCAATGTATTGCTGCTAGTTCTTGTTCTGTAGTACTTTTATTGCTTTCACCTTTAGTGAATGCTCTTGATGCATATGCAACTGGGAGTTGGAGTCCATTATAGTTTTGAGTTAAAACTGCTCCACATGCTTGCTTGCTTGCATCTGTGATTATGCAAAATTCTTTGCTAAAATCTGGATACTGTAATAAAGAACAAGTTGATTTTTTAGGTACTGGAATGCCTTTTCACTCTGTTGTCCATTCAAATGGGACATTCTTTTTACATAATCATGTTATGTGCCGTGAATATTCGGCGAAGTTTTTTATAAAACGTCTATAATAATTGCAAAATGCAACGAATCTTCTAGCGCTGTCTGCGTCCGTAGGGACTGGATAGTTATTGATAACATCAAATTTTTTATCGTCTGGTAAGATTCCTTTATCTGTGCATCTGTGACCTAAAAACGTCACCTCGTGCATGAAAAATGAACATTTTTCTGGATGTAATTTCAGATTGTGTTTTCTACAAAGTTTGAAAACATCTGTTAAGTTTTTAATCATATGTTGTTCAGAACAACCAATAACGATTAAATCATCCATGTAAAGGAAAGCTTGTGAAGGCTCTAGGCCTGAGAATGCTATTGTCATCATTCTCTGAAATGAATAAGGCACTATTTTTAAACAAAATGGTAATCGCGTGAAGCGATATGAACCATTGCTTGTTGAGAAAGACGTTATATTTCTTGAGCTTTCCTCAAGCTCAATTTGGTGGAAACCTGACATTAAGTCAAGGCATGAAAAATATTTAGCTCTACCCAATTGATCGAGAATATCGTCAATTCTGGGGAGTGGAAATTTATCTGACAGCAATTTTTTATTTATTTGGCGATAGTCAATTACTAATCGCCATTTTTTTTCTTTAGAGCCCGGAAGAGATTTCTTTGGGACTTATAAGAGTGGGCTATTATTCGGTGAAACAGACGGTTCAACAATATTTTGTTCAATTAACTTTCCAACTTGATGCTGGATTTCTTCTATTTGGCTATGCGGACATCGATAATTTTTAACATATACTGGCTCATCATCCTTAAGTCTCAGTTTTTGCTTATAGAAGTTGTTTGTTGTGATTGGTTCGGTTTCAAGTCCGAAAACATCACTATACTCGGTGCATATTTCTTTAAGTTTTTTTTTAAACAAAATTGGAAAATTTTTCTTTAATTTATTAATTACAAACTCTTTTCTATTGTCTTTTAGATTTTGAATTACATCGTAGTTCGAAAGTGATTTAAATTTTATGTTATTAATGCCTACTATTTGGTATTTATCTGTGGTATTTAAAAATCGGACAAAAGTATTTTGGGCTGTCGCAATAGTGTTTGCAACATAAACACCCGGTTTAATTTCCTGATTTGGAATTAAAATGTTTTCGTCTGCTGAAGACAACTCAATTTTGCGTATCACTTGTGATCTCGCTGGTAGAAGTGTGGAATTAGTACCAGAACTAAATGTTATTGGAACATAGATAGGATACGTTAGGTTTTATGGTCTAATTATGAACCAATCCTCTGAACTATTGTAATCTAATTGGCAATTAAATGTTTTTATGAAATCTAATCCTATTATTCCATCGCAAGGGATTGCGAAATCTGAATGAAGTAGATGAAATTTATATGGAATAATTAGGGTATTCAGTAGCTATGCTATGTGCGTAAAGTGTTATATATAATACAGTGTAGCTAGTGAGTGCACTTATTACGTTTCTTTTGTCGTATTTGTGTTATATATAATACAGTGTAGCTAGTGAGTGCACTTATTACGTTTCTTTTGTCGTATTTGTGCTAAGTCAGCTGTTTGCCAGTTCGATAACAATACAATCGATATTTAAATTGAATTGATTAATTGTTAAACTGAAAATAATAAAATAAAATTAAGCGTTTTATATCATTCTCCCGCACTCTATTTGCTTTTGTCGCTTCTGACACTTTTAAAAACATCAGTTTAGTCTTTTAAATTAATTATTAGTAAAATTTACTTACTTTTACAACCAAAACTCGCCTAGTGTGACCTAATTTCACGAATTCAATAATCTCGAAAGCAGCTGTTTTTATAAATAGTCTGGCAACCACACAATAACACATATTTTTTCTCTTTTAAGCGACCAGTAGTCGCCAATAAATAATAGAGTATCGTTATCAATAGTGCGTCGTTAAAATAATTTTCGCTGCAACTGGCTGATCCGGCAACCGCTCTATAGTTCAAAATTTTTTCACCGCTTTTTATACCCTTATCCCATAAAATGGGTAAATAAGGGTATAATGGTTTTGTGCAAAAGTATGTAACAGGCAGAAGGAAGCATCTCCGACTCCATAAAGAACATATATTCTTGATCAGCATCAACAGCCGAGACGATATAGCCATGTCCGTCTGTCCGTCTGTCTGTCTGTCTGTCCGTCTGTCTGTCTGTCTGTCTGTCTGTATGAACGCGTGGATCTCAGAGACTACAAGAGCTAGAGACTTCTGATTTTGTATTTAAGTTCTCCTATACCATGAGCAGAACAAGTTTGCTTCAAATTATCGATAACTATTCTGGTTTCCGATATACACATGGAATCGATAACAATAAAATATCGAATTTGTAAAATGTAAAAATGAGGGCTGAAATAATGGGTAACGATAGAGCTTTTCTGAAAATTTCGTCCAAATCGGTTAAGAAACACCGGAGATATCTAATTTTATCGATTGAAGTTAAGTCAGTATACCAAAGACTTATATAAATTTAATTTATTTATTGCAACTGGTTTTAGGGTATCTTCTAGTCGGGCTCTCCCGACTAGAGCCTTCTTACTTGTTTTTTTTTTTCTGTGCTGCATAAACGAAAGCATGCTTGATCCCAGAGGTGTTTATTCTTAATCAATATTTAGATCAACACCGTAGGCTTTCAAGTACTATATGTCTGTCTCTATATTTTATCAGCTTTTAGGTATTGAGATTAAATTTTGCTCAGAATCTATTCGCTAACTTAAACACATGAGTGTTACAACTTTCACACTTAAGGAGCTTCAGGTCTTTTCGTTTCAAAGTGTTTACTATTTGACGCTTTTAAGAACATTTGCTTGCCTGAGCTAGGTAGGTTATACAGTTAAAACAATTACTGGAAAGACGGAACTGTCTTACAGAATATCTTCAACATTATTAGTTGGTTCTTTCCGTGTCAAGATGGGGGTTCTAAGATAACTGAGGAGCTGGCAAATCGATAAGTTCGATAACTCATAACCGATAAATCCACATATTTCACACATTCTTACAGCTAGAACTACCAAATTTGGTGAAAAAATAGCTACTAGCAACCCCCAAAAAACTGCATCAAAAATTTTGGAGCCACGCCCACCCATTCTACCTCCCTTTCCCCACAGCCTACAAACTTTGAGCTAGTGTCAAAAAATTTGGTATGAAGATAGCAATTGACATTTCACAAAGATCTGCACCAAAAATTTGAATGCCACGCCCACTCCTTCATCCCCCCTTTCCACATCTTTTAAACTTGCCTCCAAAAGCTCTCCTTTTGCTCGATAACGCTCCAAGCCATCCTCCAGCAGATCCACTTACAAGTGATGATGAATTAATAACGGTTATGTTCATACCTCCTAACTGCACACCTATACTACAACCTATGGATTACTGTGTAATTCAATTCATAAAAAGAAACTTTTATTCGATGCTGTCTGTAAAGATGAAGGTGTTGAGTTCTCATTGAAAACATTAAGTTTAAAATATATGGTGTTTTTTATTAACTTTCGCATGGAACTCAGTAAGACCATGGACAATCATTTCATCTTTGAAACATTAAGTTTAAAAGATATGGTGTTTTTTATTAACTTTCGCATGGAACTCAGTAAGACCATGGACAATCATTTCATCTTTGAAACCTATTTGCCAACTCTGCATTCAGTTTTAAGTTCTCCAGTGCCTCTTATAACAAAAGTGGTTGAAATTCATATGTCAGCCGTACTCCAGAATGTTTCTAATGAAACTGGAATTAATTTTGGCGAAATACAAAAGTGGTATGACAGCAGTAATGAAAACAAAATTGCAGCAGAGCTACTATTAGATGAAGACATCGTGTAAAACGCTATTGCTGCAGAAGAAGATGATGATGACGATGACGATGACCATGACGATGACCATGACGATGACCATGACGATGACGATGACGATGACCATGACGATGACGATGACGATGACGATGACGATGAGCTACCCACTTCAACCTACACAATAAGTGCATCGAATGGAGTAAGAAATTTTGAATCAAGCATTAAATTTGCGGAAGAACGAAGATTTACTTACGCAGAAATTTTATTGTTAAAGCGAATGAAAGATAAAGCATTGAAAATGAAAAATGATGCAATGTTACAAAAAAAAAAGTATATGATTATCTTTTATGAATAAATAACTTTTCTTATCACACACATGTGCATTCATTTGTTTTTCTTCTAATTTTTGTCGGATTACAGGTGGTTTTTTTTTTCTCAAATTGTCGGACTGTAGAGATTATTCATTTCGCCTCTATAATCCGGAAAACTGGTCAATCCGACAAGCTTGTGCAAAATAATTGTCGGATTATCGAGATCGGAGTGTATGTTGAATTCAAGGTCGATAGAAGACTGTGCTTTACAGTCACAATAATCAATGTTCCAAAATGACAGACTAAAACAATTGGAAGATTCTTGTTTTAAAAAATGGAAGCGAAAAACAGGAAGTCGATTTTCAGGATGCAAACACTGAGTAGAGTCTTGTTTATCATTACCAGAAATGGAAAATAGAGATTAAAAGACAAACCTAAGATTTATTATACATTATTATAAAAATGTTTAATGAATTCTTATCTTTACTTTAATAATGCTTCAAATTGTTTTGAAGAAATTAAAAATCGGGATGATAAAATTAATTGGGAATAGGCAATTCAAGATGAATCAGATTCCCATTCTCAAAACGTGGTGGTCTTCGGTACAAAGGCCTCAAAACAAATTTAATCGATTGTAAATGGGTGTTGAAGATGAATTCGGCAACTTAGTCCGATATAAAGCAAGACTTGTAGCGCGGGGCTTGACACAAGAATATCTGACGAACTATGAAGAAAAATTTGCACCAGTTGCACGTATTTCTAGTTTTCGATTTATTCTGGCATCAGCAAATCAATATGATTTGAAAATTCATCACATGGATGTCAAACAGCATTCCCAAATGGAAACCTTAAAAAGGAAATTTTTATAAATATTCCTAAAGGATTGACACATGATGAGGGAAAAGTCTGTAAATTTAAAAAGCTATTTATGGTCTAAAATAGAGATGGGATCGGGAAAGAAATTGCTTCCCATCCCATCCCGTCCCGAAATCAAATTCGCTTTACCCATCCCGATTGTCCCGAAAAGTTTTGTGTCTATCCCACGGGTCCCGACATTTTCCCAAATTTTTATACCCTTAACCCATAAAATGGGTAAATAAGGGTATAATGGTTTTGTGCAAAAGTATGTAACAGGCAGAAGGAAGCATCTCCGACCCTATAAAGTATATATATTCTTGATCAGCATCAATAGCCGAGTCGATTTAGCCATGTCCGTCTGTCCGTCTGTCTGTCCGTCTGTCCGTCTGTATGAACGCGTGGATCTCAGAGACTACAAAAGCTAGAGACTTCAGATTTTGTATATAAGTTCTCCTATACCATGAGCAGAACAAGTTTGCTTCAAATTATCGATAACTATTCTGGTTTCCGATATACACATAATATCGATAACAATAAAATATCGAATTTGGAAACTGTAAAAATGAGGGTTGAAAGAATGGGTAACGATAGAGCTTTTCTGAAAATTTCGTCCAAATCGGTTAAGAAACACCGGAGATATCTAATTTTATCGATTGAAGTTAAGTCAGTATGCCAAAGACTTATATAAATTTAATATATTTATTGCAACTGGGTTCAGGGTATCTTCTAGTCGGGCTCTCCCGACTAGAGCCTTCTTACTTGTTTTTTTTTTATTATTCTCTCTTCCAAAATTCTATTGGAAGTAGAAAAACCCTTTCGCTGGTGGCAGAACACGTTGGAACGTTGAGCACTTGCCTGGAGAGCACTTGCAACAATGGCAAATTATTGCATTGTTGCCAAAATGTTAAAATATAGCAATTTTTCTTAAATCTATTATGCTTTATATAATAATTTATGTCTTCATCGATGTCTTCTTCCTTTTTGGGTTTCGGTGCACAGAACTCCGAAAACCTATGTGATAAATAATAATGTTGAAGTTTTCCCACACAGCAGCTCTTGAGGAAGAATTTAAAATAACAATTTCTTCACTTTTTTTTGGCAATTAACTGAAAAATTTCAACACGCGTTGCCATAACTGCACCAATTATTGGAAAAGAGTGACCGAATTTCGTAATAGTGAAAATACATCTTAATGCTCCAATTTATTGAACTTGCGATGCATCGTGTCACTAAAAAATGCAATCGGTCTGTAATTTCGATAAATACAGAACATTTATCGAGTACATTTTGTTTGGGTCCCGACTGATTTTTGGGACCCGACAGGTTTACCGGGACCCATGGGCATTTCGGGATCGACCAATTATCCCGACTTTTCCCGGATTTTTTTTAAATCGTTCCCATCCCGTCCGGTCCCGATAATTTTTTCGGGACCCGCGGGATTCCCGAAAATCCCGATCCGACACCCATCTCTAATTAATACTCTAAATGCCGTCATTTGAAAACAATTGTTGTATTTTCTGATTCGGTCCATGAAATGCGCGTGGTATGGATGAAGCTCCATAATTAAGCTATTAAGAGGCACAGGCAATAAATCATGTTGTGGAAGCTATACTTTACAACACAATACTGGTGTTTCGTCTTTCCATTTCAACGCATTACAATAAGTGCAAATATGATCCATTCCACCAATATTCATAATTCTTTCTTGCTCATACCCAATTGTATTGACGTAGTTCTGTCCTGATAGAGCCTTAGATTTCCATTCTTTATGGACCGTTGTGTCAGATGTCCTTGCACTCTTCTTTACTTTTTTTTTCTCGTGTCATTTATTACTCATAAATAATAATATTACGAACTGGCAAAAATAATAATTGTAATGGGCACATTAAATTGGAAAAATAATTAGAAAATAAAATAGAACATTTTTGTTTGAAATATGTATTTTGGCGCGCAGTCGCTAATTATCTTTAGTAAATGCAACTTTGTTTTTTTTTTAACGAAGCTTGCAACCGTGGCAGTGGTGAGTTTATTTTGAGAGAGTTGGCAATTAGACACTCGGCTATGTTCGGTTAAAGGGGGGTATAAAAGGAGCAGGCTAGGCGAGATCCGATCTTTTCGATTTGGACCAGACGTAGCAGCAGACTCAAACCTTGATTTCGTTTTATCGTCCTTAACCTTCAGGAAGCACGCGGGGCGTGAAATATAAAAAGAATACTTTTTTACATGGGCGAACACGGTCAAAATGTAATTTTTTTAAATATATATAATTATATTTGCGTAGATTTGCAATCTACTTAAATACGGATCTGGTTGCAGTCGCAATTTTTGGTAAGCGCGAATAATTAATTCTGACCGTTGGCATTGTGTTAATGCAACATAAAAATATTTAATTCTGCAGCGAAAAGCTTGGCAGCTGCTATTTGCGTAGATCGCACCTCAACCCAAGCAAGATCAGTATCAGTGCAGGCGAAAAAGCTTGGAAGCTTTTATCTGCGCAGATCGCACATCAACGCAAGCCAGACCTGTAGCAGCGCAGCAGAACAACGAGAAACCCGCAATAGTGCCCAAAAACCATGCCAAAGTAAAGTGCAATCAGTGAAACAAAACCTAACGCCAACTAATGTCACTCATGTTAAAAAGTTCAAAAAAACTGTGGGGTCCAACAAACCCAAATCCAGCAAAGACATCCTAAAAACGTTTAAAACTATTTACTTCTCTCTACAGGCAGAAATCTTACACCTAGCTTAAGTTTTTTATACCCTTAACCCATAAAATGGGTAAATAAGGGTATAATGGTTTTGTGCAAAAGTATGTAACAGGCAGAAGGAAGCATCTCCGACTCCATAAAGAACATATATTCTTGATCAGCATCAATAGCCGAGACGATATAGCCATGTCCGTCTGTCCGTCTGACTGTCCGTCTGTCCGTCTGTCTGTCTGTATGAACGCGTGGATCTCAGAGACTACAAGAGCTAGAGACTTCTGATTTTGTATTTAAGTTCTCCTATACCATGAGCAGAACAAGTTTGCTTCAAATTATCGATAACTATTCTGGTTTCCGATATACACATGGAATCGATAACAATAAAATATCGCATTTGGAAAATCTAAAAATGAGGTTCGAAGTAATGGGTAACGATAGCACTTTTCTAAAAATTTCATCCAAATCGGTTGAGAAACACCGGAGATATCAAATTTAATCGATTGAAGCTAAGTCAGTATACCAAAGTCTTACATAAATTTAATATATGTATTGCAACTGGGTTCAGGGTATCTTCTAGTCGGGCTCTCCCGACTAGAGCCTTCTTACTTGTTTTAAGTTATATTTTTTGTTTCCAATGTCTCTAAAAAGTATTTCATAGGCCTCTCAGAGTGATTAAAAGTGCGGAAAGAAAAAGAAAAAAAAGAGAAAAAATACAGAAAGATCACCTTCCATAAGCGCAAGTAAGTGCAAAAGAATTGGCACCAAGAGGCAGGGAAGAAAAATATAAGAAAACAAGTGGAAACGTTGCAGTCGGACGCAACCGACTGCGGTATACTCGATACCAGTATTAAAAATTTTGATGCCAATCCATGTGGGATGTCAATTGCTATCTTCATACCAAATTTGGTGACTCTAGCTCGAAGTTTGTATAAAGTGGGGAAAGGGGGGCTGGGGGCGGTATGGTTGGGCGTGGCATTCAAATTTTTGCGCAGATCTATGTGGGATGTCAATTGCTATCTTCATACCAAATTTGGTGACTCTAGCTCGAAGTTTGTATAAAGTGGGGAAAGGGGGGCTGGGGGCGGTATGGTTGGGCGTGGCATCCAAATTTTTGCTGCAGATCCTTGTGGAATGTCAAATGCTACCTTCATACCAAATTTGGTGACTCTAGCTCAAAGTTTGTATAAAGTGGGGAAAGGGGGGCTGGGGGCGGTATGGTTGGGCGTGGCATCCAAATTTTTGCTGCAGATCCTTGTGGAATGTCAAATGCTACCTTCATACCAAATTTGGTGACTCTAGCTCAAAGTTTGTAAAAAGTGTGAAAAGGGGGGGGGGGGGGGCTGGGGCCGGTATGGTTGGGCGTGGCATCCAAATTTTGCTGCAGATCCTTGTGGAATGTCAAATGCTACCTTCATACCAAATTTGGTGACTCTAGCTCAAAGTTTGTATAAGGTGGGGTTAGGAGGGCTATGGGGCTTGGGGCGGTATGGGTGGGCGTGGCATTCAAATTTTTGCTGCCGATCCATGAGGAATGTCAATTGCTATCTTCATACCAAATTTGGTGACTCTAGCTCGAAGTTTGTAAAAAGTGAGAAAAGGGGGGGGGGGGGGGGCTGGGGGCGTTATGGGTAGGCATGGCATCCAAATTTTTGATGCAGATCTTTGTGGAATGTCAATTGCTATCTATCTTCATACCAAATTTGGTGACTCTAGCTGAAAGTTTGTAAATGGTGGGGAAAGGGGGGCGGAATGGGTGGGCTTGGCTCCAAAACTTTGATGCAGATTTTTGAGGGTCACTGCCAGCTATCTTCCTACCAAATTTGGTGGCTCTAGCTCCACAACTCTGGAAGATACACGCATTCCCGTTTTTGACGAAGCGTTGGGGTGGATGGGGGCGGCTAGGGTAGGATCGGTGGGCGTGGCATCCAAACATTTGATGCAGTTTTTAGGGGGTCATCATCACCTATCTTGGCACCAAATTTGGTGGCTCTAGCTCAAAAACTTTGGGAGATATAGCCATTTCTGATTTCAGAATGTGGGGGGGCTGGGGGCGGAATGGGTGGGCGCGGCTCCAAAACTTTGATGCAGTTTTTTGGGGATCGCTACTAGCTATCTTCCCACCAAATTTGGAAGCTCTAGCTCCACAACTCTGGAAGATACACGCATCCCCGTTTTTGACGAAGCGTTGGGGTGGATGGGGGTAGCTAGGGCAGTGTCGGTGGGCGTGGCATCCAAACTTTTGATGCAGTTTTTAGGGGGTCATCATCACCTATCTTGGCACCGAATTTGGTGGCTATAGCTCAAAAACTTAGGGAGATATATGCTTTTTGACTTTAAAATTCGGGGGGGCTGGGGGCGGAATGGGGGGGCGTGGCTCCAAAATTATTGAAGCAGTTTTTTGGGGGTTGCTAGTAGCTATCTTCTTACCAAATTTGGTAGTTCTAGCTGTAAGGATGTGCGAAATATGTGGATTTATCGGTTTTGAGTTATCGAATTTATCGATTTGCCAGCCCCCCAGTTATCGTAGAACCCCCATCTTGACACTTTAATTTACTATCCCATAGATAAAGAGAATTGGAAAGTTTCAAGTCTCTAGCTTGAAGGGTGTGGAAAAAACTTGCATACATACGGACGGACAGACGGACAGACGGACAGACGGACAGACACCATGACGGACATTGCACAAAACCAATATACTAGTTACCTTCGGTATCGAGTATAAAAAATGCAAATAGTAGTTGCAATTGAGAAAATAAATTCTAACGTGAAGTATGCAAGTAGCAAAATATTAGATAGTAGCAAAGAAATTATAAAATTATGAATTAAAAGATAAAACACACCCACCTCACAACAATTTAATGTAAAATATGTTTAACAAAAAGAAGATGAAAAAAAGAACAAAAGAACATTAACAAAACATTAAACCACCAATAAAACAACAACAACATCAACACCTCGCACAGCGAGAAGGCCTTCGTCGTTGCAGCAAAGGGGTGAGTAAAAGAAAAAAAAAAAACAAAACTGTATCAACTTATATTTTTATATTTTATTGTTTTGGTGAAAGTGAATAAAGTGTTAATAGTCTAGAATCAAGTTTAGTTTTTTTTAAACAAAACAAAAAAAAAAAAAAAGAAGAAGAAGCGAAATTAGTGACTTTCAAAGGTTATTGAATCAAAGAAATTTATAGGGTCGTACCGACTACAAAAAAATAAAAATAAAAATAAGTATAGAATCCATATATTGGCACAAAAGAAAATTTTAATTAAAAAAATTATTTAAAATTTAATCAGTAGATAAAGTCATGGTAATAAAAGGAATAGAAAATATTTGAAGCAAAAAAAAAATTTGAGAACGTGAATATACCCAAATGAGATAAGCCACAGTGTTAGTTTTGCATGTGCTTGTTTCAATTTGGTATTAGCTGTGTTTGCTTTGCGTAGGCCTTTGACTGAGCTTTAAGTGAATTGCTTTGCTTTGCTGTTCTTATGATAAAGAGATAACGTATTTGAGTCGCACCAAAATAAAAACCGTAATGCACTAAGAGAAATTATGAAATACTTTCGTAAATAATAAGTTAAGTTAGAAGAAGAAAGTTGTGGTACTGTTTGATTGCCTTATGCCGAATCCAAACAGTGAAGAAGAATATAGTACACTGAAGAAAATTATGGAGACTTAAAAAAAAAGAAAACAATTTGGGAAAATGTCGGGACCCGTGGGATGGACACAAAATTTTTCGGGACAATCGGGATGGGTAAAGCGAATTTGATTTCGGGACGGGATGGGATGGGAAGCAATTTCTTTCTCGATCCCATCTCTATTTTAGACCATAAATAGCTTTTTAAATTTACAGACTTTTCCCTCATCATGTGTCAATCCTTTAGGAATATTTATAAAAATTTCCTTTTTAAGGTTTCCATTTGGGAATGCTGTTTGACATCCATGTGATGAATTTTCAAATCATAGTGATTTGCTGATGCCAGAATAAATCGAAAACTAGAAATACGTGCAACTGGTGCAAATTTTTCTTCATAGTTCGTCAGATATTCTTGTGTCAAGCCCCGCGCTACAAGTCTTGCTTTATATCGGACTAAGTTGCCGAATTCATCTTCAACACCCATTTACAATCGATTAAATTTGTTTTGAGGCCTTTGTACCGAAGACCACCACGTTTTGAGAATGGGAATCTGATTCATCTTGAATTGCCTATTCCCAATTAATTTTATCATCCCGATTTTTAATTTCTTCAAAACAATTTGAAGCATTATTAAAGTAAAGATAAGAATTCATTAAACATTTTTATAATAATGTATAATAAATCTTAGGTTTGTATTTTAATCTCTCACTGCGTCTGATTTCTTCGTTCTCACCTGAAGCTAGGACTTGATCGGTATTCTTCAGATTTGTGGAATATTCACAACAGTTTCATTAACTGTCATTAACAGTTTCAATATTTTCCATTTCTGGTAATGATAAACAAGACTCTACTCAGTGTTTGCATCCTGAAAATCGACTTCCTGTTTTTCGCTTCCATTTTTTAAAACAAGAATCTTCCAATTGTTTTAGTCTGTCATTTTGGAACATTGATTATTCTGACTGTAAAGCACAGTCTTCTATCGACCTTGAATTCAACATACACTCCGATCTCGATAATCCGACAATTATTTTGCACAAGCTTGTCGGATTGACCAGTTTTCCGGATTATAGAGGCGAAATGAATAATCTCTACAGTCCGACAATTTGAGAAAAAAAAAAACCACCTGTAATCCGACAAAAATTAGAAGAAAAACAAATGAATGCACATGTGTGTGATAAGAAAAGTTATTTATTCATAAAAGATAATCATATACTTTTTTTTTGTAACATTGCATCATTTTTCATTTTCAATGCTTTATCTTTCATTCGCTTTAACAATAAAATTTCTGCGTAAGTAAATCTTCGTTCTTCCGCAAATTTAATGCTTGATTCAAAATTTCTTACTCCATTCGATGCACTTATTGTGTAGGTTGAAGTGGGTAGCTCATCGTCATCGTCATCGTCATCGTCATGGTCATCGTCATGGTCATCGTCATCGTCATCATCATCTTCTTCTGCAGCAATAGCGTTTTACACGATGTCTTCATCTAATAGTAGCTCTGCTGCAATTTTGTTTTCATTACTGCTGTCATACCACTTTTGTATTTCGCCAAAATTAATTCCAGTTTCATTAGAAACATTCTGGAGTATAAGAGTACTTTTGTTATAAGAGGCACTGGAGAACTTAAAACTGAATGCAGAGTTGGCAAATAGGTTTCAAAGATGAAATGATTGTCCGTGGTCTTACTGAGTTCCATGCGAAAGTTAATAAAAAACACCATATCTTTTAAACTTAATGTTTCAAAGATGAAATGATTGTCCATGGTCTTACTGAGTTCCATGCGAAAGTTAATAAAAAACACCATATATTTTAAACTTAATGTTTTCAATGAGAACTCATTACCTTCATCTTTAGAGACAGCATCGAATAAAAGTTTCTTTTTATGAATTGAATTACACAGTAGGTAATCCATAGGTTGTAGTATAGGTGTGCAGTTAGGAGGTATGAACATAGCCGTTATTAATTCATCATCACTTGTAAGTGGATCTGCTGGAGGATGGCTTGGAGCGTTATCGAGCAACAGGAGAGCTTTTGGAGGCAAGTTATGTTCTTTCAACCATTGTCGTATATCTGGAACGAAGCATTGAAATACCATTTTTTGAACAAATCTCATGTCATACAAGCCCTTTTCTTTCCAAAATAATTTACTGGGAGGTCTATGTTTTTAAAGGCCCTTGGCTTTTGGCTTTGCCAATAACGAGCAGTTTTAAACTATGTTGGCCAGAAGCATTTGCGCAAGGTAAAAATGTCACCCTCTCTTTACTAATCTTTCGACCCAAAGCCTCAATTTCATCTGAACCTACAAAAGTTTGATCAATAAGAATGAGCATAAAAAAAGTGAAAACGTTGCAGTCGGACGCAACCGACTGCGGTATACTCCTTACCAGTATTAAAACCGCTTAAAAGAGGCCTGATTGCAAAGGGGTACGGATACGGCAGGACTGTACGCTCCCTTACAGATTCTCCGATGCAGATGGGGATGCCACCAGCTATCTTCATACCAAAGTTGGTAGCTCTAGCTCAAAGTTTTTAAAAGGTGTGGAAAGGAGGGCTGGGGCCGAAGGGGTGGGCGTGGCATTCAAATTTTTGGTGCAGATCTATGTAGGATGTGAATTGCTATCTTCATACCAAATTAAGTGACTCTAGCTCGAAGTTTGTAAAAACTGTGGAAAGGGGGGCTGGTGGCGGTATAAGTAAGCGTGGCATTCAAATTTTTGGTGCTGATCTTTGTGGAATGTCAAATGCTATCTTCATAGCAAATTTTGTGACTCAAGCTCAAAGTTTGTAAAAGGTGGGGAAATGGGGTGGAATGGGTGGGCGTGGCTACAAAACGTTGATACAGATTTTTGGGGGTCGTTGCCAGCTATCTTCCTACCAAATGTGGTGGCTCTAGCTCCACAACTCTGGAAGATACACGCATTCCCGTTTTTGACAAGCGTTGGGGCGGGTGGGGGTGTCTGGTGCAGTATCGTAGGGCGTCGCACCCAAACTTTTGATGCCATTGTTTGGGGGTCATCAACACCTATCTTGGCACCAAATTTGTTGGCTTTTGTTCAAAAATTGTGGGAGATATAAGCTTTTTTGGCATAACAATGCGGGGGGCTGGAGGCGGAGTGGGTGGGCCCGGCTCCAAAAATGTTGATGCAGTTTTTTGGGGGTTGCTTCTAGCTATCTGCTCACCAAATTTGGTAGTTCTAGCTGTAAGGATGTGCGAAATATGTGGATTTATCGGTTTTGAGTTATCGAATTTATCGATTTGCCAGCCCCCCAGTTTTCTTAGAACCCCCATCTTGACGCTTTAATTTACTTTCCCATAGGTTAAGAGAATTGGAAAGTTTCAAGTCTGTAGCTTGAAGGGTGTGGAAAAAGTTGCGAACATACAGACGGACAGACGGACGGACACCATGGCGGACATTGGACAAAACCAATATACTCTTTACCTTCGGTAACAAGTATTATATTCACTGAAACGAAAAGTAACTTTGTTCACATTAAATATGAACTAAAATGCATAACCAATTCCCTTACCATTGTATGTGCAACATAATGTTGGAAAGAGCATTACAGTTATTCATCTAAGCAACAGACACCGAGCTCTTACATACAACGTTTTCACTTAAGAGCTAGGTATGGGTGGTGCAAGTTATTATGCGGTATATACACGTGCAGCATGCTGCGCGCAGCGTGCGAATACATTTACAAAATGTGACTGTAGTTGTCGTGCGTGTGAGTCCGCTTGATCAAAAGCCCAAAGAGGCGGCTCAAAGTTTGACAAGAGAGCGCACATCGAGCGGGAGCGTAAATGGGCAACAACAAACACACATGCTGCGAGCGTGATATCAATTTATTTTGATATCGGGCTCGCAGCATGTGTGTTTGTTGTTGCCCATTTACACTCCATCTCTTATCTTTCCGTGCGCTCTTTTGATATTTTCGCACATTGTCGTATGCAAAGACGGTCTCTTTAGTAAAAATTTGTTAATTCCGTTATATTTAAATGTTTTCAGTTTCGTACAGCTGCACAATTTAACTACGCGAATTATTTGTATTTATTTGCTGTTAATTTTCATTTTATGCACAGTGAACCTCGATGCGTTATATGATATATAAGATTTTGTGTATTTTAAATATATTTAGAGTATATGACTGTAGATGTAAGAATTAATATTTGTATTGTATTGTACAAATGTGCAAATGCTATTCAAAGCACAGCACTTCTTTTGAAAAAGACATTGTAAACTGCACTTATTAATAAGCAAACTGCTAATGACAAAAAAAAATCATAACAAGCCTTTTAATTAAGATAATTGAAATTTCATTTAGAAGAACAGTTTTATTTTGTATTAACAAAACAAAAACAAAACACATGCAAATTAAAAGGCTTTCTATAACCTTCTCATTCGCACATACATAATCTATTTAGCTCACATGTAAGAGACTTAAGCAAAGAGAGATGCTTTGCTTAAATTCACACGTACACGCGGCTGCGAGCAGCATGCTGCACGTGTATATACCGCATTAGGCAATGCCATTCCCTTAACCACAGCCTCATAGCTATGGTTAGCTTAGCTTATTGAGTGTGTAAGGGGGCGTTCACAAATTACGTGAGTCATTTTTTAGGATTTTTCGACCCCCCCCCCCTCCCCCTGGTGAGATTTCGTAAGATTTTCCCCCTCCCAATCTCACATGAGATTTTTTAAAATGTGTTTTTGGCTGTAAAATCCATTGGATTTAAGAAAAATACAAAAAAAAAATACAATTTGTACGATAAACACCATTGTGTAAAATTTCGCGAAATTTATATTCTACAAAAATTCCTTACTTTAATTTAACTTTACTTTCACACATTTTACATGGTTTTCTATTGAAAAAAAAAACCGTGATATTTGTTAAAAACCCCCCACCCCCCCCCCCCCCCCTGGTGAGATTTAACTTGACCACCTCCCCCCCTTAAACACCTCACGTAATTTGTGAAAGCCCCTAAGAGAAAGGTAGATAGATAGTTAGATTTATGTTTGACATGCAGAGCGCGCGCATAAACAAAAGAGTGAGCGTAAATGGGCAACAACAAAGACGCATGATTGCATTCAAATAATTTTATATCGAGCAGCAGTCATAGGAGAGACGCGCGCGCTGATCAAGCCTTAAGCCGCTCTTTGTGTTGCAGACATCCGTATATTCGCTCAGCTGTGCATGCTACTTGCAGTGAGTACCATTTACAGTTATATTTCTTCTTCTTTGTTCCTCTCTCTGTTCTCTTAATGTGGCTACAAAGAATTAGAAAACTATGTTCTGCAAGCAATCGATGCATAAAATATTACATAATTTTTATACCCTGAGCCCATGAAATGGGTAAAACAAATATATATATATATATATTCTTGATCAGCATCAACAGCCGAGTCGATTTAGCCATGTCCGTCTGTCCGTCTGCCGTAAATCCGTCCGTATGTATGAACAAGTCGATCTCAAAAACTTCAAGAGCTAGAGATTTTAAATTTGATTATTAGAAATTTTAAATTTTTTAAAAATTTAAGCAAACCAAGCAGATCAAGTTTATTTCAAGCTATCGATAACTATTCTGGTTTCCGATTTACATATCGAATCGATAACGAAAAAATCTCGAATTTAGATAATGTAAAAATAGGAGTTGAAGCTATGGAAAACTTTATAGCTTCTGTGATAATAAGATTCAAATCGGTCAAGAAACAACGGAGATATTTTATCAGGGGTGTGCCAGAAATCTCTAAAGATTTTGGTTCGAGCAGGTTTTTTAAATCTCTAAAACAAAATCGTATGTGTTCCAGAAGTTAGGAGCAAATACGTTAAGCGAAAATGGCCAAAAAGAGCTGATACCTTAAAAATAAAAATTGCCTAAAATGTATTTGCTACTTTTGTCATTGTTGTTGTGCCCTGTGGCCAAGGGCATAAGTGTTATATTTAGTAATTGGTAAAATAAAAATATGTTAGGTCTTATATCTTGTAATTCTTATACAAAATGAATATTTAATATTTTGCCCGCCAAGTAACTCATGTTGCTTGACAGCCCTGCCGTGATAGCTTGCTTGAAACGCTGTTCTACGTATTTCGTGAATGGCAAATCCGTTTTGTTTACATTTTAAAAGTGCAAAAGTAAAAGTATAATTAAATAGAAATGCCTCTTGGAAATTTTCTTTAGCTTCACATGCTTAGAAAAGAAGAGTTGGCAAAAGAAAAGGTGGAGCGCCGGCTACTTAGAAGCGCATCAGATCCACTATCGACTTGTGACAGCACGTATGTTATTTTTTAGCCTGCAATAGAATTGTTCCAAGTGTTTAATTGATTTTAACTTTACAGATTTAGATATTTTTATCGAGTTGATAAGTCCACTTTTATGATGATATTTCACCTAATTAAGGATGACATGCCATCATCGTCAATTTTGCCAATACTGCGACTGGCAATAGTGCTACGCTATTTGGGTGTTGGTAGTTTTCAGGGAGTAATTGGGAAGGACAAGGATTTGCTGTTTCACGATCGATAATTTGTAAAACATTAGGGATTGTGCTTCCAATCCTTGAAAGAAGGCTTTTTCATCGTTTTATAAAACTCGATCAGACGGCGGCAAAAATTTCATCATCAAAAACTTATTTTTTTGAAAAGTTAAGCATAACATTGACGGCACCCATATACGAATTTTGAAGCCAACAGATTTTTCACATCAGTTCATGAACCGAAAGGGATATTTTAGTATTAACGCAATGATTGTAAGAAGTGCAATAAGTAGCTAGCGCGTCCTGGCTTTTGGTCGTTTTCTCTAAATAGTGTGTGTGAGTAGCAGTCTTGTTTATGCTTATGCTTATTTTCTATTGCCTTTTGATAATATGCTTGCTTATATAGATATGTGACTACGATCTGCGTGTCCTTTATGTGGATGCCTCAATGCCTGGATCAACACATGACTCCTTTGCATGGAATATGAGTTCTGCAAGCGACTATTTTCAAAGAAAATATGCTAGTGGTGGTCAAAACAGTTGGCTACTGGCAGACTCTGGGTATCCTCTGGAGCCCTTCATGCTTACTCCGCATAGTAGTCGAGCTGCTGGCTTAAAGCAACATAATTTTAACATGTGGCATGCGTCAGCTCGAAATGTAGTCGAGCGAACAATTGGTGTCATAAAAAGTCGCTTTAGATCTCTTCAAGACTGCTTGCAATATCACCCAGCTAAGGTCGCCAAAACTATAAACGTCTGTTGTGTCCTGCATTACTTATGTCACGAAAGACGAGATAGATAGATAGATTTGATTTTGAGTTGCCATTTGATAAGAACCATAACAGAAGATACAAATGATAGTATGCTACAACTAAATGACATGGCAAGAGTTCGAAACTGCAAAGGCGCTAATAATAATTTTGTGTTAATTTTGATTAGAAGTATTTTGTAATAAACTAGTAAGTGGCCCGCTTACTTCGCTGCGCGGATAGTTTACATAAATTTTAGCAATAGAAGATGGATACAAAATAAATAAATTAGAAAATATTTCACAAAATATTAAAGCAAAGTATTTAATATTCTATTTTCCATGCCACCATTGAGGTAGAGAATCAGGCGCGTAATTTTTTATTGTGGTTTCCCCAAATGAATTTGCAATTATTAACAACTTTTAAGAGCTTCTTTATAAACGATATTGGTTGTTTTTCCGTCAGGTGCTAATACAAATAAACTTTTTGGTGAACTGACTCTTGAGCAGGCTACATAAAATTGGCCATGAGAAAAACAATCGTGTCTTAAGTCTTGTCCAGCTAATTTCCCTGTAATTTAGCAATTGTTAAGGCAAAGCAAACTTTTAAAGGAATTTGCAATCTTTTATATTGAATTGGCAATTCAGAATCAGAAGGTATTAATAGAATTCTCGGTATAAAAACCGTTTCCCCTATACCATTGCCAGTAAAGATTATTGCTTCGACAACATTCTTATGAAGGACTTTAACTTGCAATCAAGTTGTGAATCAACATTACAGGTGAACCAATCTTTAAAGTTAATTTATGTTGAGGCAGGCCAGCCGGATTTAATGAATTAAGAAACTCGACGGGGTAATGAACTGCATCTTCGATTTCAGTCACAGAATCAATAGAGCTATATGTCATTTCTTCACTTTGAAATGATTTTAATAAAAACTCGTTTATATCTAATAGACATCTGCATGAATGCATCCAAAAGGGCAAAAGAATCATTCATTATAAAAACCTGTACACCTTTTTTGTGCACAGTTTAAATGGGTGTGAGTGAGTGTTGTATGAATTGTCTGTATCGACAGCTGGTCGTCTCACTCACTCCCTTGCTGTACAGCAGTTAATGAGTACACTAAAACAAGTGTGCAGTTTTTGTTACTGCACCCTTTTTTGGTGTGCAGTAAACTCACTGTACAGTGAGTTGTTATTGATGACGCTTCATACAAAATTTCTATGTTCGAGTGCAAAAACATAATTTTGTTGTTCGTCCGTGGTTGACTTTTTTCAACGTAAATGATAGTCAGAAAATCAGATTGTCTTATCCAAGAAAAATATAGTCAATATAGTTTTTATTTTTTATACTCGATACCGAAGGTAAAGAGTATATTGGGTTTGTGCAATGTCCGTCATGGTGTCCGACTGTCCGTCTGTATGAACGCAACTTTTTTCCACACCCTTCAAGCTAGAGACTTGAAACTTTCCAATTCGCTTTATCTATGGGATAGTAAATTAAAGTGTCAAGATGGGGGTTCTACGATAACTGGGGGGCTCGCAAATCGATAGATTCGATAACTCAAAACCGATAAATCCACATATTTCGCACATCCTGACAGCTAGAACTACCAAATTTGGTGAGAAGATAGCTACTAGCAACCCCCAAAAAAATGCATCAAAAATTTTGGAGCCCCGCCTACCCATTCCGCCCCCAGCCCCCCCGCATTTTAAAGTCAAAAAAGCCTATATCTCCCACAGTTTTTGAGCTATAGCCACCAAATTTGGTGCCAAGATAGGTGATGATGACCCCCCAAAAACTGGAATGCGTGTATCTTCCAGAGTAGTGGAGCTAGAGCCACCAAATTTGGTAGGAAGATAGCTGGCAACAACCCCAAAAGAATTGCATCAAAGTTTTGGAGCCTTGCCCAACCATTCCGCCCCCCTTTCCCCACCTTATACAAACTTTGAGCTAGAGTCACCAAATTTGGTATGAAGGTAGCATTTGACATTCCACAAGGATCTGCAGCAAAAATTTTGATGCCACGCCCAACCATACCGCCCCCAGCCCCATAGCCCCCCTTTCCCCATTTTATACAAACTTCGAGCTAGAGTCACCAAATTTGGTATGAAGATAGCAATTGACATCCCACATGGATCGGCAGCAAAAATTTGAATGCCACACCCACCCATACCACCCCCAAGCCCCATAGCCCCCCTTTCACCACCTTTTACATGCTTCGAGCTAGAGTCACCAAATTTGGTATGAAGGTAACATTGACATTCCACAAGGATCTGCAGCAAAAATTTGAATGCCACGCCCAACCATACCGCCCCCAGCCCCCCTTTCCCCACTTTATACAAACTTTGAGCTAGAGTCACCAAATTTGGTATGAAGGTAGCATTTGACATTCCACAAGGATCTGCAGCAAAAATTTGGATGCCACGCCCAACCATACCGCCCCCAGCCCCCCTTTCCCCACTTTATACAAACTTTGAGCTAGAGTCACCAAATTTGGTATGAAGGTAGCATTTGACATTCCACAAGGATCGGCAGCAAAAATTTGAATGCCACGCCCAACCATACCGCCCCCAGCCCCCCCTTTCCCCACTTTATACAAACTTCGAGCTAGAGCCACCAAATTTGGTATGAAGATAGCAATTGACATCCCACATGGATGGGCATCAAAATTTTTAATACTGGTATCGAGTATGCCGCAGTCGGTTGCGTCCGACTGCAACGTTTCCACTTGTTATAAATTTATTTCTAAAAATGAATCATTGTATTGTTTTGAATTGCAAAACCATTATCTTATTTACTAAATCAACATTGGTTGCAATTTTGCAGCGCTTATTATTAATAAGGTTTTTAGTAACCGAAAAGGCTCTTTCGGATGCTGGAACGGCTAAATTTTTCCAGGCAACCTTAAAAAGTTGGGGGAATTGTTGTTTATTGTTTGCCCACCAATTCAGTACAATAAAGTCTGCACTATAAGGAATTTGGACATTTTGAAATGTTCGAATTTCAATGCCTATTATAGAATATGTATTGTTTTCTGTAGGCTGTGCATAGTCAGCGAAAATATCATCTATTTCGGGGTTGCATGGAATATCATTTGGTTCAGTGTTGTTTTTTAAAAACGAATCTATCACAATTTTTTCTAGACCTTTTAATGTTTCTTCCTTCTCTAATTCCGAAAATTGCGATAGCTTATTTGTGGGCGGAAACAAAAAAAGGACAATGTTATGAAAAATTTTTAAATTACTTTGAACTATATTAATTAAACTTGACTCAAGAGCAAGCTTGCAATTTTTTACAATATCCACATCGTTACCATTAGGCGCTGATATTTATACTCGATACCGAAGGTAAAGAGTATATTGGTTTTGTGCAATGTCCGTCATGGTGTCTGTCCGTCTGTCCATCAGTCCGTCCGTATGTGTGCAAGTTTTTTCCACACCCTTCAAGCTAGGGACTTGAAACTTTCCAATTCTCTTTATCTATGGGATAGTATATTAAAGTGTCAAGATTGGGGTTCTACGATAACTGGGGGGCTGGCAAATCGATAGATTCGATAACTCAAAAACGATAAATCCGCATATTTCACACATCCTTACAGCTAGAACTACCAAATTTGGTAAGAAGATAGCTACTAGCAACCCTCAAAAAACTGCATCAAAAATTTTGGAGCCACGCCTCCCCATTCCGCCCCCAGACCCCCCGCATTTTAAAGTCAAAAAAGCCTATATCTCCCACAGTTTTTGAGCTAGAGCCACCAAATTTGGTGCCAATTTAGCTGATGATGACCCCCCAAAAACTGCACCAAAAGTTTGGATGCCACGCCCACCAATACCGCCCTAGCCACCCCTATCTGCCCCAACGCTTCGTCAAAAACGGGAATGCGTGTATCTTCCAGAGTAGTGGAGCTAGAGCCACCAAATTTGGTAGGAAGATAGCTGGCAACGACCCCCAACAATCTGCATCAAAGTTTTGGAGCCTAGCCCATCAATTCCGCCCCCCTTTCCCCACCTTATACAAACTTTTAGCTAGAGTCACCAAATTTGGTATGAAGGTAGCATTTGACATTCCACAAGGATCTGCAGCAAAAATTTGGATGCAACGCCCAACCATACCACCCCCAGCCCCCCTTTCCCCACTTTATACAAACTTCGAGCTAGAGTCACCAAATTTGGTATGAAGAGAGCAATTGACATCCCACATGGATCGGCAGCAAAAATTTGAATGCCACGCCCACCCATACCGCCCCAAGCCCCATAGCCCCCCTTTCACCACCTTTTACATGCTTCGAGCTAGAGTCACCAAATTTGGTATGAAGGTAACATTTGACATTCCACAAGGATCTGCAGCAAAAATTTGGATGCCACGCCCAACCATACCGCCCCCAGCCCCCCTTTCCCCACTTTATACAAACTTCGAGCTAGAGTCACCAAATTTGGTATGAAGATAGCAATTTACATCCCACATAGATCTGCACCAAAAATTTGGATGCCACGCCCAACCATACCGCCCCCAGCCCCCCTTTCCCCACTTTATACAAACTTCGAGCTAGAGTCACCAAATTTGGTATGAAGAGAGCAATTGACATCCCACATGGATCGGCAGCAAAAATTTGAATGCCAAGCCCACCCATACCGCCCCAAGCCCCATGGCCCCCCGTTCACCACCTTTTACATGCTTCGAGCTAGAGTCACCAAATTTGGTATGAAGGTAACATTTGACATTCCACAAGGATCTGCACCATAAATTTGAATGCCACACCCACCCATACCGCCCCCAGCCCCCCTCTCACCACTTTTTACAAACTTTGAGCTTGAGTCACCAAATTTGGTATGAAGGTAGCATTTGACATTCCACAAGGATCTGCAGCAAAAATTTTGATGCAACGCCCAACCATACCGCCCCCAGCCCCCCTTTCCCCATTTTATACAAACTTCGAGCTAGAGTCCCCAAACTTGGTATGAAGAGAGCAATTAACATCCCACATGGATCGGCAGCAAAAATTTGAATGCCACGCCCACCCATACCACCTTAAGCCCCATAGCCCCCCTTTCACCACCTTTTACATAATTCGAACTAGAGTCACCAAATTTGGTATGAAGGTAGCATTTGACATTCCACAAGGATCTGCAGCAAAAATTTGGATGCCACGCCCAACCATACCGCCCGCAGCCCCCCTTTCAACACTTTATACAAACTTCGAGCTAGAGTCACCAAATTTGGTATGAAGATAGCAATTGACATTCCACATAGATCTGCACCAAAAATTTGAATGCCACGCCCAACCATACCGCCCCCAGTCCCCCTTTCCCCACTTTTACAAACTTTGAGCTAGAGTCACCAAATTTGGTATGAAGATAGCAATTGACATCCCATATGGATGGGCATCAAAATTTTTAATACTGGTATCGAGTATACCGCAGTCGGTTGCGTCCGACTGCAACGTTTCCACTTGTTTTACTTTGCCGTACCTTTGCCAATAATAAATTTAAAAGAAACGTTTTACCTGTTCCACCAGCTGCATATTAAAAAATAGATTTCTCCTTTTTCTACTTCAACGCTATGTAGTATCTTTTCGTATACATGTTTTTGCTCAGCAGTAAGGAGTAGCTCATTATTAACAACAAAATGATCGCAATTTTCATAATTTGTTTCTCTATGATATTTATTATTTTGAACAATTTCTTCGGATCTGATTGGTAGTGGAAGTCCATAGTAAGTCAAGTTTTGACCATCAATAGACAGTACTATATCTTCAACTAGGGGGTCCCCCCCTGCTCGCTTCGCTCGCCAACCTCCTTCGCGCTGTGCGCTCGATTTGGCAATGCAAGCAATTATAACGTTTGAAAATAATCGTGTGTTTAAACCTTTATGTATTCACTTGCACTTCTGATAAAATCATACAGTTTCCGTATATACGAAATAGTAAGTGCCCCGCTTACTTCGCTGCGCGAATAGTTTATATAAATTTTAGCAAAAGAAGATAGATATAAAATAAATAAATAAGAAAATATTTAACAACAAATTAAAACAAAGTATTTAATGTTCTCTTTTCCACGCCACCATTGAGGTGGAGAATCAGGCGCTTTATTTTGTATTGTGGTTTCCCCAGTAGGCCTCATCCACTTGTTGAGTTTTATTTGCAATTATTAACAACTGTTAAGAGCTTCTATATAGACGAGATTGATTGTTTTTCCGTCAGGTGCTAATACAACTAAACTTTTTGGTGAACTGACTCTTGAGCAGGCTACATAAAATTGGCAATGAGAGAAACAATCGTGTCTTAAGTCTAGTCCGGCTAATTTCAGAGTTTGTCCCTGTGATTTGTTGATTGTTATGGCAAAGCAAACTTTTAAAAATAAATGGGAATTCAAAATCAGAAGGTATTAATGGAATAATCGGTATAAAAACCGTTTCTCCTATACCATTGCCAGTAAAGACCATTGCTTCGACAACATTCTTATAAAGGACTTTAACTTGCAATCTTGTACCATTGCACAGTTTTGGCAGCTTCAAGTTGCGAATCAACATTACAGGTGAACCAATCTTTAAAGTTAATTTAAGTTGAGGCAGGCCAGCCGGATTTAATGAATTAAGAAACTCGACGGGGTAATGAACTGCATCTTCGATTTCAGTCACAGAATCAATAGAGCTATATGTCATTTCTTCACTTTGAAATGATTTTAATAAAAACTCGTTTATTTCCAATGCATTGTCATTTCTCGCAGTCAAAATAGCACGTTCTGAAAACCATTCGAGTGATTTTTGAGAGATATTTGTAATGTCCGGAAATATTTTTAGAGTTAGTTCTTCAATACTTTTCACAACAAGACACAAAGTTGATGGTAAAGTTATTTTGCCATCATGGGCTGGAAATAATCCATTTTCTATTTTAAGAAGCATTTCTGCAAATTCTCCAGCTATGCTATCACCTTTTAAGTGCACTCGCAAATTTTTCGTTGGTACAATTTTCTGTATTTTGGGCCACAAAATTGAAGACTTTAAGCACGCATTTATTTCATCTGCTCTTGTTCCTCTGGGGATCACTGGAAGAGTTTGTCGAAAATCACCAGCTAAGAGAACAGTTATGCCACCCATTAAGTATTCACTATCTCGAATGTCTTTCAAAGATCGATCTACAGCTTCAAAAGCACCTTTATGGCCCATAGTACACTCATCCCAAACAATAAGCTTGCAATCTTTGAGCACAGCAGCAGTATTAGATTGCTTTGTGGTGTTTCTAAATGAATCAAATTAAATGGAATCTTAAGTGTAGAATACGCTGTGCGACCACCATTAAGTAAAGTGGCTGCGATACCGGTAGAAGCAACGGCCAATGCAATATTTTTACTTAGCCGTACCTTTGCCAATAATAAATTTAAAAGAAACGTTTTACCTGTTCCACCAGGTGCATCTAAAAAATAGATTTCTCCCTTTTCTGCTTCAACGCTATGTAGTATCTTTTCGTATACTTGTTTTTGCCCAGCAGTAAGGAGTAGCTCATTATTAACAACAAAATTATCGCAATTTTTATAATTTGTTTCTCTATGATATTCAATATATGGCACAATTTCCTCGGATCTAATTGGTAGTGGAAGTCCATAATAAGTCAAGTTTTGACCACCAATAGACAGTACAATATCTTCAATGTAAATAAGACAACTATTTAATACATTATTCACAATACTTTCATCAATATTTCTGTCTTGTGAAAAATGAAAGGCTCTTAAAATATCTTCTGAGAAACTTTCTTTATAAGTATTCCAAAGTTTCAGAGCATCTGAAATTTGACAAAATACTAACATTATTGCAAAAAGTTCTCTCAGTTTTGTAGGATTTTGACATGTGACAGCTTCGGCTATAGTTGAATCCCAGTGCTTATCATCTTCTAGCAATCCTAGAGCTTTACACGCCAATTAAAATGATGCGTATGCTATACCATTAACGGTTTTTAAATTTAAAAATGAAGTTGGGCCACTTAAAAAATGTAATATAAGTCTTAAATAAAAACATTCTGTATAATTGGGGTGAATAGTGTAAACTCTTCCCAAAGCTGAATCTCTTTTAACTCCAGGAAAATTTGGCAAGTCATGCCCCCGTTTTCTTCTTTGAAATTTTTTATTGTTCCATGTACGATGGAACTTCACAATATAGAAGCGTTCTTGCAAACTTATCGCGTGTGCATAGCTCAAAGAAAGCTAGCAAAGTGGTTTTGGGTGTAGTGCTTAATCTGTCAAGTAATTGTTGCGGATTATTGGGGTTAAAATATATCCGTTAACCATTTTCTAAATGA
>JARNME010000342.1:600000-785050 GCA_030179655.1 Scaptomyza flava | reverse complement strand
GCACTCCCAGGGGGAGCGCCACACATAGACCGCTGAAGGGTCCTTAGTGAGGGCGGTGTTTAGAGGTGTTGAGGGCTATCCCGATGGACTACCTCTCTAAGTGGTGTCCAGCTGGGTAAGCGTACTTCGGGCAAATGCCAGAAGCTTGTTGGGTTCCCGCTTACTGGCTTCATCGAGTGAAGCTAGAAGGGGAGCATGTAGATAGCGTAGTCTTTGTGCTGCCAGTGCGGGGCAGCTGCACAGGAGATGCTCAAGCGTTTCTTTGACACCAGAAACGTTGCATTTCCGGCATTCGTCGTTGTCAGTTATGCCTAGCCTTTTCGCGTGTACTGCGGTTAGGCAGTGGCCTGTGAAGAGACCTACCAGCCTTCGGCAGTCATGCCTTTTTAGTATTAGTGCATATTTCGTTAGTTTCTCGTCGTAGGTTTTGCACATTATTCTTGAGATTCTGCAGTCGGAGGTGTATGTCCACCTTCGTACTGCTGTGTCCCGTGCCTGTGTCTCCATATAGGAGTGTAACGTTCGCAGGGAGATCGGGACATCGACAATGTCACTGTTGAGTCCCGTTGCACCTTGCTTAGCCAGAGTGTCCGCTGTTTCGTTGCCCTCGAAGCCCTGGTGGCTTGGAATCCAGTAGATGCGCACTTTTTTAACGGTGCCGAGTGCATCTAGCGTTTCCCTGCACGCCAGGACATTCCGAGAGCTTATGTGGTGAGCCTGTAGGGCTTTGATTGCCGCCTGGCTATCTACGAATATGTTCACCATGTCCTGCGTTGTATTCGTTTTTAAGACTACTTCTGCTGCTTTCCTGATTGCGAATATCTCCGCTTGGAATATGCTGCAGTGGTCCGGGAGTTTGTAAGACAGGCTCATGGGTGGTTCGGCGAAGTATACTGCTGCGCCGACTCCCTCCATCCTTTTTGAGCCGTCTGTATATACGTTGATGGCCGTCTGCTCAGCTCCTGAGCGCCAATCATCTTTTCCTAGGAGCGTGGGCGTATAGTTAAAATTGTTTCTTTGGATCATATAGTCTGTTTCGACTTGGATCCCTCTTCCAATTATACTATGCCCGTAGTTGAGTATCTTCATGTTGCCTATCGTGCAAAGACGTTGAGCAGTCTTTTTTGCTGTTAGGCGTGCCTGTATGTCCACGGGGTTGACATTAAGTATTGTCTGTAGTGCTTTGGTTGGTGTTGTCCTCAGCGCCCCTGTGATGCATATAAGTGCATGTCGCTGAGTTTTTTCCATTCGTTTTAGGTATGTGGATTTCTCTGTGGCTTCCCACCATACCAGTATTCCGTAGAGTAGTATGGGGCGCACAATCGAGATGAGAATCCAGTGTGTCAGTCGTGGTGAGAGTCCCCAAGTGCTACCCAACATCTTTTGCGATGTATAAAGTGCATTGGTGGCTTTCTTCACCCTTTCCTCCACATTGAGCTTCCAACTCAACTTGCTATCCAATACTATCCCTAGGTATTTGATACTCTCTTTCGGTATCAGTGCCTTATCGTTTATTTTTGGTGGAGTCCAGCGAAGTACCTTGTATCTCTTTGTGAAGAGAATGAGGTCCGTCTTGTCCGCGTTGATACTTAGACCGGCTTCCATGGCCCATTCTAGTATCTCTTTAAGTGTGTGATCCATGACAGAGCTGATTGTCGATGGACACTTGCCTGTGATAATTATGCTTATGTCGTCTGCATAGGCAGTTATCTTCGGGACTTTCCGTTTGAATTTTTTAAGAAGTCCGTTTACCACCAAGTTCCACAGTAGGGGTGAGAGCACTCCTCCTTGGGGAGTGCCACACTTGGCTTCCCTGATTGCGGTAGTGGTTCCCCATTCCGCTAGTATTCTCCTGCTGCTCAGTAAGCTCTGAACCCAAGAGTATACTGCTACTGCTGGGGTCACAGCTCTTAGGCTGTGCATTATTGCTTCCGTCGACACATTGTTGAATGCGCCTGAGATGTCGAGAAATGCGCCTAGGGCGTATTCTTTGTGGTGTAGTGCTTTCTCTATGGTAGCTACAAGGGAGTGTAGCGCTGTTTCCACCGACTTGCCCTTTGTGTATGCGTGTTGGTTCTGCTCTAGAGTCATTTCTGTATTCTCTCTGATGTGGAGATCTATCAGCTTTTCTAGAGTTTTCAGGAGGAACGAAGTCAGGCTAATGGGTCTGAAGTCCTTCGGCAGCACGTGGCTACATTTTCCAGCTTTTGGCTGGAAAATTACCCGTGCTGTCCTCCAGGCCTCCGGCACATAGCCATACCTAAGACAACCTCTGAAAATTTCCCTCAGCCATGGAGTGATCACATGTTTGACCTTCTGCATCATGGCCGGGAATATTCCGTCTGGACCTGGTGATTTGTAGCTCTCAAAGGAGTCAATCGCCCACATTATCCGTCGCGTTGTCGTGATACCTTCCGGAATTTCCACTGTTGTGGTTGGGTGTATCGATTGCGTGTTTGCGTTGAATTCAGTGCAGTTAGGGAAATGCGCCTCCAGGAGCACATTTGCCGCATCTTCACTGCTTTCCGTCCATCTGCCGTCTTCGGTTTTTAGTTGGCTTTGTACAGTCTGTTGGCGAGCTAGCAGTTTCCTTAACCTTGCGGTGTCGGCTGTCTTCTCAATGCCTGAGCAGAAGTTTTGCCATGCGTGTCTTTTGGCTACTCGTACTTTTTTCTTAAAGTCACGGAGCCGTATTTTGTATTCGATCCATACTAGCTCTTCTTCCGCTTGTTTTGCGAGTTTGAAGAGTTCTAGTACGTCTTTCCTTATTCCTTTGAGTTCTGGAGTCCACCACGGGGGCGTGTGTCTCTCCTTCTCTTGGGATGGTCTGCACGTTTTCTTGTAGGCTGCCGCTAGATTTTTGTTGAGTGTCTCTAGGGACTTCTCTAAATTTTTTGTGGAGACTATATTGGGTGGTCGTGGAAGATTTCCTTCAACCTCTTTAACGAACTGCTCCCAGTCCGTGTTTCGCGGGTTTCTAAACACATTTTTCTCCACTATTCGTTCAAAGTTTACCCGGAATTGAATGTACCTGTGGTCCGAGAAGGAATGTCTACTAAGGACTCTCCAATCCGGAGCCACGGTATTCGTTACCGACGCAAGAGTTATATCTAAGACGTTAGATGAGGTAGGGCCAACAAATGTTGGTTCATCTCCCTCGTTTACTATCTTAAGATTAGTCTGTAATATGAAATCAAGCAGTGACTCACCTCTTTCGTTAATATCTCTGCTTCCCCATACCGTGTGATGAGCGTTGGCGTCAGCTCCGATGGTGAGGGCCTGCTTCTTAGAGTCGGCCTCTGTCACCAGTCGAGTGAGCTCTTGAGGGGGCGCTTCGGTGTCGTGCGCCATGTAGCAGGATGCCATTAGGATTGGCTCATCTCTGCCACCTTCTAGTGCGACCACAGTGAGGTCGTCAGTGCTGTAATTAGACAATAAGTAAGCATAGATACCTTTCCTTACTAGGATTGCGGTCCTTGCTCTACTCACTGTTGTTGGGTGGAATATGTTGTAGTTGGGAGTCTTTAGTCCAGAAACCATGTTGCCTGAGGCTATCCAGGGCTCCTGGACCAAGGCTACATCGGCGAGCCCTGTCTCCAGGGTTAACAGGAGCTCCGCCGATGCCAACTTGCTCTTATGTAAGTTGATTTTGATGACCCTCAGCTCCATAATTGGCTGTGGCATCTTCCACGGATGGGACTTCCACCACGGTACTGTCCGCATCCTCGTCATCTTCTATTTCCAGGCTCTTGGTTGAGAGTGTGACCTCCGCCAGGTCTTTCTCCACCTCACCCGCCTCCAGCGTATTCGTATTTTTGTCGTCGGGGTGGCGCTTTTTGAGACGTAGGTATACGCTATCCACGCCCCACGCCATCTTCCCGAACCTTCCGTATAGCAAATCGTCGGCCTCCTTATTGATCTGGATCACCATTTGCTGACCCTTGCTATCGGGCTTCGCAACGTGTATCACCTTCCAATCGACAGTTGGCACGTCCGGATTTTGCCATCGCAGTAGCTGCAGTGCCTGGTCCTCTGGTACGACCCGCGGGAAAAGTACTTTTGCCTTTGGTAGGGACGGAATGCAAGTTCTGTCCACTACCTCCAGCTTGGCACCCTCCCACGGAGCGTCCAGAGCAGCCACGACACCGGTGACCCACTTCAGAGTGTGGTCATCCTTGCCGCTCAGGAATTTAACGCCTGAGAGCCAGCCCGCTCCATCAAAAGAGATGGGTAGCGAGTCCGGTTCGCCCATACGACTCAGAAGCGCGTTGAACAGTAGCTCCTCCACCTTCTTCCACTGCTCTGGCTTCATCTTGCCGTTTGGGTCGCTCCGGTCGATGAGCGCGACGACAAGATGTCGCCTCGCCACATCACTGGCCGTCAGTTTTGCTTGCGTCACTGGCTTTTTGCAGGGCCGCTTGCTGGCTGGCACCTCTGCTTTAGCGGTTTCAGCGGAGCGCTGGCGTTTGACGGCCAAACTCTCCTCCACCTTGTTGACAAAACTGACGTTCTCAGACGCCATGTTTTTCTTCTGTTCGAAATGAGCCCTGCCCTCTTCAATCCTTTCGTCGGCCCACTTCTGCTGGCGGATCTCATCTTGTGTGAGTTCTCGCTTGCAGTTAGCGAGCCGAGCCCGGATTTTTAAGGTGGACTTGTACTTGGCTTTGGCTTTCAATCCCTCCTTTGACCTTTTGAGCCCGACCCTACTGGGGGTGCTGGTGCTCGCCGGGCCTGGAAGACATTGAGAAACCGGTTTTCGAGTCCCTTCCTGTGATTCGCAATCCGAGTCTCCTTGGACTGCGGTATCGCGCCACATTTTGGGTGTATTTTTGGCAGTAGCTATGCAACCGTCCTGGCCTGCTCCAACCAGTACGGAGGGTGGGTTGCTGGCGAAACGCAGAGAGGATTTCTCCCCCCGTGCCCGCCGGTGGTAGCACCCTTTTCCACCGACGTTTGGGTTGACATCCCAACCCGTGTTTGACCCTTAGTCACCTCCATTTGATTTTTATTTCTGGGAAGTCTACCCATAGCATTTTATCCTTACTGCCAAGGACCTCGAACCATGGTTTGCTCTACGCCCTCGCTGTGCCGAAGCTTTTGAGTGGTGTAGAGTTCACCTAAGCTAGACATAGTACTACCTCTCCACAGGCAAGTAGGTTCGTAGTACATTCGTTTGTTTTGGGGCATGACCACATCTGCTTCGGTTAGCCCCTCGCCTTCGCAGTGCCGAAGCCTTTGAATGGTTTGTGGTTCACTTTTAGCTAGACGCCGTCCTGTCCCTCCGCAAGGCAAATAGCACCTGGTACCCCTCGTTTGTCTCGAGGTAGCACGATGCCCATTGCCCAGCCGGCACCCTCGTGGAGGGTTCAGTTGAGGATTTTCGCCAGCCTAACAATCGTTTTACAGTGAAGTCAATCGACTCACAGCCAAATTAAAAGATGTCTATTGAAACTTTAGATATTAGTGGTGTTTTGGTGCCGCATTCAGTTGTTGCCATAATTGGTGATGGAGCCTGCCTTTTTATAGTGCATTTACACTGGCGCCGCTAAAAAAGCTTTAGTGGTTAGCGGCGAAAGTCATTTACACTGACAAAAAGTCTTTATAATCAGCTGTTTTTTTGTTTGCTTTTGGTTGTGATTGCTAATGAAGAAGAAAATTTAAAAATGGAACAAAATTTAAATTTATTAATGCTGGCCACGCAAATTGGTGATAGCATTATTAATACGGCAAATGATAGCGTTCAGAATTTAAGCAATTTTGTTGATTGCGAAAATGAATCCCACTGGACAAGCGGGTTGCCGTAGCTTTGTACAGCCTGGGCTCATCCGCCGAGTACAGAACCGTTGCCAGGTTGTTTGGCATATCGACTGCTAGCCTGTGCAACATTCAAAAGGAGTTCTGCAAACTTGTTTGGCAAAACATAGCACTTGAGTATCTGGGGCCAAATTTGTTGACCCAATCAAAAATTGAGGGTTCGGTGCAAGGCTTTGAAAAACTTGGGTTTCCGCAGTACTTTGGAGGAATTGATGGATGCAACATTGAAATTAAACCGAAACAGACGGATGCAACAGATTATTATAATTACAAAGGGTGGCACTCTGTTGTTCTTCTGGTTCTTGTGCACTACAGATATAGATTCATGTATATAAATGTGGGGTCTCCTGGCAGATGTAACGACTCGCAGATATATGAACGGTCAGCCCTGAAGCAGATGATATCCACAAGTGGTTTAATTCAAAATAACGCTAAGAGAATAGGAGGTGTTGACGTGCCGGTGTTATTGATTGGGGACTCCACCTTCCGATTCTGCCCAAGTATGATGAAGCCATACCCGTTCTCGATTGAAGCCTCTGAGGATAAGAAGCGCTTCAATTACCACCTATCTAAGGCTAGACGCGTCGTGGAGAATGCGTTTGGACAACTGAAGGGAAGGTTTCGTCGCCTTGGCAAAGGCATTGACAATAATATTGAAAATGCAAATGCACTCATTAAGTGCTGTTATTTTTTTAAATACTCACAACAGCAAGTACGACAAAGTTTTAGGATTGCCCTTGAATGAGCGTGAACAGCCCGAACACCACAGACAAACCGTCTGCGGTCCAAACAGCTCTGCAGAGGAAATAAGGAAATAAGAAACGCAATAGCTGGATCACTTGCTTAAATAGTTGAATAAAACAAGATTTTTTATCACAACAAAATTTATTAGCTTTTATTTTTCATTATTTGCACTAAATTTTTCCTTTATAAAAGCCATTAACTCTCTCTGGTTTTCAACGGCTCGCTCGAGTGTCAAGGCGGCAAGATCTGTAAATTCCTTGAGGATTGCAGTTTTTTTTTTTGGACTCCTCTGCCATTTCGCATATTGCATTAACCGCTTTGTCAATTTTAATCATATTATCGCCTCCAGAATTATACCGTCTCCTCTTTGAGGTTGAAGGCCCATCCTCGGGGGACACGCATGTCGAACGTGACGACTCATCGACGACTTCGACCTCAAGTTCTCCCAAGCATTCCACTTGCATTTCGTTTTCTATTTGAAATCCTATTGAAACAGCAATTTATATGAATAAACATCAATTAATTTGTTGTAATCATTGCACTTACCACACGTCGATGTCGATCCGCCAGAGCTACCCCCAACAGTTTTCTCATGCCTGCAATATTCGCATATAATGTTCAAAACCGCGATTATATACCAGGTATACCGGTATGAAATGAGCGTTTTTTTGTGAAAATAAAACACTAATTCTTAAGGGAAAGTAAAAAACATTTTATTCAAAGTATTGGCCATTTTTTTTACACATTTTGACCACCTTTCTGGCAATTTGTGGATACCACGCCAGTAAAATTGATCGTCTTTTAAAGCAAACCATTCAGACACCCAATTTTCGACCTCCTCGTAGGAATCAAAGTGCTGCTCAGCCAATGCGTGTCCCATCGATGAAAACAAATGGTAGTTGGAAGGAGCCAAGTCTGGTGAATACGGCGGGTGGGGTAGCAGCTCCCAGCCAAGTGTTTTGAATGTATCCTGAACCGGTTTTGCTTTGTGTGCAGGTGCATTGTCATGGAGCAAAATAACCTTGCCCTGTCTTCTGGCCCATTCTGGTCGTTTCTCGATCAATGCATGGTTCAAATTGATCATTTGTTGTCGGTAGCGATCAGTATTAACGGTTTCACCAGGGTTTAGGAGCTCGTGGTACACCACACCTTTCTGGTCCCACCAAACACACAGCATTGTCTTCTTGCCGAATCGATCAGGTTTTGCAGTCGATGTTGATGGTTTTCCTGGATTAACCATGATTTTTTCCGTTTAGGATTCTTAAAATAAATCCATTTTTCATCGCCAGTAACAATCCGATGCAAAACAGATTTTCTTTCGTGTCTTTGAAGCAAAATTTCACAAGTGTTTTTTTCGGTTTTCCATCTGTCTTTCATTCAACTCATGTGGCACCCATTTTCCACACTTTTGGATCTTTCCCATAGCTTTTAAACGGTCAGAAATTGTTTGTTGTGCAACATTTAACATTTCTGCAATTTGCTTTTGACTCAAAGTGTCATCTCCATCCAATATCGTTTGCAATTCGTCGTCTTCAAACTTTTTGGTGGTCTTCCACGTTCTTCATTTCTCACATCAAAATCATTATTTCTGAACCGTTGGAACCATCTTTTGCATGTTGCTTCTGATAGAGCATGATCACCATATGCCTCGACAAGCATTCGATGCGACTCTGCAGCACTTTTCTTCAAATGAAAACAAAAAATTAATGCTTTCCGTAAATCATCACTTTCTGGTACAAAATTTGACATTTTAAACACGATGAAAAAATATGATGTTGTCTGCTCAATGACTTGATGTATACTAAATATGTTTCACAGAGGTCATAGCAAACAAACAAAAAAAAAAAATAAGGGCTCGTTCGCAACAAATGTTCCCTATCGAGACATTTGTATCTTGACGCTCACTTCATACCGGTATACCTGGTATGTATAGCATATTCGGAAGGCGTATTTTGAATGCCTGAAACAAACCTGTATATCTATTTTAGCGACTCCAACTTCTTCTTGACATCTAGTGGAGTCATGTCCACGGAATATTCTTTTAATGTCTCCGCCATTTCGGCATAGACATGAACATTTTTTCGCGTACCACGCAGGTCATCGGCTCTATCGCTCCATACTTCAATAAAAATGCTCTCCAAGTTCTCCGACCATCGCTTTCTTTTTTGTCCGACATCCACTTGAAATTACATGGTTTAATTACAAGAATAATAATAATATTTAGTATTTTAAATCATTTTGTACTTACTTGCACATTTGTTTGGATTTTTAAGTAGCTGATTTCTGTTGCCGCCAACATAAATTTGACCAAAAATATCGATTCATCGGTAAGAAAAGGTCTTTATTTTAGCCGAGAAAAAGTCGATAAATTCAAATTAAACGGACACATTTTGTATGGTAAAGGCTAAAAATATCGAAGACCTTAAGGCGAAATGCTAAAGGCGTTGCTTACGGCGCCAGTGTAAATGCACTATTAGATCTATTTCCTACCTTTTGTTTGGTAGGCAAGGCTTCCATATTGTTGAACATGTTGTAACCAACTGGCAAATTTTTGATTGCTTCAGCATAAACTTAAATGGAAAGTGTTATAGCTCTTCTGAAAAATAAGAGTGCGATATGTCAAATTCAAATATTTATGGTACTGCATGTGAGCTTCAAGCAGCAGCAGAAATTTATGCTGTAAATTTTCAAGTTTTTCAAAATGGAAATTTATTACAAGCATTCGGAAATAATATGCATCCTGTTAAAAGATTGCGTTTTACCGGTCCATTAATGAATGGACATTTTGAGAGGAAGTATTAACTCAAGATTCTGATACGTCAAGTTAATGTATAAGTTAACACCACTTAGGCTGACATAGGCTAACCGGATACGCGTGCAACAGAGTTGCGCCACTCAGCGATTTGGAGGCTATCCATAAGTTCAACATACGCGACAAAGTTGCGTCCGTCAACAAATGCAATATGATCCGCACGCCAAGTGGCCACTGGAATGTGTCACGAGGCGCATGGTCAGCATTCTGCCGCATCGCTGTCCGTATCGCTGCCCGTATCGCTGCTCGCATCGCTGCCGGCAGTCCGTAGCTTACGTTATGCATAGGATGGTATTCATAAGTTAGTTTTTAGAAGAACCCTCAAACGATCACAACTGATCCGTTCATAAATAAAGAATAAATAAATAATCTTTATGTTGTTATAATTGGCGCTCAACAAAGCTCTCTAAAAACTCCGTAACTAAGTCCGCTCAGCCAACGCGAGTGATGGTAAAAGTTTCGCTAAAACTTAATAAAAATACAATAATATCCAACAGATATTGTGAAAATAACAACAATAAATCAAACTAAATTACACTCCAGCCGACGCCGCGAGTAATCAATAAAACACTGCAAATAATTGCACGCGTATAATAATCAAATAGACAACAGTGAAAAATAAAAAACTCTGCAAAACACTTTGATAAATTTTGTGAAAAATACAATATTGAAGAAAAACTTTGCTAAAGAAAAACAAATATAAAAAACTGCTTAAAAGTGTGCTTTAAAATAAAAAGACAACAGTTTAAAAAAAAACGCTTCAAAGTATGCTTTACAATAAATAGACAAAAAATACTATTCTTAAAGCAAAGACACAAACCAATCAATAAGAAGCTACTATAATAGCTGCTCACAACAAAGCTTCGCGGGAAAACTACACAGAAGTCAACAACGGCTCCAGTCCTACAACACCACCATATCGTCTACATCAACTTTAAATATTTTAATTAAAAATGAAATTCATGTAAGTGAATTGTTTAAGTGTCTATTACTCCACATAAAAAAAATAATAAAATAAAATTAAATAAGAAGAATATTATTACTGAATTGATCAGAGTAAAGAATTTTGTATTTATTTCAATTTTGCACTTTTTAACACTTGTTTTGATAATTGAATAACCAATAGATAAACATATTGGTATAACTAACTCAATCAAGGAAAGAATCCACAAAATAAACCTCAAGGGGGTAATAACAAGCCCAGGTATACGAACCAGGCAAATGCTCAAGGAAATTCGCAACCGAATTCCTCGAAACAAAGGTTTCAAAGTAAGGACCAACAATCCCGAGGCCCTGAGCCAATGGAAGTTGATCCGTCTTTATCACGTTTTCGGCAACAAACTAACTTCAACAAAAAATTTAATTCAAATCAAAGCAGTCAGAATATAAATATTTCAGCTCAAGAGCAAGGCACTGGTGATACTGATTATCAGTCCCAGCCCGATGAAAATGCTCAAGCATTCGAGGATGACGTATCTAACGATTCATGCAATTTTTTAGGAATAAGTCCTTCCTCCCGTTCATCAAACAAAATGTAGGAGGAAAATTAGTTCTTAAACTTCTAATTGATACCGGGGCATCGAAAAACTATATCAGACCCCTGTCCGAGTTACGAAATATTACACCAGTTGAGAAACCTTTCCAGGTTAAATCTATACATGGGGGTACACAAATTTTAAAAAAATGTCCGATAAAATTGTTCAACGAAACATCCTTTTTCTTCATACTACCAACTTTAAAAGACTTTGATGGTATAGTGGGACTCGATTTTCTTATGCAAGTTAATGCTCAGCTTGATTTAAATAACGGTATCATTAGGTTTAAGGGCGGCACCAAGTTGCTCAATTTTAAAACGTGCCCACACGTAAACTACACTCAGGTCAACGATTCAGACGTACCTTTATCTATAAAGGAATCTTTTGATAAAATGATTAAAAACAGATCATATGCGTTTGCGGACCCAAATGAGTCCCTACCTTACAATATCAACACTGTGGCTACCATCCGAACAGACGATGTGCCAGTGTACTCAAAGTTATACCCGTACCCCATGGGTGTAGCTGATTTTGTCAATTCAGAAGTTAAACAACTTCTCGAAAACGGCATTATTCGACAGTCAAGATCGCCTTACAATATTCCCATCTGGGTTGTTGATAAAAAAGGTGTTGATGAGCTCGGATACAAAAAAAGAGAATGGTCATCGACTTCAGGAAACTGAATGAAAAAACGGTGAACGACAAATACCCACTTCCTAACATTTCAGTTATATTAGCAAACATGGGTGAGGCCCAGTATTTTACAACACTGGACCTTAAATCAGGCTTTCACCAGATAGAACTGGCAGAAAGAGACAGGGAAAAAACCGCGTTTTCTGTAAACAATGGAAAATACGAGTTTTGTAGGCTCCCATTCGGTCTGAAAAACGCACCGAGTATATTTCAGAGGGCTATTGACGATGTCCTTCGAGATGAAATAGGAAAAACTTGTCATGTCTATGTTGATGATGTGATAATTTTTTCTAAAAATAAAGAGGCCCATGTTAAACACATCAATTGGGTTTTAAAAAACCTCGAAGATGCTAACATGAGAGTGTCTCAGGAAAAATTCAAGTTCTTCAAAAAGAGCGTGGAATATCTGGGATTCAACGTGTCCAGAGGTGGAATTCAAACTACACCAGAAAAAGTTCAGGCTATAAAAAACTTTCAAAATCCAAAAACACTGTTTGCCCTAAGATCATTCTTAGGATTAGCTAACTACTATAGGTGTTTCATCAAGGGATTCGCTGATATCGCCAGACCCCTAACGGACGTCTTAAAAGGCGACAATGGCAAAATAAGTGCCAATCAGTCGAGAAAAGTAGTTATAGACCTAACACAGAAACAAATTGAAGCGTTCTGTAAATTGAGGGATATACTAGCCTCCGAAGATGTCATTTTGAGATATCCGGACTTTAAGAAACCATTTGATTTGACAACAGATGCTTCGGGATATGGCATTGGGGCAGTGTTGTCCCAAGAAGGTCGTCCCATAACCCTCATTTCACGAGCACTTCGTGACAACGAGCAGAATCTTGCGACAAATGAGCGAGAACTTCTGGCCATTGTATGGGCCTTAAAAAATCTTCGAAACTATTTGTATGGTGTACGAAACCTCAATATTTTCACAGATCATCAACCTCTGACATATGCAGTGTCAGATAAAAACCCTAACGCAAAGATAAAACGCTGGAAAGCTTTTATCGACGAACATAATGCCAATATTATCTACAAACCTGGCAAGGAAAATTTTGTAGCCGATGCATTATCACGTCAGAACGTGAACGCCCTGGACTCTGATTCACAATGTTCAGACATTGCTACTGTTCACAGCGAAGAATCCCTGACTTACACAATTGAAACCACTGATAAACCAGTAAATTGTTATAGGAATCAAATTTTAATCGAGGAAACTAACTCACCTTCTGTTAGAACATTCATACTCTTTCAGAATAAAACAAGACATATTATTGGGGTCTCAGATCGGAACAATCTTATGCAAATACTACGGGATGTAGTTAACGCAGGAGTCGTCAATGGTATCCATTGCGAACTACCGATCCTTGCCTTTATTCAACACAACTTGATCGAACTCTTTCCATCAACAACATTTAGATACTCTAAATATGTCGTTACAGACATCCCTGACAAAACAGAACAACGAGAAATAGTAACAACTGAGCACAACAGAGCGCATCGCGCGGCGCAAGAAAATGTAAAACAAATAATGCGTGACTATTTCTTCCCTAACATGTCCAAATTAGCAACAGAGGTTGTCGCAAACTGTAGAGTTTGCTCTATGGCTAAGTATGACCGACACCCACCGAAACAGATGTTAGGAGAAACACCAATTCCCACCTATATAAGAGAACGCCTGCACATCGATGTATTTTCTACCGATCAGAAGTACTTCTTAACGTGTGTCGACAAATTTTCAAAGTTTGCCGTGACACAGCCAATTTGTTCGAGAGCAATTGTAGACATAAAAAATCCAATTTTACAGCTCATAAATATTTTTCCTAAAATAAACACCATTTATTGCGATAACGAAAAGTCCCTGAATTCCGAGACGGTCAAATCTATCTTGTCAAAATTTCGTATTCAAATAGCAAATACGCCGCCCTCACATAGTGTTTCAAATGGTCAAGTTGAACGGTTTCACAGCACTTTAACAGAAATTGCGCGCTGTATGAAACTTGACAAACACATAAGCGACACCGTTGACCTGATTCTGCTTTCAACAATTGAATACAATAAAACCATACATTCAGTGACTGCGATGAAGCCAGTCGATGTTATTTGGTCAAACAACATAGAAACAGGAATACAGATAAGAGATAGACTTGAAAAGGCACAGTTAAAAAAATCACACAGGTAAATTTAAACCGAGAAAATAAAAAATATTTGGTAGGAGATAAAGTCTGGATAAAGACGAACAAACGCTTAGGCAATAAGTTGACCCCACTATGCGTAGAAGGCATAATAGAAGCAGACTTAGGATCAACAGTCTTAATAAAAAGGAGGGTGGTCCATAAAGACAATATTAGAAAATAAGAAATAGCAATTAATATAAAAAATATCATTCTCTCCCTTAGAATAACATCGACGTTAGTAATACTTCTAATGACGACTTTTACGACCGCAACTGTTAAACTGACTAATTACACACTTTCGGATTACATACCAGTAACAGACGGCGACGTTACCATTTGGGACGAGTACGGATACCTCGGACACACAACAAACGTGACATCATACGAGACGTACGCGGACGAAACCAGACGGACCTTAGAACTGTTTAAACAGGACCACATACGTAACGTGCTACTCACTGACCTCGGACATATCGAGACGCTAATAGCAACGCTTAAGGTAAACCACAGAAACCCTCGTAGCATAAACCTCTTAGGGACTGCCCTAAAGGTCATAGCAGGTCATTTCGACGACTGGGAACATATTAAGTTCAAGCAAACACAAATAGCAGATTCACAAAACTTACAGATCGAATTAAACAATAAATTTCAGACTAGACTCAACGAACTTACAGAAATCGTTAACTCAATTAACAAGATAGAAGGAATTGACATAGATCATTTGTACGAAACAATTTTAGCAAAAAATAGAATGATTATATTAGATTTACAAAATTTAATTCTTACCGTAACCCTATCTAAAAGAAACCTGATCAACCCAGTAATGTTAGACAACATCGATGTAAAGGAGATAACACTTAAGCACTTCACTAATATTAGCGTAACCGATTTATTAGAAGTTGCTAGCATTAAGGCTTTCCAGAGTAATGATATTTTGTACTTTTTAATTAAACATCCTATACCTAAGTTAGTATGTAAAAAAATAAATCTATTCCCTGTTCAACGATCCGGTAAAGTTTTGGACTTCGAGAAGGCTAACATCGTAGCAGATTGCGGCACTATTATATTTACTGTCGGCGAATGCAACGCATCAATAGGCACCACATTCTGCAGGAACTTAAAGTCTTCTAGCTGTGCGCAACAACTAATAGCTGGAACTTTTGCACAATGCAGTACCTGACCTGGACATCTGGAGAAATTAATGGTAATAGATGATGGCGCAATTATCATCAACGAGGCAACTGTAAACATCTCAGGTTACTCCGGCCCATCATCATCCATCTCTGGAACCTACCTAGTGAACTTCGATGACGACATCATAATCAACGAAACTCGGTACGTTAACAACTATGGTGTCCTTAGGAAAAAGCAAGTAGTCACAGCTGTCACTCAAATCAACGTGACTATGCATCGGGAACACCTAAGCCTACCCTTCCTCCACGAAATGAGTCTGGTAAATCTTCAACATATTGGCCAACTAAAATCCACATTGACATACGGGCCCATATGGAGCTGCGCAATCACGCTGGCAGTCGTCTTCGGTTTATTGATGCTAGCGTATAAGATCCAGCAACGCATCAAACAACGAGAGCGAACCACAATCATAAAAAATCTACAAGCAGGCTCTAGAAAGACCGAGGACGCTCTTAACTTGGCAGAGGGAGGAGTTAACACCACTTAGGCTGACATAGGCTAACCGGATACGCGTGCAACAGAGTTGCGCCACTCAGCGATTTGGAGGCTATCCATAAGTTCAACATACGCGACAAAGTTGCGTCCGTCAACAAATGCAATATGATCCGTACGCCAAGTGGCCACTGGAATGTGTCACGAGGCGCATGGTCAGCATTCTGCCGCATCGCTGTCCGTATCGCTGCCCGTATCGCTGCTCGCATCGCTGCCGGGAGTCCGTAGCTTACGTTATGCATAGGATGGTATTCATAAGTTAGTTTTTAGAAGAACCCTCAAACGATCACAACTGATCCGTTCATAAATAAAGAATAAATAAATAATCTTTATGTTGTTATAATTTATAACTGAAAATGTTAAAAATCCTGTTAGTCGGTTCACCGGCAAAACAGGAAAAAAAAAAAAGGAAAAAAACGATCATTCGAAAAAAATAGTGATATAAATAGGGGTAAGAAGCATCAAAAATATTTCAGACTATTAATCCTGAAGCTCATATAGTTGCAGTGAGAAGACATCAGGCTAATAATTCTAATGCACGTCAAAAAAGGCGTTTGCGTGCTAGGAGTGTTAAAGCCATGTCTGGCTTAAACTATGATTTTGAAATAGCTTACAATTCAGATAAAATTACTCAACTTGGTAGTATGAATTTGATATGCAAACATTGTAATGCTTTAAAATGGAAAAATGAGCCTTTGGGTATCTGTTGCAAGGCAGGAAAAGTTAAACTTTCACAGAATGAAAGTTTGCCTGATCCACTTAAAAGCTTAATAATTGGTGAACACCCCAAGCATGATCATTTCATTGATCGTATAAGAAAGTATAACAGCTGCTTTCAAATGACATCTTTTGGAAGTACAAAAACTATAAATGAAAGTTGGTCAACCTTTAAAGTCCAAGGACAAGTGTATCACCTAATTGGTAGTGTCCGACCTTTGCCAAATGAAGAAATGCAGTTTCTTCAAATTTATTTTGTTGGTGATGATGAAAAGGAAGCTCAACTATGTTGCAAAAATATTTCAAATGTTGATTGTAGCGTAGTAAAGGATCTTCAATGTATGTTTCATCATAATAATCGTTTTTTAAAAGATCTAAAAATGGCTCTTAATAATATACCAACTAGTACTAAAGATTATAAATTGGTTATACATGCTGATCGAACACCCGCTGGTGCCCACAAAGGGCTTTACAATGCACCTCAATCAAGCGAAGTAGCTTTAGTTATTGTTGGTCAGCAATTTGAAAAGCGCGATATTATTATTGAAAGCTATAATAATAAATTACATCGTATAAGTGAGGTGCATCGATCATACGATGCCTTACAGTAACCTTTGTTATTTCCTTATGGCGAAGATGGCTATTCAGTGGATATACCACAATGGAATCCATTATAAATAAAAGGAGGAACCAAAAAAAAAAAAGATATCTGCGCTAAGCTTTTACAGCTATAAACAGACGGATGCAACAGATTATTATAATTACAAAGGGTGGCACTCTGTTGTTCTTCTGGTTCTTGTGCACTACAGATATAGATTCATGTATATAAATGTGGGGTCTCCTGGCAGATGTAACGACTCGCAGATATATGAACGGTCAGCCCTGAAGCAGATGATATCCACAAGTGGTTTAATTCAAAATAACGCTAAGAGAATAGGAGGTGTTGACGTGCCGGTGCTATTGATTGGGGACTCCGCCTTCCGATTCTGCCCAAGTATGATGAAGCCATACCCGTTCTCGATTGAAGCCTCTGAGGATAAGAAGCGCTTCAATTACCACCTATCTAAGGCTAGACGCGTCGTGGAGAATGCGTTTGGACAACTGAAGGGAAGGTTTCGTCGCCTTGGCAAAGGCATTGACAATAATATTGAAAATGCAAATGCACTCATTAAGTGCTGTTATTTTTTTAAATACTCACAACAGCAAGTACGACAAAGTTTTAGGATTGCCCTTGAATGAGCGTGAACAGCCCGAACACCACAGACAAACCGTCTGCGGTCCAAACAGCTCTGCAGAGGAAATAAGGAAATAAGAAACGCAATAGCTGGATCACTTGCTTAAATAGTTGAATAAAACAAGATTTTTTATCACAACAAAATTTATTAGCTTTTATTTTTCATTATTTGCACTAAATTTTTCCTTTATAAAAGCCATTAACTCTCTCTGGTTTTCAACGGCTCGCTCGAGTGTCAAGGCGGCAAGATCTGTAAATTCCTTGAGGATTGCAGTTTTTTTTTTGAACTCCTCTGCCATTTCGCATATTGCATTAACCGCTTTGTCAATTTTAATCATATTATCGCCTCCAGAATTATACCGTCTCCTCTTTGAGGTTGAAGGCCCTCCTCGGGGGACACGCATGTCGAACGTGACGACTCATCGACGACTTCGACCTCAAGTTCTCCCAAGCATTCCACTTGCATTTCGTTTTCTATTTGAAATCCTATTGAAACAGCAATTTATATGAATAAACATCAATTAATTTGTTGTAATCATTGCACTTACCACACGTCGATGTCGATCCGCCAGAGCTACCCCCAACAGTTTTCTCATGCCTGCAATATTCGCATATAATGTTCAAAACCGCGATTATATACCAGGTATACCGGTATGAAATGAGCGTTTTTTTGTGAAAATAAAACACTAATTCTTAAGGGAAAGTAAAAAACATTTTATTCAAAGTATTGGCCATTTTTTTTACACATTTTGACCACCTTTCTGGCAATTTGTGGATACCACGCCAGTAAAATTGATCGTCTTTTAAAGCAAACCATTCAGACACCCAATTTTCGACCTCCTCGTAGGAATCAAAGTGCTGCTCAGCCAATGCGTGTCCCATCGATGAAAACAAATATTAGTTGGAAGGAGCCAAGTCTGGTGAATACGGCGGGTGGGGTAGCAGCTCCCAGCCAAGTGTTTTGAATGTATCCTGAACCGGTTTTGCTTTGTGTGCAGGTGCATTGTCATGGAGCAAAATAACCTTGCCCTGTCTTCTGGCCCATTCTGGTCGTTTCTCGATCAATGCATGGTTCAAATTGATCATTTGTTGTCGGTAGCGATCAGTATTAACGGTTTCACCAGGGTTTAGGAGCTCGTGGTACACCACACCTTTCTGGTCCCACCAAACACACAGCATTGTCTTCTTGCCGAATCGATCAGGTTTTGCAGTCGATGTTGATGGTTTTCCTGGATTAACCCATGATTTTTTCCGTTTAGGATTCTTAAAATAAATCCATTTTTCATCGCCAGTAACAATCCGATGCAAAACCGATTTTCTTTCGTGTCTTTGAAGCAAAATTTCACAAGTGTTTTTTCGGTTTTCCATCTGTCTTTCATTCAACTCATGTGGCACCCATTTTCCACACTTTTGGATCTTTCCCATAGCTTTTAAACGGTCAGAAATTGTTTGTTGTGCAACATTTAACATTTCTGCAATTTGCTTTTGACTCAAAGTGTCATCTCCATCCAATATCGTTTGCAATTCGTCGTCTTCAAACTTTTTTGGTGGTCTTCCACGTTCTTCATTTCTCACATCAAAATCATTATTTCTGAACCGTTGGAACCATCTTTTGCATGTTGCTTCTGATAGAGCATGATCACCATATGCCTCGACAAGCATTCGATGCGACTCTGCAGCACTTTTCTTCAAATGAAAACAAAAAATTAATACTTTCCGTAAATCATCACTTTCTGGTACAAAATTTGACATTTTTAACACGATGAAAATATATTATGTTGTCTGCTCAATGACTTGATGTATACTAAATATGTTTCACAGAGGTCATAGCAAACAAACAAAAAAAAAATAAGGGCTCGTTCGCAACAAATGTTCCCTATCGAGACATTTGTATCTTGACGCTCACTTCATACCGGTATACCTGGTATGTATAGCATATTCGGAAGGCGTATTTTGAATGCCTGAAACAAACCTGTATATCTATTTTAGCGACTCCAACTTCTTCTTGACATCTAGTGGAGTCATGTCCACGGAATATTCTTTTAATGTCTCCGCCATTTCGGCATAGACATGAACATTTTTTCGCGTACCACGCAGGTCATCGGCTCTATCGCTCCATACTTCAATAAAAATGCTCTCCAAGTTCTCCGACCATCGCTTTCTTTTTTGTCCGACATCCACTTGAAATTACATGGTTTAATTACAAGAATAATAATAATATTTAGTATTTTAAATCATTTTGTACTTACTTGCACATTTGTTTGGATTTTTAAGTAGCTGATTTCTGTTGCCGCCAACATAAATTTGACCAAAATATCGATTCATCGGTAAGAAAAGGTCTTTATTTTAGCCGAGAAAAAGTCGATAAATTCAAATTAAACGGACACATTTTGTATGGTAAAGGCTAAAAATATCGAAGACCTTAAGGCGAAATGCTAAAGGCGTTGCTTACGGCGCCAGTGTAAATGCACTATTAGATCTATTTCCTACCTTTTGTTTGGTAGGCAAGGCTTCCATATTGTTGAACATGTTGTAACCAACTGGCAAATTTTTGATTGCTTCAGCATAAACTTAAATGGAAAGTGTTATAGCTCTTCTGAAAAATAAGAGTGCGATATGTCAAATTCAAATATTTATGGTACTGCATGTGAGCTTCAAGCAGCAGCAGAAATTTATGCTGTAAATTTCCAAGTTTTTCAAAATGGAAATTTATTACAAGCATTCGGAAATAATATGCATCCTGTTAAAAGATTGCGTTTTACCGGTCCATTAATGAATGGACATTTTGAGAGGAAGTATTAACTCAAGATTCTGATACGTCAAGTTAATGTATAACTGAAAATGTTAAAAATCCTGTTAGTCGGTTCACCGGCAAAACAGGAAAAAAAAAAGTAAAAAAACGATCATTCGAAAAAAATAGTGATATAAATAGGGGTAAGAAGCATCAAAAAGATTTCAGACTATTAATCCTGAAGCTCATATAGTTGCAGTGAGAAGACATCAGGCTAATAATTATAATGCACGTCAAAAAAGGCGTTTGCGTGCTAGGAGTGTTAAAGCCATGTCTGGCTTAAACTATGATTTTGAAATAGCTTACAAGTCAGATAAAATTACTCAACTTGGTAGTATGAATTTGATATGCAAACATTGTAATGCTTTAAAATGGAAAAATGAGCCTTTGGGTATCTGTTGCAAGGTAGGAAAAGTTAAACTTTCACAGAATGAAAGTTTGCCTGATCCACTTAAAAGCTTAATAATTGGTGAACACCCCAAGCATGATCATTTCATTGATCGTATAAGAAAGTATAACAGCTGCTTTCAAATGACATCTTTTGGAAGTACAAAAACTATAAATGAAAGTTGGTCAACCTTTAAAGTCCAAGGACAAGTGTATCACCTAATTGGTAGTGTCCGACCTTTGCCAAATGAAGAAATGCAGTTTCTTCAAATTTATTTTGTTGGTGATGATGAAAAGGAAGCTCAACTATGTTGCAAAAATATTTCAAATGTTGATTGTAGCGTAGTAAAGGATCTTCAATGTATGTTTCATCATAATAATCGTTTTTTAAAAGATCTAAAAATGGCTCTTAATAATATACCAACTAGTACTAAAGATTATAAATTGGTTATACATGCTGATCGAACACCCGCTGGTGCCCACAAAGGGCTTTACAATGCACCTCAATCAAGCGAAGTAGCTTTAGTTATTGTTGGTCAGCAATTGAAAGCGCGATATTATTATTGAAAGCTATAATAATAAATTACATCGTATAAGTGAGGTGCATCGATCATACGATGCCTTACAGTAACCTTTGTTATTTCCTTATGGCGAAGATGGCTATTCAGTGGATATACCACAATGGAATCCATTATAAATAAAAGGAGGAACCAAAAAAAAAAAGATATCTGCGCTAAGCTTTTACAGCTATAAAATAATGATTCGTCAATCTGAGATAAATCATTTAATTTATTGTCGTTCCCTTTTTATTCAGTTTTTGGTTGATATGTATGCTAAAATTGAAACAGAAAGGTTAAATTATATTCGCTACAATCAAGCGAAACTCAGAGCAGATAGCTATATACATCTACAAGATGCAATAGGCCAACAAGATGTTGTCGCAGCTCAACTTGGTCAGATGGTAATTCTACCATCTTCATTTACAAGTGTTTTGTAGCGGAGGCTCCAAAATGATAAGACACAAGTGGTGGTGTTGTAATGTGTAATGATTTTATTCAGAGTGTGTGGTGTTGGACATATGTAGTTTTGTTTCCAGTTTTGTTTGTTAATTGTAGTAATTGTAAATTTAATTGTAGTAATTGTAAATCTGGTAGGATTAAGCGTAGACACGTCTGTGATTAGCAAGTAAGAAATTTGGACTAGAAACCGCGCTCAGAACCAACTGTTGAAGCTCTGTTAGTGTTAACAGAAACTTCAATGGGATATTTGAAAACTCAGTATATAAGTAAGTTACATTTTCTGGCATCAACATCCTCCCCCCCCCCCCCCCCCCCCCCCCTTGCAATGAATTGCAATGGATCTACTGGCCGCAGTTCCCGTACAGAATCCAGCCAAAAACCGAGTTCTGGGCCATGGGCAGACCATTGGCACTCGGGAGCACTCCGTTGAGAATGATGTGAGGATACACATCTGCCCCGAGTGCTATGGCTAGAGTCGACGGACGGTACCATCGATCGTCGGCCAGGACAATACCTTTGTACTGATCGGTGTCGATCGTGATGGGCTTTAGCGGAGTGCGGCAGCTGAAGGTGGGGTCGACTCGGAGGATGACTTCCTTGCAGAAGTTGGTCACCCCTGCTCTCAGAATCACCGTGCACACACCTTCCGCACCGACATGGGTGACGGATAGCTTGAAGGCCGTTGCCAAAGATGTGACGATGCGGCTAGTGGGGCTGCACGGGTCAACCAAGACCATGACGTCGAAAACTTTGACGCCGGTGTCGAGCTTGATCACTGCCGTAGGAGGCACGCTCACCACCTTGTGTTGGATTAGAGACATCAACGAAGTGTGCATGCCATGAGGGTGTGACGGCGGGGGACGATGATGAGCGGTTGGAGACCGCGAACGAGAAGCCTCTGCTGCACGGGGTTCAGTTGCATGCCCCCGCTCTCTCGACGGGCGGATTTTGCGTTGGGCCTCCTTGAAATGCAGCAGCGTGTGGTGGTCCCGGTGGCAGATTTTGCACCTGCCCGCACTGCGGCAGGATTGCCCGGAGTGCTGATGAGCTAGGCAGTTTTGGCAGTATTTATTAATGAGTACGGCTCGGAGGCGTTTCTCAGCCGTGAGTCGCAAGAAGCGCTGGCACTTCCGTAAGGCGTGGACTCCTCGACACATCCTGCACCGAAATGAGTCGGTGCCGATGGGGTTGCTGTGCTGCGTGGGCTTGCGAGAGGGCATTATTATTGCTCTACAAAGAAAAGTCCGAATAGGAAAGAGGATATAAATATTTGAACTCATTGGTAATTGACAATTAACACGGAGGTACGTGGACAGCACAGAACGAGTGTTTTTAAGGATGAATGGTCACGTGCTCAATGAGCCTTCGGACTCTGAGGGCTCAGGAATTTTATCTTCCATCGGAAGTAGGATAAGCTTTGCGATCGGCCTACGTATGGTGCCACGAGTGGTGGGCACATCTACCACGCGAACCTTGTCGTCACTGCCAGGAATGGTCAGCGTTATTCGGCCAATGCGCCACTCGTTTGTCGGCAGGTTATCTTCTTTAACTACGACCATATCACCGATTCGCAAGTTTCGTACAGGTGACTGCCACTTAGTTCGCTTAAGGAGCTCTTTAAGGTACTCATCCTTCCAACGGAAGCAGAATTGTTGGTGGAGAGCCTTCAAGCGTTGCCAGTGATTCAGAATAGAAGCGGCTTTTTCGTTTATTTCTGGTTCGGAGACAGAAATGAGGGGGCCACCTGTCAGGAAATGGCCCGGAGTTAGTGCAAGTAGGTCCGTAGGGTCTTCGGACATCGGAGAGATTGGCCTCGCGTTGAGACACGCTTCAATCTTGGCCAGTAGAGTCGAAAGTTCTTCAAACGTGTATTTGACCGTGGATGTGGTCTTGTAGAACAAAGATTTGAAACTCTTTACCCCAGCCTCCCATAGGCCTCCCATATGTGGAGCGCCTGGTGGGTTGAAGTGCCAGGATAGGTTTTGGTGGGTGTGCTTTGAGATAACGCCAGTCCGTACTGCTTCCAGGAAGTCGCACGATAAAGTTTTCTCCGCCCCGACGAAGGTTTTACCATTATCCGAGTGCATCTGTTGTGGGCACCCACGCCGCGCTACAAATCGGGAGAGAGCCGCAAGAATTTTCTCGGTCGTAAGGTCCGAAGTCGCCTCCAGATGAATTGCTTTTGTACTAAAGCACACGAATACACACACGTACCCCTTTGTGATCAAACACGCGCGACCGGTGTAGTTTTTCACGTCGAAGGGTCCGGCAAAGTCCACGCCTGTGTGTGTAAAAGGTCTCGAGAAGGACGAGCGTTCCGTTGGCAGATCTCCCATCATCTGCGTCTGTAGCCTTTTCCGATAGATAACACAGACTTTGCAGGAGTTGATGATGGACTTGACGAGAATCTTTAGTTTCGGGATCCAGAACTTAGAACGGATGAGACGCATTGTAAGCTGGTTTCCCCCATGCAAGGATATGCGTTGGGTGAACCTAACTAACAACCGTGCGAAAGTTGACGAACAGGACATGATGATGGGGTGGCGCTCATCATAGCGTAACGACTGAGACGCTCTCACGCGCCCACAGGCCCTTAGAATTCCCTTGCTGTCGAGGAACGGATTCATATTACGGATGTGACTTGAGACAGGGATTTGCTGGTTTTGAGCCTAACTTTTGACCTCGATCGCGTAATCCTTACGCTGCGCAAGAAGGATCAGCAGCTCTTGAGCTTCGGACAACTCACTGGAACTGAGTTCGATTGTAATGGGATTGGCAAGCTTCTTGCCTCTCGCAATAAACCGCCGGAGATAGGCGATGACGCGAAGCGCTTTGTGGAATTCGGAGAAACTGCTAAGAAAATCGGACATTGGAGGCAGCTTTGCCAAATTGCATTTAATAGAGCGCTGCTCTAAGGCTGTATCTGGGATCGGAACAGATGAGATAGGCCACTGGGTTTGAGGCAGTTGAAGCCATTCCGGCCCGTGCCACCACAGAGAATTGTTTACCAGATCTTGCGCTCGGACTCTTCCACTCGCAAGATCTACCGGATTGTGCTCCGATCGGACATGCGACCAGTCGGAAGGGTCGCTAATTTCAGCAATTTTGGCCACTCGGTTGGCAACGAAAGTTGTCCACTTGCAAGGTGGTTTATCCAACCAGGACAACACAATTGTGGAATCTGTCCAGTAGAAAAGTTTAAAATTATTGGCTGGCAATTCATGGAGAAAGGCTGAGGACAGCTCAGCTAGTAGGACTGCCCCGCACAGTTCTAACCGGGGCACTGACAGGGATTTCAACGGAGCTACCCTCGTCTTGGCAGTAAGGAGATGGGTGGTTACTTTGCTTGCCATTCAAAGCGGACATAAATTGCTGCGCCGTACGCACGCTCCGACGCGTCGCAGAATCCGTGCTACTGCAGCTTCCCGTGTGGCTGGACACGCAACATGCGTGGAATGCGAAATTCCCTTAAAGCAGGATAGCTTTCAAGATATACTTGCCACTTGCTGATCAGATCCGATGGCGACGGCTGATCCCATTCCGGTTGCTTGAGCCAGATTTCTTGCATAAAAATCTTATCCCGAATGACGAAATGCGCCAGCCACCCGGCTGGGTCGAACAATTATGCGATTTGGGAGAGGACCTTCCGCTTCGTATAGGAAATTTGGGAGACGGCGTCAGCAGGCATGAAAAAGAATTCGTCGCTGTGCGCTTGCCAGCGTATGCCCAGGGCGTTTGCCGTACTGGAGTCCTCGATCTCTAGAAACTCCTCGCATAACAAATGCTCCTTTGGATTGTCTTGAAGGACTTCCTTAGCGTTCGAAGTCCATTTCCTTAGGGGAAATCCAGCGCTGTCCATAGCATGTCGCAGTTCCACGATGGTCGTAAAGGCCTCTGTCTTCGAGTTTGTCCCAGCGAGGATGTCATCTACGTACATGGAAGAGAGGATACTGCAAGCGTACGTCTTCCTCTAGAAGCTGAAGCACCCTGAGCGCCAGAAATGGGGCACAGCTTATCCCGAAGGTGACGGTGTTGAGCTCAAAGTCCCCAATCTCGCCATCGGCCTTCCGAAAGAGGATTCGCTGGAACGGAGTGTGTCTAGGGTCCAGTAGGATTTGATACATTTTCGTGATGTCAGCGTTGAAGACATATCGAAAATATCGCCACTTGAGGATCTGCATTGTGAGATCGGACTGAAGAATGGATCCTGGATGAAGGATATCATTCAGGCTCTTTCCTGTGACCCATATCGACATATTCTTGAAGCACGGAGATGTATTGCTCTTTTAGAATGGCGTCTCTGGATAAACGGTTCTCGTTTTTAAGGAACTGGGCCTGTGCCATTGACAAAATTGGACTCACATATGGAATCGGCTTCCTTGACCAGCTTCGCTCGAACATCCTCTACCTCCCAAAATTTGGAAATAAGCTGGTCCAGTTTCATCCCTTCGTTGGCCGAAATTCTCGTCGAGAAGGATGAAACGGACCGCGGTACAATCTTTGAAAGTGGGCCGGTAAGAATCCAGCCAAACACGGTTTCTTGCCGAAGGAGCGAGCCACAAATATGTGCATGAGACCCGCTTAAGATGACAGACGGAAGGATATCCGCGCCGATCAGCAAATCAATTTGTGAGCTCTGATGGAAGGTGGGATCAGCCAATTCAATGGCTGGGAGGTCTCTTAATGAACTTTGTGGAATGGAGGCTGAGGGTAAGTTACCCGCCAGCTGCGGAAGAACGAACGCTGATGCCTCTATATGTAACCTAGGCTTTGTTGGAGAGCCTATGGTGAAATGGCATAACTTTTGAACTTGGGCTGCCACTGCTTGATTCAGCCCCGAAACTTGAGCTTGCACGGACTGGAAGGGCAGCTTTATTAAGTGAAATAATCGCTCAGAGATGAATGTCGCCTCTGAGCCTGAGTCGATTAAAGCACGAGCGGTGTACGTGCATCCCCGATGGCATACATTTACAACCGCCATGCCGAGTAAGACACTTTGCTCGTTAGCGGTAAAATAGGTTTGCACATTTGCCGCGGAATGGATCGTAGTGGACTGTATATTCGCATTGGAACTTGTATTGGAATCTGTATTGGAATTGACCGGACCACTGTCGCCTCGCATGTAAAATAATTGTGTGCACTCGTAGATTCTCTTGCGAAACAATTCAAGCAGAGTTTTTTTTTTTGCTTGATGTAAGATGCCCGCTCATTAACGGGCATCTGTAGAAAACGAGGGCACAGACGGACAGGGTGGTTCTCTTTGGAGTATAAGTCGCAAGTCTTACTTTTCGGAATAACTTGCGCTTCGAAAGAATTTACCCTCTTAGGGGCTTGGTTGTTTCGGGAAATAGAAGCTGAGGAATTGTGGGGCGTGGACGTGGGTTTCACGTCCTCAATAGCTTCGAGCGTGCGATAGCGTTCGTTAAGGAACGCACTTAAATCGTGCCACGCTGGAATTTCTGATTTGTTGGAAATGGACTGTTCCCACAGGTTAAACAGAATTTTTAGTTGGCTGGTGAAAAGCAGCCTCTTATTCTCGAAGCGCTCGCAAAGTGCTGCCCACGCATTCGCAAAACCATCGTTGGTAGGTGGGAGTTTGGCGATTATCTCATTGGCCTCACCCGCTGTCTTGGAGTTGAGATGGTACAATTTCTCAACCGGAGTCAACCTGGGATTGTTGACATAAATTGCGGAAAACAGATAGCGGAACGTCGGCCAGCGCAGGTAGTCTCCATGAAACACCTCTGTATCACACGGAGGGAGATGGCAGCCTCCGGAGAAGGGCAACGGAGTAGGTATTTCAACCCTTTCGGACGCAGACGCATTCTTAATTTGACCCTTCAGGCGCGCAAGACATTTCTCGTACATCGAGTAGCAGTGATCATATTTCGCCTCCATGGCAGTAATATCCTCATTGCTTCCGTCCTGTCTAAGTGCGCTGGAACACAATGCATATTCCGTCTCAACTTTCTCCCAAAACGATTGCAGCCGATCGCTGCGAATCTCGTAAGTGAAGATATTGTCGTCTTCGGATGCGGGAGTGATCACGCGAGCCTCAAACTGGATAAGTTTGTCGGTGACGGAAATGAAACTTGTCAAAGACATTGTGTGACTTCTTTGTACGGACCTGGTCTTTATCGGATTACGTTGCGGAAATTTGGAATTTAAATCCCTTTTCGGAAGTGCGCTTGGAAATCGCGATGTTGTTGATGCGGGTGACACCAAAGGATCTTTTTTCGAGCGCGCAATAGGATTTAGTTTAGGTTTTTCACCTTGCAGTAGTGGGTTTTTCGGAACACCAGTCGATTTTCTCGAACCTGATGGAGCGGACGAGATGGAGTGACGACGATCGATTTGTGGAACCGGAAAATTTGCTTTTAGATTTGCCTTCAGTCCCTTTGGACCCTGTGGACATACTACGCTTTAGGATTATTTATTATTATTATTTTTTTTTCGGATCTGTTATTGGAACACGGGAGTGGTATCAGCAAAAAAAATAAATAAAAAATAAAATAAAATAAATAAGTTGCACGCACAAAGAAATATGTCATAAAATATTTACATATATATGTAGGGTATTTTTTTTTTAATTATTCTTAATTATCCAAAAAATAAGAAAAAAAATTAAATGTTCTATTAATAAGAAACAACTTTTATCCTCCTTTTTTTGATTTATTTATTAATGGATTTTACTTAATACTGATGTTGCAGCACATATGTGTTGGTAGAAGTTGCTTCGAGCGCAGCTGGTTGCATGCAAGGTTTCAGATCACCAGCAATGCTGCCAACCTTTTTTTTTGAGAGAAAAAAAGCTAGAATGTCGAAAAAATAATGAAAAAAAAAAACAATTTCATACAAATGATACCAAAATATAAACAGATCTGACGAGAAAAAAAGCGGAATTGGCAGCACTGATCACCAGTGTTGATGTGTTATTAAAATTATTGATGCGCGATCGATTGTAACCAAACTATCGATAATTTGTTTGTTTACCTTTTGCAGCAGACGTTGTGTCGTGATAAGTAGTTTATTATTTATTTTATAAATAAGGTTAATAATAATGCAGCGTGTAAGAAAAATGTAAAGCGAATAATCTTTATTGTGTTTGTTGTGCGCACAATTTTCTGTGTGGATGCCTTTATACATATGTATGTATGTCGTATTATTGGCGGATTGCCAGCGGCCATTTGTGTAATGTTTTTGTTGTGTGCAACTAATGTGTAACTGTTGTAATTTGTTAATGATAAATGTTTTTACCAATGAAATAAAACGAGTGTATTAAGAATTTAATTGTTTGATGGTTTTTTTTTATTTTATTTTATGCGCACATCAATTTTGTGTGCTGGCGGATTGCCGGCGGCTTTGTTTACGGTTTGGGTTGCGTGCAAAAAGTGTGTAAATAAATTACATATGTTAACAGTAACACTTGAGAACCAGTGTGAATTGTTGTAGCGGATTTATTGAATAATATTTAGGACAAAATATTATTCAGTCGTGGTAGATGTGTATGTATGTATGTACATACATATACTTTTGCTTTGCACAGAACAATGGAATTGGCACTAGAAAGTACCGGCATATGCTAATAAATATATTCAACTATATTTGAGTTTTAACATATGTTGTTCTATGTAAGATATTTGTGCGGACTTGGAAAATTGTTCACAGTTTTTTTTTTTTTGACAGATCGGAATTACATACATGCAACATATATATATGGTAATATATGTATGTTGCACTATGGCGGACTGGGGATGCCGGTATGTACGAACAATTTTTACACAGTTGAAAATAGATGTGTATTACTTATCTTTTTTCACCAAGGAACTAGCTGGGGCGAGTGCAGAAGGATATCCGGCTCGAAGGACCAATGTTTTGTAGCAAGTGCTCCAAAATGATAAGACAAAAGTGGTGGTGTTGTAATGTGTAATGAATTTTATTCAGCGTGTGTGGTGTTGGACATATGTAGTTTTGTTTCCAGTTTTGTTTGTTTATTGTAGTAATTGTAAATTTAATTGTTGTAATTGTAAATCTGGTAGGATTAAGCGTAGACACGTCTGTGATTCTCAAGTAAGAAATTGGGACTAGAAACCACGCTCAGAACCAACTGTTGAAACTCTGTTAGTGTTAACAGAAACTTCAACGGGATATTTGACCACTCAATATATAAGTAAAATGTTGGTTATGCGTCATGGTTCTGAGTCGGTTACCTTTTCTGGCATCAACAACAAGCTCTGCACGATATATGCATAAAAAGACTCAAGATGCTATGACATATGTTCGCCATAATGGGCGACCAGATCTTTTCATAACATTCACATGCAATCCACAATGGAATGACATCAAAAGTGTTTTATTACCGGGTCAAAAACCGCATGATCGTCACGATATTATAGCTCGAGTTTTTCATTTAAAAGTTAAAGCTTTAATGTCACTGTTGACAAAAGGTTCTTTGTTTGGAAGCGTGCAATGTTTTATGTAATCTGTGGAATGGAAAAAGCGGGGCTTACCACATATATATATTCCACTTTGGTTAGAAAATAAAATAAGACCAGATACAATCGATCAAATTATCTGTGCCGAAATGGTCCTTGCGGTGCATTTAATAGTAAATCGCCATGAATTAAAAATTTAAACGGTATCAAAAGGTTTCCTCGACAATTACTTAAAGAAACAATGACTGGAAAAGATAGTTACCCTCTATATCGTAGAAGAGCGATAGAAGATGGTGGTGATGCAATTAAAATAAATGGAAATTGCATTGATAATCGTTGGGTTGTGCCTTATAACTGTGTACTATTGAGAACATTTGAAGCTCACATAAATTTTGAGTATTACAGTTCTTTAAAGTCTATTAAATACATTTGTAAATATATAAACAAGGGCAGTGATCAAGCATCATTTACTCTTGAAGACCAACGTAATGAAATTAATATGTACGAAAGTGGCCGTTATATAAGTAGCTCAGAAGCGGTATGGAGAATCCTTGCATTTCCCACACATGAACGTTTTCCGGCTATTACACACTAAGCTGTTCATTTAGAAAATGGTCAACGGATATATTTTAACCCCAATAATTCGCAACAATTACTTGACAGATTAAGCACTACACCCAAAACCACTTTGCTAGCCTTCTTTGAGCTATGCACATGTGATGAGTTTGCAAGAACGCTTCTATATTTTGAAGTTAAATCGTATTTTGCATGGAACAATAAAGAATTTCAAAGAAGAAAACGAGGGCATGTTATGCCAAATTTTCCTGGAGTTAAAAGAGATTCAGCTTTGGGAAGAGCTTACACTATTCATCCCAATAATACAGAATGTTTTTATTTAAGACTTTTATTACATTTTGTAAGGGGCCCAACTACATTTTTAAATTTAAAAGCCGTTAATGGTATAGCATACGCATCATTTCAATTGGCGTGTAAAGCTCTAGGATTACTGGAAGATGATAAGAACTGGGATTCAACTATAGCCGAAGCTGTCATGTGTCAAAATCCTACAAAACTGCGAGAACTTTTGGCAATAATGTTAGCATTTTGTCAAATTTGGCATGCTCTTAAGCTTTGGAATACTTATAAAGAGAGCTTCTCAGAAGATATATTAAGAGCCTCTCATTTTTCACAAGACAGAAATATTGATGAAAGTATTGTGAATAATGTATGAAATAAATGTCTTATTTACATTGAAGATAATGTACTGTCTATTGGTGGTCAAAACTTGGCTTATTATGGACTTCCACTACCAATTAGATCCTAGGAAGTTGTTCCAAATATTGAATATCATAGAGAAACAAATTATGAAAATTGCGATAATTTTGTTGTTAATAATGAGCTACTCCTTACTGCTCTGCAAAAACAAGTATACGAAAAGATAATACAAAGCGTTGAAGCAGAAAAGGGAGAAATATATTTTTTAGATGCACCTGGTGGAACAGTTAAAACGTATCTTTTAAATTTATTATTGGCAAAGGTACGGCAAAGTAAAAAAATTGCATTGGCCGTTGCTTATTCCGGTATCGCAGCCACTTTACTTAATGGTGGTCGCACAGCGCATTGTACACTTAAGATTCCATTTAATTTGATTCATTTTTTTTATTTTTTTTTTATTAATGTTAGCTATAATATAAAAGAATACTAAAGCCAAGTGAATTTAAAGAGCGCTAGCGTCCAGGCCTTCAGCTCTACGAATAATTATATCTTATTTATAAGATTACAATCATGTATATAACTATATATTTTATTTATATTAAGGGTAGTAACGGAGGGTAGGATGGATGAGGGAAGTGTGTTTGAAAAATGGGCTTTTCTAATGTTGTCAAGTTTCATGCAAGAGTCCAGTAAGTGTGTGGTAGAAAGCTGTTGACCACATAAGTGGCAGTTCGGTTTTGGGTCTCCAGATAGAATGTGCCCGTGGGTAGTACTACTGTGTCCTATCCGGAGCCGGGTAAAGATGCTATTTTTTGTTCGCGATGTATTAACGGAGAAGTTTACCTTTTCCAAGTTTGGATTGCAGGTCTTGTAGTTGTGTTGGAATTGGGCCCAGATTTCGGTTTTTTGCAATTGGAGCTGTTTGGTAATAGCTTTCCGCATATCTTTTTCAGCTGGTGGAGTTGTGATGAAAGTGAGGTACCTTGACATTTCTTTTGCGGCATTATCAGCTAGCTCGTTGCCCCTAATACCTCTGTGGCTGGGTACCCAGAAAAGGTTGAGTTTTAATGGAGTTTTTATCAAATTGTCCCGTATCTGCACGATTGTTGGATTTGTATTGGCTATATTTTTGACGGATTCTACAGTTGAAAGGCTGTCGGTACAGATGGTGAACTTTCCAATTCTGCCTTGCGTGTATAAGATGGGTTTTAGAATAGCTTCTGCTTCGGCTGAGAACACAGAGTAGTATTCTGGTAACGATCCTGCTGAAAGAATTTTCCCATTGATGTCAACGCATGCGAACGCAATGAAATCCGCTGATTTTGTTGCATCAGTAAATATCCACGTTCTGTTTTCGTAGAATTTCTTGTTTGTTTCATTGTAAAAAAGTTGCCGGAAAGTTTCTCCGTTGGTCCGATTTTTTGGGTATTCCTGGAGCGCACAGTTTATGGATGATTGCCGAAGAAGCCACGGGGGGAGGGTGCTGGACGTTTTCGGTGCTGCTGGAGCTATGATGTTCCATTCGTTGGAGAGGGCAGCGCATCGACGCAGTGTGGAGAGGTGTCGGTAGATTTTCCGTTGTTTTAAAGCCTTACGTACCACTGTCTGAAGGAGGTGGCTGGGTGAGCAGAGAAGTTTAGGAATCAGCAGGGCTGTTGTTTCTGCAACTCTCTCTTCTACTGTAGGCAAAGACTGTATTGGACATGTTGGGAAGGCATTTATACTGCATCGGAGAGCTGTGTGGTAGGCTGGCTTAAACAAGCGGATATGTGACTTAGCGCACCATCCGAAAATGGGCAACGCATAGTCTATTTTTGACAGTATAAGTGCCCTGGATACGTTGGTAAGGGTATTCCTATTTATAAGTGAGTGTTTGGAACTAAGATATTCTATTATTTTCAGTTTTTTTTCAAGACTATCTCTAAGGTATACACAATGATTTTTGAAAGTCATTCTCTTGTGGAAGTATAAGCCTAGTATCATAAGAGCCTGGACGCATTCTATGTTAAAGTTTTTAAAGCTTAAGCTGGGATATGTACATACTTTTCTTTTACAAATGTGTAAAATCATACATTTACTATTAGACAGGGTTGCACCAGAGCCCAGACCCCAGTTGTATATTTCACTAAGTATATTAATTAAAATACTGTTCAGTTTTGATAAGTCTTTGATTTTGCTGAAGATTATAGCATCATCAGCGTACATAATTAATTTGACTTGGTTGTATTTAGATACAATTTTGCTGATTTCTTCAAATGCTATAGTGAATAAAATTACTGACAGTGGCGATCCTTGAGGAATGCCAGTATATAAATTGTGATAGCTGGAGAGTACGTTGTTGATATTTACTCCAAATGAGCGGTGGGACATAAAAGCCTCCACTATATTGAAGATTTTTGTACCTACCCCCCATTGTGCGAGCCGCTGAAGAACTGTATGGGCTCCCAAGCGATCAAATGCCCTTTCGAAATCAGTTGCCAAAAGCGTGACATGATTTCTTGATGAAAGGGCATCTGACACGAAGTGCTGCAGGTGCAGGAGAGAGTCCATCGTACTGTGTTTGGGCTTAAAGCCCACTTGGTTTGGGCTGATCAGTTTATTTTTGGTGGCATACCATAGGAGTCTACGGGCAATCATTTTTTCAAGTGTTTTACCGATGCATGGCAGTAATTAAATGGGTCGGTAGCTAGAAAGAACGTCGGATGGCTTGTTGGGTTTTGGGATGGGTACAATTATGGCTGATTTCCACGCGTGGGGGTACAGACCTACAGAGAATATGTTGTTGTATAGCTTTAAAAGGTCTGTTTTGCCTGAGGCGGGCAGTTGCTTGAGCATCGGGTACGAGATTCTGTCGTGCCCTGGTGTTTTGCCCTTTGTCTTCGTAAGGGCAGTTTCTAGCTCTAATTCGGTGAAATTGTATTCGAGTTGCTTAGCAGATAGACTTAGTCTACCGGGGGCGTGTACATACTCAAGGGATGTTAACTTTTGTTGCCTGTAGCTATTGCTGAAGTTGCAGTCCTCTGAGTACTCAGACCAAGTTGTGGCAAATTTGTTAGATATTTCTAATGGTACAGTTAATAATGTATTATTAGATCTGATATACTTAAGCTGGGAAGGAGGGACTCCCACCAGAGATTTAATATCGCGCCAGATTTGTTTTGAGGATGATTGGGGTGAAATATTAGCTGTGAAAGTACCAAATCTTTCCCGTTTTGCTTTTTTCACTGCACGCTTAAAGTAGGCATTTGCTCTTTTGTAGGCTAAAAGGTTAGCATCGTTCATTGTGCACTTATAAGCTTGCCATAACTTTTGCTTTTTATCCCGAAGATCACCCAAGTCATTATTCCACCAAATTATCTTTCTTTTGAATGTGTGGGGCTTGGTCTGTGGGATTGCCTTATTGGCCGCCGTTCGAATTGATTTGGTGATTTGCGAAACTTGTCGTTGAATGTTTGCATTTTGTGCAATATAGGAATTTTCGTATTTTAAACGAAACAATTCCAAATCAGCTAATTCGATTTTGAATTTTGGAGAGAACTTTGATTTTGCGAATTGAAGCTGATGTTGTACTTCAGTTAAGACTGGAAAATGGTCGGTGCTGTATAAGTCAGGTAAAACTTTCCATTTGCAAAGTGGGAGCAGATTAGAAGATATAAATGTGAGGTCTATGTGTGTATATGTTTTATGTGTGGAGAAATGTGTTGCACTGCCATTATTCAAAAGAGATAAGTTGGTTTTAGAGACTGCATCGATAATTTTTTTCCCTCTAGGAGTGGTGCGGGTAGAGCCCCAAGCAGCGCCCCATGCATTAAAATCTACAGTAACCAGTAGCGGTGCAGAGAAGCTATTTATTATTTTAAGTATTTCGTTTCCCGAAAAAGATTGATCAGGAGGGATGTAGCTGTTCAAGACAGTATATTTTTCGTTAAGTTTTAGTTGAATGGCCAAGTGAAGTATGCTTGAACTGGTCAATGACGGGAGCAGAGAGTGCGGTAGGTGCCTTTTAACAAGAATTCCTATTCCTTGTTTGGCATTAAGGTTATGTGGTAGGTTAGAGAAATAACCTATATATTGTTTGTTACATATTATATTTTTTGTATTGAAAGGTAGGTGAGTTTCTTGAAGACATATTATATCTGGATTTACTTCATTTATTAAAATTGTTAATTCATCGAAATTATTTATCCTCTTCCTCTTAGATTCCATTGAATAACTTTAATTGACATTGATAAATAAAATATTAATTGATATATATATATGTCTACATGAAACATAATTATACTTTAATTGTTATTTTAATTTTATGTTAATAATATTTAACTTATTTATTGTTTTGATTTAGTCGGATATTGACTCAATTTCGTCAAGATCCGCGGTGTTGTGTAGTGTTGGGTCGGACGTTGATTCAATTGAGTCCAGGTCCATGGTGTTGTTTTGTGTTAAGTGTGAGTGAGTAGTTAGTTTTTGTTTTAAATCTTTATGAGTTTCTATTTTTGTTTGGTTTTTGAGTGTTTTTGTTAAGAATTCGGATAAAATAGTGGAGGGTTTTGATAAAGAGGGAAGTGATGTAGAGAGAGTAGATGAAGATTGAGTGTTTCTTTTTGGGAGCGAGTCGGCCGACGAGAGAAGGCCGTCAGAGCCGCTAATGTTGCTCTTATCAGTATTGCGGTTGTTGTTGCATTTTACTTTTTGTGTTGTGCTTTTTTCGTTTTCTATGTTTGCTGTGATTGCTGCGTAGCTGTCGGGCTTGGATGGCTTAGGCAAGGCGGCTTTGAAATAAAGCTTTGCTTCCCTCATTGTACACTTCTTCGTGGTTTTTATTTTTAATATTTCTTTTTGTTGGATGAATGCACTACAATTTTTATCTGAGGCAGGATGGTTCAGTGAACAGTTAACACATTTAGGTGAACAGTTACCAGAGTGGGGTGTGAGACCGCAGTTAGAGCATGCTGCCTCGTTTTTACAATATTTTTGGGTATGTCCGAGTTTTTGGCATGTATTGCACCACATAGGATTCGGTATAAATTCGGATACCTTTACAGAGTGCCAGCATATGTCGATTTTGGATGGAAGGTTGTAAAGCTCGAAAGTGAGTAGCATAACCCCCGACGGTTTTGTTACACCCTCAACTTGCTTGGTGAACTTGTAGATAGATATAACTTTTTGGGAGGAGAGCTCTTTGACAATTTCGTCTTCAGAGACATTAATAAGGTAGGGTGCATAAATGGTCCCCTTGATCGAATTAAGGGCTTGGTGCAGTTGACATTTTGCATAAACCAGGGAGTTCGGTGGTGTTGATAAATTTGTTGGCATCGTGGATTGAGTGAACTAGCATTAATAAATTTCCGTCTTTTAAATTTGATATTGAGGCAATATTTTTACTAACATGCTTAAGCGCCTTGTGAACCGCGAAGCAAGAGTATTCTGAAATGGTTTTTTCTTTGTTTTTGGCGGAGACTATGATATATTTGGGGTTAGAAATATTGGTTGACGGCAGTTCGGGAAAGTCATTTAAAGGTTTTGCAAGTGGTCTACGTTTTTTGGTTGGGGGACTCTCGGCCAGAGTGTTGAACCGATTTTGTCCCAGATTTGGGGGGGCTCCGGGCCACCCATGATTTTTTTTTTTTTTTTTTATTCAAGCGCTGAGAGCAGCTCTTTTGCACAAATAACTTAACTTGAAAGAAAGGTGTGAAGTGAGAAAAGAACTGATAAGAGCACGATTGGTTAGCAACTGACGTCTGCTAGCGATGAGTGTTAGTCGGCGACTGATACAGACATATAGATATAGGAAGCCTACGGTGTTGATCTAAATATTTATTAAGAATAAACATACAGTACAGAAAAAAATACTATGTCTCGGTTCAAAAATTGAGAGGCAAACCCCTAAAGTTTAAAGGCAATATATAAAGTCAACTAACAGAAAAGAATAAAATTAAAAATTTTATAACAAAATAATAAAAACAATATACAAATATTACTAGAATGGAATGATCTAGAAAACAGATTGTGGACCTAAACAAGAACAACTTTATCTCGCTCTTTCAATGTACGAATTATAGCCCACAAGAATCATAATAGAATATAGCCTAGCAAAACTACTTACCATGAAGTCTAAACGGTCTTAAGACCATAAATCCTAAGCAAGAGAAGCTGATTGTAAATGACTTGCTTGCGCTCTTTTTATTAGTTTAACATACACACAAGAAGTGCTCTACAATACAACCACAAAAAAGAAGAATAAATCTTACCATACAATTACCAAATCAAATCTTATTATTTGGAGCCTCCTCCACAAACAGTATAAGTATAATAAAATCAGACCTAATCTAAAATCAAAAAACAGGATCAAGAGCCAGGATGAATAATTTATGACCCTTTTTTTCCCATGATCGTGTCCCTCCTTTGATTAGACTAGGGTGGAGAACAAAGGATTGACATTCCTAGGCCACAGCTTTATAAACAGCATCTGTGTGAATCAGTGCTCATAGGATCTGGAGTCGAGTGGGCGCCTTTTTGACGTGCGTTGCATTGTAAACCTGTAACGCACGTAAAAGAATGAATGCTTATGGCCATGAGTAGCAGTGATCAAAGGATCTGGAGTCCAGAGGGTGCCTCTTTGAAGAACGTGGCATTGTAAACCTGCAACACGCGTCAAAAAATGAATGTTTATGGTCATGAGTTGCAGTGTGCAAAGGAAGAAAGGATTGTAGTGGCCCACCCTAAACATAAAACAATAGAAAAGTTACCAAAGTTTCGAACCACCAACGCGGGTGATGTTGCGGCGAAAATGCGTTGTCTAAACCTAATTGGTCAACATAATCGATAAAAATACATGTTACGGTATAACTACCGAACACCAGCTAATGCAGGTACAGCCAAAGGCAGCCGACAGCTTAGTAGTTATTCGAGAACATTTATTCAAGAGCGACGGTCGCGTATAGTAACTTTAGCAAAATTAAGAATATACACACGTGCTCAAATATATATAAGTTAAATTGAAATTATAATTATATGTTAATTTTAACAAGCACAACTAAAAAAAAAATATGTATATATATATAAGAAAAAAATAAAATCAGTGCCAGTGCAGGTAAAACTGAAGTGAGAATTGTGGTAAAGATTTGTATGAGACATAATCTGCAGGTGGAAGTTTAAACGAGGTTACCCTCCCCTTGCGATTGAGCGAGTTCAAGGGACAACGTGGGTTAATTTCGACCAATAACCTTTGCAAGGGCGATTGAAATGCACACATAATCGCGACGGCGCTAGCACGCGTGGCTGCTGAGCTCCGCGGCGATCAGCCTAACCTTGACGGAGCATCATTTACCTTGTCTGCATAACTACCGATCACTCATAAATATGAATTACAGTTAATCTGTCAAAAACAGAAAACAAACACCAGCGAAGTATATGAAAACAATATAACAATGAGTTGTATTTAATCACCGTATGGATTCAGTGCTAATCTTGGCCGTCTGTGCGAGTTAGAATTTTTTTTGTGAGTGATATGTTTTGAACGAGCTTGCCAACGCTCTAGAATTCAACTTGATTCTATGATTCGTTATCACCGCTATTGAAGTTCAAGGCCAAGTCTTTGCAGTCTCTCTGCGTTACTATAATCATATGTTAATGTAATTTGCTGCTTTAGTAACGTCCAACAATGAAGGCATGGGTTAAGTTAAATTCTAATTAAGATTGAAATGTTTGGTTTAAGTGATCTAATCTTTATGAGTGATGGTAGCCGATGGTAATATAAATCATATGTGTGCACATGTATAGAGTGCATTATTCTGATAATTTATTTTTATAAAGCAGACTCAACATGAGCACCATCAACAACGTCATCGACATCTTTGGGCCCAACGATACAGTGATGCTGCATAAAATAAAGTACAGCGTAAACACATTTGGAATTGTGAGTAGAACAAATCTATTTGAATATTGCTTTCTATACATGGAGCTATAAGTACATATACACAGATATCACAGCTCATAAATATTTATTCTTTTGTTAGCAATTTTGAAGCATATTATTTATTTTATATATTTATTTTTATTTATAGTCAGCTAAGAGCAGCTGACATTAAAATGAATCAAAACTTAATTTAAATTAAAAAAGTTAAAATAATTAAATTAAGTAACATATAGAATAATATATAAATCTGAAAATATATTTAAAAGTTAAAGGTCCGGTTCGAGTACAATAAAAAATTCCTGGCAGGAAATTGTGATATATTTTGGAAGCGTGGGCACAAGATTTTATAGTGTGACCATAGTCCACTAATTTGTGGTAAAAATATGGCATTTTGCCCTATATAGCTTAAGAGATACATGGTCATACTAAGGCATCAAATTTAAAAAGTAAACAAACACATACTATGTTTATGCTTGCAAAAAAGCATGAATTCAGATCATGCTTTTTTAAAAAAATACTAGCATAAACACAAAATCGTGATTTTTTCTACACACGTATTTTGACTATGATTTTTTGGAAAAATCATGATTTTTGTGTAAGCAGTCTGGCAACGCTTTTGTGTGAAATCAGCTGTTCCGCACTAATTAAATTGCTGCGAACAGCAGCATTCTTGACTTTAAAAGACAACGAACCATCTCTGATGTTCGCGTTTGCCGTTGAATTAAAAAAAATTTGCATTTTCATTTAACATTTTGAAGATTTAATTCGTTTAACGTTTTGGCTTTCGGTTTATCAGCTGTTTGTGCTGATGTGCTGCCACCTTTTTCATATGAAGCTGCATAGGTGGCTCCACCCTTCAGAAAAATCATGATTTTTATAAAATAGCATAAACAGGCGTATTTTAAAAAGCGTGATTTTAAAAAATCATGAAACAGCAAGCATAAACGTAGTAACACAAACACAAAATAAAAAATTAAAGATGAATAGTGCGAATATGTTTATACCTTTGTTGGTAGCATATGTTGTTGCAGTGCCAATACTTTCCCATGCCTGTCTCGCCGAAACAAAGTTAAAATGTTTGTTGTCTGTCAACCTCCAAAGGCATGGTCGCGACTCGACTGATTGAATAAGCAAAATCTTCCCCTCGTGACAAAAATTTTCCACCCGTTTTTTGGTTTTTTTTTTTCCATTATTATTTATAAGTTTTTATAAACGTTTTACAAAATGTGTTTGCTGGCCTGGGCACAAAAAGATATATGGTTTGGTATTTCCTGCGCCCAGCGCCAGTGTGTACATATTAAATAAATCTATACTATCGATAAGCAGCTTACTATTTTTTGCTACGTTGCTGGATACCTAGAACACACGCAGCCAAAAAAAAACTATTCCTGCTGCGACGATTTTGTATGGAAAATTTTTTTTTTGCTGTACTGGATACCCACCTTAACGTTAAAGCTCTGGGAAATTCAATAAAAAATTGAGCAGTCCAACATTTGTTGCGAGGATTGGGAAAAACCCAGAAAAACCCAATCAGACCAGCGTTAGATTAGTAGTTAGTGGTTACGATTAGATAAAGCAAAAAGGATCGATCTTTTTAGTACTGGAGTTGAGGCCTCCAAGGAGACAAGAGAATAAAGTTTGTTATAGTCAGAACATATAACACGAAATGGTTCATGAATTAAATAGTTGCTGAAGCAACGATCAAGGCTAAGGGGTAAAAAGTTACGTGAAGATCTAACCGGGACATTAAATTTAATTCGACTCAAAAGAACTGATGAGTCGATTTCACCATTAAGTAGGTTAGTAATAAATAATACTCCATGCATAGCTCTACGGTTTAACAGGGAGGGATGATTTATTAAAAGGAGTCTACTAGAAAACGGGGGTAAGTCAACTCCAGCAACCCAGTTAAAACTTCTAAGGGCAAATAGAAGAAATTTCTTCTGCACAGATTCAATTCTGTCCTGGTGAATCGAGTATTGTGGGGACCACACACAAGATCCATACTCCAGAATAGGACGTACTAAGGATGTATAAAGTGTTTTAGTGGTGTACGGATCATTAAACTCTTTCGACCACCGCTTGATGAAGCCAAGGACATTAATGGCCTTATTGACCATACACAAAATATGAGCGTCAAACTTTAATTTGGGATCAAGAATAATGCCTAAATCTTTAATTTCAAACACGCGGTCAAGTGGTGAAGCATCAAGCAAGTAGTAAGCAGTATGAGGGGTACTTCTACAAAAAGACATGACTTTACATTTTGAACAATTTAAATTTAGTAAGTTAGTACGGCACCAGGCTGACAAAGCACCAAAATCCGACTGTAGTAAATTCCACAGGGAAGCGTCATTATAGGTGAAACATAGCTTTACATCATCAGCAAACATATACACAAAAGAGTTAGTAATAACAGCTGGGAGATGACTACCCTGGGGAAACCAGAGGTAACAAAAATAGGTTTAGATACAGACGATTTTAAAACAACTTGTTGTGTTCGGCCACACAAGTACTCCGAAAGCCACAATAATAGTTTTGATGGAAATCCAAAAATATTTAATTTATGAAGCAACAGAGAATGACTTACAGAATCAAATGCCTTACTAAAATCAGTATAAACAACGTCAGTTTGCATTTTTTCCTGAAACCCTTTGATAACAAGCGAAGTGAATTCAAGAAGGTTAGTGGTAGTAGATCTACGCCTAACAAAACCGTGTTGATAAGCGATATAATCGAACTGCATCCGTGTTGCAGTTGAGAACATATAATTTTTTCAAAGACTTTTGGTATGGCAGACAACTTGGATATGTCCCTATAATTTTTAACTTTTGATTTTGAAGAATTTTTATGGAGTGGAATTATAAAGGATTCCTTCCATATATCAGGAAACACGTTTGAATCAACAGACAAGTTAAATAATTTATTTAATGGCGCACAAAGAGAATCCGCGCAGTATCTAAGAATACAACCTGGCACTCCATCAGGACCAGGCAAGTAGCTAGGTTTAATAGAGTTAAATTCACTCAGGAGCGTAGACTCAGTAACTACTGGGACATATATGCAATTTGGCGTTTGAACTTGAAAAGGATAGGAATTACTACTACTATACATATTCGATGAGTATACTGATTGAAAATGCTCAGCAAATAGATCGGCTACTGCCTGATGAGAACTTGCTTTTGTATCATCTAGGTATACTGAGGATGGCAAGCAAGAAGTCTTACGTTTAGAGTTAACAAATTTATAAAACTGTTTAGGGTCACGTGAACGATTACAACGATTAAGATAATTATAATAACAAGATGTGTTAACAGAAGAAAAAAATAGATTTTGCTACTAAATAGGAAGATAAATCTAAAGTAGTTCCCGATTTTTAAAATTTTTTATAAGATCTTGTCGTTGCGTTTTTCAATGTCGATAGTTCTCTCGTAAACCAAGGTGGTTTATTATCACTTGAAGAACAAGTGAGGGGAACACAAATATTTATATACTTCAAGGTCCTATAAAATATGGATATAGCAGTTTCTATATCACTACAAGAATAAAGGCGCGACCAATTAGTATGTTGAAGAAGATAATTTAATTTAGTAAAGTTAGTTTTACGAAAGCAACGGGTTTTTAAAGTATTTTTTGATACTGAAATAGGGTTAAGAATTTCGATGGATAGTTCTAAGGTTGGATGGTAAGTATCTTCCGGAAGCACTAGAGGGGGTATTCTACTAGTATTACTGCAATCGGAGTCCGAAACAAATTTTAAGTCCAACATTCTACCACTAAAGTTATGCACCCTGTTAACTTGCGATAGGCCTTTTTCCAGTAGGCCATCGATAAAATCACAAGTTATATTTAAGGTCCGGTTCCAGTACAATAAAAAATTCCTGGCAGGAATTTGTGATATATTTTGGAAGCGTGGGCACAAGATTTTATAGTGTGACCATAGTCCACTAATTTGTGGTAAAAATATGGCATTTTGCCTTATATAGCTTAAGAGATACATGGTCACACTAAGGCATCAAATTTAAAAACTAAACAAACCCACAAACACAAAATAAAAGATAAATAGTGCGAATATGCTTATTCCGTTGTTGGTAGCATATTTTGTTGCAGTGTCAATACTTTCCCATGTCTGTCTCACCGAAATAAAGTCAAAATGTTATTTTTTTTCTGTCAACCTCCAAAGGCATGGTCGCGACTCGACTGATTTAATAAGCAAAATCTTCCCCTCGTGACTAAAATTTTCCACCCGTTTTAGGTTTTTCTTTCCATTATTATTTATAAGTTTTTATAAACGTTTTAAAAAATGTGTTTGCTGGCCTGGGCACAAAAAGATACATGATTTGGTATTTCCTGCGCCCAGAGCCAGTGTGTACATATTAAATAAATCGATACTATCGATAAGCAGTTTAGTATTTTTTGCTACGTTGCTGGATACCTAGAACACACGTAGCAAAAAAAAAACAATTCCTGCTGCGACGATTTTGTATGAAAAATTTTTTTTTCGCTGTACTGGAAACGGACCTTTAGAAGGAAAAATGGAATAATCAGAAATATCAGGTTTTAACCAGGTTTCAGTGAGTGCAACTATTTGAGAATCAAAAGATAAGCTGTTAATATATAATTTAGCCAGTTTAGTGTTAAGGCCTCTAACATTTTGATAGGCCAAGCTAATTACTTCTGTTAGTTTTTTATGGCCAACATTTTTTTTTTTATAGTAGAATCATGTGTTTAACCCAGTTCGATTGATGATTGTCTAGATTTATATACTGTAACGACGTAAATCTGGGGCTGGGGTCGGCGTCTCAGTCGCGCCAGGGTCGCTTCCAGAATATTTATAAGTTGCTGGGACACTGGAGGAGCTGTACCGGGCATACCCAGGGGTAGGGTCAATAGAGGAGGACGTAGGTGAAGAGAGAAGGGAGTCGTGAGCATGCCTTACGCGCTGGCGACGATTTGGGAGTCACTCGAAGGAGTAGGCTGGTTAGTCCAGAGTATTACTCGGAGAACTAACCAACCATTCCCCGAATGGCCCTTCGTCGCCGACCAGGGCGTCGAGTGTGGTTCTGTGGGCACGGGAGGGTGAGAGTTAAACAGCTAGCTGGTCAGGCTGAGGGTAAGACCCGGAAGCCCGTGCACCAACTGCCTAATCCCATCCACCCGCGCCTGTCACCGGCCGCGTCCTTGAGAATCTCTCGGACGCGTATGAGAGATGCGAGTGAGAGGATTCGTCGCGCACAGAGTAAGACTCGGAATGCGTACTCGCCCCCCCACTCGATCTCCCACAACGGCAACGCCTGGGTATTACCCACTTGTCGCTACACGTGGAACATACTCAAGAGGCAGGCGTCGCAGAATCTAGAGTAAGACTCGGAAGATTCGCTAACATACCCCTCAAGTCTGCCCCAAGTGGGCCATTTGGTGAGGCGCACCTAACCACCATTTCTCCACCCGTCGCTACCCATGGGACCCACCCAAGTGTGTGCGTAAGCCTGGGTGTGCGTGTGTGACTGGGTGTGCGAGCGTGCCTGGGTGTGCGAGTGTGCCTGTGGGTGTGTGCGTAAGCCTGGGTGTGCGTGTGTGCCTGGGGGTGCGAGTGTGCCGGTGGGTGTGCGCGGTTTTTACTGCACTTTTGCTGCCACTCTTTGCAAGTCCTCGCTAGCCGTTGCCTTTGTTGTTGCCTCCGCTGCTGTCGTTGCTGCCGGGTGATGCCACCGATCGTGGCCGTTGTTGCGTTTGCCGTTCTGGTGGTGGTCGCACCCTGTGGTTGTTGTTGTGATAGCCGTTGCGGTGGCGCGCTGTTGTTGCCGGCTGTGGCTGTTGTTGTTGCAGTGGCTGCTGTGGTGCGCTGCTATTGCAGACTGTGGTTGTTGTTGCGGTGGCTGCTGTGGTTGCTACTCCTGTTGTTGTTGTTGTTGCTGTCACTACCGTCGCGAGAACTTTTTACTGTCACGTTTAACATCAAAAACCAGCCTCGCAAATCGCAAATATGCAAATCATTTGCTCGCCGTCTTCTTCTTCTCTTTTCTGGGTCCCCACACGTCGTTTCTCTGCTGGTTCCGATAGTGAACCAGCGCTCACTTTCGCGTCGCGGTTGCGCAAATGTGCGCGGAACATGCATGGTACGCACAACACAAGGTAACATATATGACGTCACGGACGGAAGACATAAATGTGCGGTAGTTTTCTGCTACCTCACACCCTCTCCTTACTTCGGGTGGCAATGACGGACAGTTACTTTCCCGGCTTTGGTCACCTTGACCTGGAAAGCATGGCCTTCCACCTCCATCAGGTACTTGGTCCCATGAATGGTGTTGCGCCGCACCGCCACCTCGACGCTGTCCAGGACGTCTTGGGGTAGCAGTCCCCCCGTTCCCTCTACCCGCCAGCTCTCCGGGGCCATCACCCAGTCAATGGTGAAAAGCGGCAGGTCGTTGATTCCAGCGTCTTCGAGGGTGAGTGTGTTTAGCACCTCCTCAACGGCGTCGTCTGACAGCCATCCCGGGTCCATACTTAGGTCTCTCCAGGGGTCCATGGCGGGTAGGGGTACGCTTCCACTAGAGTCGGGGGTGTCCTCAGGTGGTTCGTAGATGTCGGTGTTCCTACTATCATCGGAGTGGTATCCGTCAGGATACAGGTATTGACGGCTGTGCCCCTCCGGATCGAACAGGATGCGGCCTTCTGCTTCGGACATCTTCTCGCTATAATAAGATGGGGGTGTTAGTATTATCTGCATCGCCCTACCTACAGTGCGGCTTGTGGGGGGGTCTGAAGGACTTGACACAGTGATGGGGGAAGGTGGACTTGGTTGTAGGGCAAGAGTGGTGTCTGGGTGGCCCTCGTCGGGGTCCGTGACGAACGGCTTCAGATCCGCTAGGCTAGCCATCCGACGCCGATTTGTCTCCATATGTTGGAGGCGTACCACATTCGGGGAGACGAATTTCTTCACGACGTAGGGTCCGTCGAACTTTGGCGCCAACTTTGCTGCAAATCCTTCGGCGGCGTTAGACAAGACGTGATGTTTGGTCAATACCTGAGTGCCCACGGTTGGTCGCCAGTCTCGGTGGCGTAGGTTGAATTGTCTTGCCTGGTCTTGGGACGCCCTTTGTACATTCTGTTGCACTGCCTCGAAAACCTTTCGTAGCTCGGTGGCGCGTGTCTCGGGAGTTGTCTGTATTCTTCCACTTCCCGGGGTAACCTGGTCGTATAGTGCGTTCGGCAGACGGGGTTCGCGTCCTTGGACTAGGAACGCTGGGCTGAATCCGGTCATGTCTGAAGCGCTGGTATTTATGGCCAACATTATCTCCGGGAGCAATTCATCCCACGAGCTCTGGTGTCCCTCGATGTACTGGGCCAGCATGGTCTTTATCGTCCGATTTGCTCTCTCCGTCGGGTTCTGTTGGGGGCTGTCGGGGGCGGTGTGTTGTAGCTCCATCCCGAGTTTCTCGCAGAATCGGTGAAAAGATCTGCTCGTAAACTGGGTCCCGTTGTCACAAACGAAACACCGCGGTGTCCCGAAGCGACAAAGGATCCGTTCTCGGAAGGCTCGTTCCAAGTGGGCAGTCGTAGCTTTGCGCAGCGGGACTAACTCCACCCATTTAGAGAATAAGTCGAAGAACACCAGGAGCATGGTGTTTCCGTGTTTCGAGCGTGGCAGGGGACCAATGAAATCCGAGCAGACAGTCCCGAAGGGTTCCGCTACTTGTCTGGTCAACATCTTCCCCGCAGGCTTCATCTGGCTCACCTTGTACGCCTGGCATTTGGTACATCGTCGTACGTATCGGGTTACGTCTCGAAACAAGCCGGGCCAGTAATACCGTTGCGTTACTCGACTCGCTGTCTTCCGTATTCCCAGGTGACCAGCGGTGGGGTTGTCGTGACACTCCTTCAGGACGCGGGAGCGCTGGTCCGATGCTACGCATAGCTTCCAGGGGACGTAGTCCTCTTCCGTGGGGCGATGACCTAGGTGTCGGTACACGTGACCGTTCTCCAGCGTATAGTCCGGGTGATTCTTGGGGTACTCCTCGATGCGCTTTGTCAATTTTAGGAGCCATGGGCACGTGATGGTTTCGGTTAGTACCGTCTGTAGTACTTCTTCCAGGGGTTGCCTCGACAGCGCATCAGCCACGACATTTAACTTCCCCCGACGGTAGTGGATGTCGAATTGGTATTGCTGCAATTCCAGGGCCCACCTCGCAATTCGGCCAGTCGGGTTGTCAATGCTATTAAGCCACTTAAGGGCTAAGTGGTCTGTGATCACATCGAAACGGTAGCCCTCGAGGAAACATTTCAGCTTGCGGATGGCCCAAACAATCGCTAAACATTCCTTCTCCGTCGCTGAGTAGTTTTCTTCGGGCTTCGACAACCGTCGGCTGACGTACGCTATCACGCGCTCTGCCCCGTCTATTTCTTGTGTCAACACTGCTCCCAACCCAAAGTCACTGGCGTCCGTTTGTAGCACAAACTTGGCCGAGAAATCTGGGCAAGCAAGGATCGGAGCTTTGGTAAGGCGTAGTTTCAGCTCGTCGAACGCGGCCTGTTGTGGTTCACCCCACTCCCATCGTTTGCTCTTCCGGAGCAGTATCGACATCGGTTGCACTACCTCCGCGAAGTTTGACACGAACCTCCGGTACCACGATGCTCTCCCCAGGCAGCGGCGCACTTCCCGAACGTTGGTTGGGGGAGTTAGTTTTCGGACGGCTGCGATCTTCTCGGGGTCGGTGTGTATCCCTTGTTCGCTGACGACGTGGCCTAGATAAGCAATGCTTTTGCGGAAGAACTTGCACTTGGCTTTGTTCAGGCGCAGATTTGCTTCGCGTAGACGGCGAAGAACTTCCTGAAGGTTCCGGAGGTGGTCGTCTAAATCCGAGCCCGTGATGATGATGTCGTCGAGATACGCGAAGGCATGTGGTTCCATGTCGGGGCCTATGACTCCATCGAGTGCTCTTTGGAACGTGGCTGGTGCGGAGTGTAAGCCAAAAGGCATGACCTTCCAGTGGAAAAGGCCTCGTCCCGGCACCGTGAACGCCGTGTATTGACGGCTGTTGCGTGCCATGGGGATCTGCCAGTACCCACTCTTCAGATCCAATGTGGTAATGTATTTCGCGTTACGAAGTCTCTCCAAGATGTGATGAATCCTCGGCAGCGGGTACGCATCCGGAACAGAGCGTGCATTTAGCTGCCGGTAGTCAATGCACATCCGGATGTCTCCCGTCTTCTTTCCTACTAACACAATAGGCGCACTGTGGGGACTCTTCGAAGGCTCGATGCAGTCGTTTTTCAGAAGTTCATCTACCTGGTCGTAGATGACCTTCTGCATCGCTGGGTTCTTCGGATAATATCTCTGTTTGATTGGTCTCTCATCGCGCATGGTGATCACGTGCTCCGCGATGTGTGACACGCCCTTCAAACCATCAAACAGCGCTAGCTCACGTTCCAGAAACTCCCGTACCCGAGGGTCTGTTTCCACTTCATGGTCGTCTTCCATCTTGCCTGGGCCTGGTAAATCTTGGGCGACTGCGAAATGTTCGCTTCTTTTCCCCGAAGGGGAACGAGGACGTTGGGGTGGTACGCCACCCTCAAGTGGCCCTCGTGAAATATCGCCTTCCTGTCGTACAATCCTTTGCTGCTCTTCCTCGTCGACCGGTCTTATCTCCTTATCCTGAGGCAGCTCCGTTGACGCCCTAAAGGTCACCTCACGACTGTAGACAGCTGGTGGCTCACGGGTGCTCGGGTCTTCCTTTAATTGGTCGGATCTCGGGCTGGTGTGGGTGGTTCCTGGTGGTGTTTTGCTATTTGCGCTCTCGGGGCTGATGTGGGTGGCTCCGGGTGGTGGTCGGTTGTTCGTACCCTCCGTCGGCCAGTCGGGCTCTGAAGCATCCCGGGCGTCAGCTGCAGTTCCATGGCTCCGAAAGACAGGGTGGCTTCCACCGCGCACAGGAAGTCGATCCCCAGGATGAGCTCATCAATGATCGTAGGTAGCACCAGCAGCGGCAGGTGGACATGCTGCTCCCCGAACTGTACAGTCGTCGTACAGGCCTTAGTGACGGTGGTACGAGACCCGTCTGCTAGGCTTACTCCCACTTGAATGTCCTGTTGTCCCGTTGCTGTCAACCTTTGTGCGACTGCCTCACTGATGAAACTTCGCGTCGCTCCGGTGTCGATAGTAGCCAGAAAGGGTTTCCCTTCCATTCTCACTCTGGCTACTATCCGCGCGTTCTCTAGTCGTATGGCTCCGTTTATTTCTGTGGCTGGCTGTTCATCGCTCCCCCCTGGTCCGGATTCGAGGAGGGAGGCATTCCGTTTCCCGACGGCTGGGTGCAACACTCAATCGTCCTCACGCCTCGTCGTCCACACTGCCAACAGTGGAGCACTTGTGGGTTTCTGCAATCCCGGTTGAGATGTCCTGGTTGCCCACAGCGTCGACATGCGGTCTGGACGTCTATCAGTGTGTCCGGTCGGGGTCCGTTGCTGGCTCCGGGGGCACTGTCGCGAAACGGGTTGCGATGTCGAGGTGTCGGGGTGGGAACTTCTGGATTTGCTGTGGCTGGTTTATGCACCGAGTGGGGTCTCGTAGGTGCCTTCATCTGCCCTTCTCTCTCACGGACCATCTCATAATGTGTGGCCAACTGAGTAAGTTGACTCAGGCAACTCACCTCATGACGTCGGATGTACAGCTGGTATTCCGGTAATAAATTCTCGTAGATTCGGTCAAGCTCCCTGTCGCCCGTATACCCGGCACGCTGCATCATAAGCCGCAGCTGTACCATATAGCGCTTGAATGTTTCTCCGTTTCGCTGCAGGTGGGTGCGGATCTGATCTTCCAGCCTCTCGAAGTACCGTGGTGGCAGGTAGAAATCCAAGAACTCCTTTTTGAACCTGGTCCAGGTTTCCCCATACATATGACTGACCCTGAACCAACTCTCGGCTTCCCCAGTCAAGAGCTCCGAAATGGCCAGAGGTAAGCGATTCATCTCGATTTGATGTGCTGCCGCCCTTTCCTCTACACGCTCAATGAAGCTAAGCGGGTCCGTGGTCCCGTCGAAAGTTATGCCCCAGCGGTGAACCTTCTCCGCCAGCATTCCATATGGGGCTTCTGGTCTGGTGCCTGTGGTGACTTGCGGCGAGCTGTGCCGGGGTCGCGGAGGTGATCGTCCTGCTAATCGTGTCGGGTCGGGTCTGGGGACAGCTCCATCGGTATTAGTCACCACTATCTGGGGTTGGGCTGGGGCTACCGGGTTGGTATCGGAAAGTGAAGGACTCCTTGAGCGTTGTTTCCTTTCCGGATCGGCTGGTGAGCTGTCTCGGTATTTCGCCTCTAGCTCTGAGAAGCGTGCTAGCAAGGTGTCTGGGTGTTCGCTCAGAGATACGAAGCCCGCTACGCGACTGCGTAGCTCAGTCACCGTGCCCTCGGCGTCGAGCCCGAACTCGCTGGCCATGGACATGAGTTCGTCCTTCCTGCGGTAGTAAATCCAGCTGACATTTACCATGATGTTATCTACTGTGGAAAAATTTAAAAATTTTTTTTTTTTTTTTTCGATAAATTTTATTTATTATTATCCTTCGGCAGGATTTAAAAAAAAAAATTTATTTATTGTTATCCTTCGAGAGGATCTGTAGATTATTATTATCCTTTGAGAGGATCTGTAGATTATTATTATCCTTCGAGAGGATCTGTAGGCTTTATTTATTTTTATCCTTCGAGAGGATCTGTAGATTTTTATTGATTATTATCCTTTGAGAGGATCTGTAGATTTTTATTATCCTTCGAGAGGATCTGTAGATTATTATTATCCTTCGAGAGGATCTGTAGGCTTTATTTATTATTATCCTTCGAGAGGATCGTTGCGTCGCACTGTGATGTGTTCACTTCGGTGACCGGGTCTTGACTACCTACTCTGGGCTCGCGGTCCGCCTTATATAGCGGCTCAGCTCTGTTGGTTGTCGGCAGCGCAGTCCTTATCAAGCTTGGCAGCGCTGCCCTTATTAGTCGTCAGCAGCGCTGCGCTTATTGGGCGTCGGCAGCCTCCGTCGCCCACGGCTGCGGAGGCAACAAAACGTAGACTGCTGTGGCAGGGGGGGGTCGGGCGCTGAGGGGTTTTCAAGGGACTTGCAAGGGGGTGAAGAGACTATATACATACATTTTGAGGGTTTTGACAACAAAAGGACAGAAAACAAGGACACAAATATCACAGAAATACACAAGGAGGGCGACCCAGGACTCCCCAGGTACTATGCGGTGGTGGGTCTTTAAGCCACAATGATGTTGTGCTCACAAAAAGTGTTTCCAGTGTCCCTGCTCGGGCGCCATCTGTAACGACGTAAATCTGGGGCTAGGGTCGGCGTCTCAGTCGCGCCAGGGTCGCTTCCAGAATATTTATAAGTTGCTGGGACACTGGAGGAGCTGTACCGGGCATACCCAGGGGTAGGGTCAATAGAGGAGGACGTAGGTGAAGAGAGAAGGGAGTCGTGAGCATGCCTTACGCGCTGGCGACGATTTGGGAGTCACTCGAAGGAGTAGGCTGGTTAGTCCAGAGTATTACTCGGAGAACTAACCAACCGTTCCCCGAATGGCCCTTCGTCGCCGACCAGGGCGTCGAGTGTGGCTCTGTGGGCACGGGAGGGTGAGAGTTAAACAGCTAGCTGGTCAGGCTGAGGGTAAGACCCGGAAGCCCGTGCACCAACTGCCTAATCCCATCCACCCGCGCCTGTCACCGGCCGCGTCCTTGAGAATCTCTCGGACGCGTATGAGAGATGCGAGTGAGAGGATTCGTCGCGCACAGAGTAAGACTCGGAATGCGTACTCGCCCCCCCACTCGATCTCCCACAACGGCAACGCCTGGGTATTACCCACTTGTCGCTACACGTGGAACATACTCAAGAGGCAGGCGTCGCAGAATCTAGAGTAAGACTCGGAAGATTCGCTAACATACCCCTCAAGTCTGCCCCACGTGGGCCATTTGGTGAGGCGCACCTAACCACCATTTCTCCACCCGTCGCTACCCATGGGACCCACCCAAGAAGCAGGCGTCGCAGAATCTAGAGTAAAACTCGGAGGATTCGCTTGCGTACTCCTCAGGTCAGCCCCACGGGAGCCACAGGATGAGGTGCTCACTAGCTGAAAAGGGGTAGAGGGGAATAAATAGAATACACAAACACTTCTACGTTTAAATATTTATTTATTTTTATTTAACAATTATCACTAAACATGGCCCTAGACCGCACCAAATCTTCATGTAGCTGCCTAAGCAACCGTTTTTCGGCCCATCGCAGATGGCTGACACTTACCCCAATCTGTGTGTAAATGTACGAACGGTGTGTGTGCTTGTATGTGTGGATGTATAAGCCTGTGTGTCGATGCCGGGTGTGTGTGTGTATTAGCCTGGGGGTGGGTGTAAGCCTGGGTGTGCCTGTGGGTGTGTGTGGATGCCTGTGCGGGTGTGCTTGAGTGTGTGTGTGTATGTGCCTGTGTGTGTGTGCGGGTGTCGATGCCTGGGTGTACGTAAGCCTGGGTGTGCGTGGGTATGCGTGTGTGCCTGTGTGTGTGTGCCTGTGTGTGTGTGCGTAAGCCTGGGTGTGCGTGTGTGACTGGGTGTGCGTGTGTGCCTGTGTGTGTGTGCGTAAGCCTGGGTGTGCGTGTGTGACTGGGTGTGCGAGCGTGCCTGGGTGTGCGAGTGTGCCTGTGGGTGTGTGCGTAAGCCTGGGTGTGCGTGTGTGCCTGGGGGTGCGAGTGTGCCGGTGGGTGTGCGCGGTTTTTACTGCACTTTTGCTGCCACTCTTTGCAAGTCCTCGCTAGCCGTTGCCTTTGTTGTTGCCTCCGCTGCTGTCGCTGCTGCCGGGTGATGCCACCGATCGTGGCCGTTGTTGCGTTTGCCGTTCTGGTGGTGGTCGCACCCTGTGGTTGTTGTTGTGATAGCCGTTGCGGTGGCGCGCTGTTGTTGCCGGCTGTGGCTGTTGTTGTTGCAGTGGCTGCTGTGGTGCGCTGCTATTGCAGACTGTGGTTGTTGTTGCGGTGGCTGCTGTGGTTGCTACTCCTGTTGTTGTTGTTGTTGCTGTCACTACCGTCGCGAGAACTTTTTACTGTCACGTTTAACATCAAAAACCAGCCTCGCAAATCGCAAATATGCAAATCATTTGCTCGCCGTCTTCTTCTTCTCTTTTCTGGGTCCCCACACGTCGTTTCTCTGCTGGTTCCGATAGTGAACCAGCGCTCACTTTCGCGTCGCGGTTGCGCAAATGTGCGCGGAACATGAATGGTACGCACAACACAAGGTAACATATATGACGTCACGGACGGAAGACATAAATGTGCGGTAGTTTTCTGCTACCTCACAATACTTATATACACAAATGAATTATGACGAAGTACAACTTGTATGTTCAAATACCAAGTTATTTAAGATGAATATGGAGAATGAATACACATACATACATAAAATGAAGTTTGAAGAAAAGAAATGAAGACTATTTAAACATTCAAATATATCCGCCAAGTAATCATGTCGAAAATCATTAGGATGCCATAAAGGATTAAAAGCCTTTATTATAGGGACAACGCACATACCCTAGCAGTTGTCATGGTCGGGTGGATACAGACAGAGAGCGATTAACACCTATTATGGTCAAATATAAGACGCTTATGCGGCTTAAACCCAAGAAAGACTATGCACTGCCTACAAAATCCCGCTGACAATTCGGCCGTAACAGCTAAGAAAGACATAGCAAATATTTTCGCCAATTACTGGTCAGAGCTCGCTGACGACAATCAATTCCCAAACGCTTTCAAATTTCACAAATACAATAACCTTAACTACAACTATGCAATATCGAATTCAGCTAAATTAATATAAAAAGAAATCACAGCCATTGAATTTAAAACTAGCCTAAAATCTTTAATAGGGTCTACACCCGGCATTAACAGAATCCCTTACCCTATGATAAAAAAAACAGCTCACAAGCACTCCAAAACAGAATAATAAAACATTTCAATAATATTCTAAATTGTTACATACCACAAAGCTATAAATCCAGCCTAATTATACCCATCGCCAAACAAAACTCAATCAAAACTACAGTCTCATCATACCGACCAATATCCCTTAACTGCTGCATAGCAAAAACTTTAGACAAAATCATTGCAAAACGAATTTGGTGGTTCGTTAATAAAAATAGGCTTCTCCATCCAAATCAATTTGGTTTTAAGCAGGGCAAGTCCGTGTTAGAGATAGTCTTTTCTACACGGAATCTCTTATAACCAAATCCATAAAAACAAAAAATCACACTTCAATCATCACCCTTGATTTTTCAAAGGCTTTCGATAGAGTTCGAGTGCACACAATTGTCAAGCAACTAATCGAATGGAAATTAGGTCAAAAAATTATTAAATATGTCAAAAATTTCATGAATAACAGAAAAAATATAGTAAAAATAGCAAACCAACTTTCAAACATTCTCCCCCTACAAAATGGAATACCACAAGGGTCACCCATATCTGTTATACTGTTCCTCATAGCATACAACAAACTAGCAAAAGATATAGCCATTTACAAAGAAATCAAGTTTTGTGCGTATGCAGACGATTTTTATACCCTTAACCCATAAAATGGGTAAATAAGGGTATAATGGTTTTGTGCAAAAGTATGTAACAGGCAGAAGGAAGCATCTCCGACCCCATAAAGTGTATATATTCTTGATCAGCATCAACAGCCGAGACGATGTAGCCATGTCCGTCTGTCCGTCTGTCTTTCTGTCTGTCTGTCTGTATGAACGCGTGGATCTCAGAGACTACAAGAGCTAGAGACTTCTGATTTTGTATTTAAGTACTCCTATACCATGAGCAGAACAAGTTTGCTTCAAATTATCGATAACTATTCTGGTTTCCGATATACACATAATATCGATAACAATAAAATATCGAATTTGGAAAATGTAAAAATGAGGGTTGAAATAATGGGTAACGATTGAACTTTCCTGAAAAATTCGTCCAAATCGGTTAAGAAACACCGGAGATATCTAATTTTATCGATTGAAGTTAAGTCAGTATACCAAAGTCAATTATAAATTAAATATATTTATTGCAACTGGGTTCAGGGTATCTTCTAGTCGGGCTCTCCCGATTAGAGCCTTCTTACTTGTTTCTTAATAATTTACTTTAACAAAAATAAGAACATCAACTACAATCTAGATAACTTATTCCAAGATATTGACAACTGGTGCTCATACTCCGGAGCAAAACTATCCATAGAAAAGTGTCAACATTTACACATCTGCAGAAAACACAACTGTACCTGCAAAATACCCTGCAACAACATTTTAATCCCTACAGTTTCTGAGATTAAAATACTTGGCCTAACAATAAATAAAACCTACACTTGGCACTCTCACATTAACAAACTTAGGTCATCATTGTCAAAAAGCCTAAATGTAATAAAATGCCTTGCCAGCCCACGATTTAATTGCAGTACGTACACACTACTGTCTGTCACTAAATCAACTATATTAGCAAAAATTGAATACGCCCTATTTATATACGGCTTTACAAATAAAACAACGTTAAATAAAATCCAATTCACACCTATAAATAATATGCTCTATGAATCCAACACTCCATCCATAGAAATCAAAAGAGACCTGCTGACAGCCAAGCTATCAAAATGCCTCTTGAACTCTGCCAACTCTCCGCTTGCAAGCCTCGTAAGGAAACATAGAAACAGCAAACACAAACTCATCTCCACAATAGACAGAACCATCTTAATCTCAAAAAATAATAACATCCCATACCTACCTCTTAAAATAACACACTTACATCCCCCTGGCTCCTACCCACAGAAACAATCGATACTTCACTAATATTACACAACAAGAAAAATTACAACACCATTCATCTACAGAAAACTCTTTGCAAGTATTAAAAACCAATACAATAATTACACTTTCATATTCACTGACGGCTCGAAACAAAACAATATTACAAGCTACGCAATCACAACAGATTCCCACACACTAAAATATGGAACCCTACCACCTGACTCATCAGTGCTATCTGCAGAAACAATTGCTATTTTTGAAGCAGTCTTACTTATTAAAAACATGAAGGGCACATTCGTACTATGCTCGGATTCACTGGCGGCTATAGACTCCATAACAAATTTAAACAATAACGATCACTATGCATCAACTAACAGATCGGCTATTACCAATTTATCAACAAGGATCAGACTACTCTGGATCCCAGGCCATGTAGCCATTATCGGGAATGAACTTGCCGATCATATGGCAAAAGCAGCCACACACATGCCATTAATCTACACACCAAATTACAATTCAAAAGACATAAGTAAACACTTCAAAAACCAAGCTTCTCAAAATAAACAAACATCATTATACCCAAACTGTAACGAATAGTACAAAAATCTTAATAAAAAATTTGCAAGTATAGAGGACTACTTACGCTTAATACCACATAATATATTTTCCCGTATGGAACAAATCAAATACATACGAATAAGATTAGGACACACAAAGCTAACGCACCAACATTACTTTAATAACAACTCGTCTACTTGCCCCTTATGCAACTCCAACACTGTAAATATCACACATATCTTTAACACTTGCCCTATGCTATTACAATTAAGACAAACAGTATACAAAAACCCCCTAGATATAATTGCAGACCCTACAGAAAACAATATAAGAATAATTCTCACATATCTAAAAAAGGCCCAACTGTTCAACCTGATTTTGCTAAGCAAAATCACGAACAAGAATTTATGATATATCTTAAAACATCCATATAATTACAATTAGCTAAACTATACCTTAAACATAAGAATAATAACTAGATCTAAGCTCACCTATTAAGCAACTCAGCTGTAAGCTCACGCAAACCATGTAAATACATTTGTATATAGCCGAAGGCCCAAGCAGCCAGCGCTATCTCTATCCTGTTATTTTAGCTTTTAAGCTCCAATATCAATATAAAAAAAATAAATAAATAAATAAATATTCAGATTCGTCAGATTAAAGAGTAACTCCGTACTTCCCCACTGATGGTGGTGACCGTTGGCGTCACATCCTTTGATGAGCTCGTGTGTGTCGCTTCGCAGTCGGCCGTAAGCGCACGCAGCAGTTGGTGTAGCAGTGGCCCTTGGTGGTCGTGGGCCATGTAGGCCTGACTTGTCCCGACTACAGCTCAAGGCACGCAGCAGTGTTGTTACCATTACTGAATCAAGAATGATGATACACGAAAAGTAATGACCTTGCGTATGACAGCTATGAAATATTTATTCAAACATGAAAGAAAAGTTTTAGCAAGAATAAATAGATCAGTTCTCATAACATGAAGAAGCTATACTGTCTAAACTACATGATGATCCAATAGAAAGAGGTCATACTGGTACATATTTCGAAAATGCTAGCCAAAATTAAAAGACATTACTATTGGAAAAATATGACACGTAATGTCACCAAGTACGTACGTAATTGTCAAGAAGGCCAAGTATCAAACATTAACTGAAACCCCAACATATGCTTTCGACAGAGTGATTGTGGACACAATCGGTCCACTACCAAAATCAGAAAATGATAACGAGTATGCAGTTGCACTTAATTGTGATTTAACAAAGTATCTTGTAGCCATTCCGATCACTGATTAAAATCCGAATACTGTCGCAAAGGCTATATGACATATAAGTTTATATTATAAAAATCCAAAAAAAACAAGTGGAAACGTTGCAGTCGGACGCAACCGACTGCGGTATACTCGATACCAGTATTAAAAATTTTGATGCCCATCCATGTGGGATGTCAATTGCTATCTTCATACCAAATTTGGTGACTCTAGCTCGAAGTTTGTATAAAGTGGGGAAAGGGGGGCTGCGGGCGGTATGGTTGGGCGTGGCATCCAAATTTTTGCTGCAGATCCTTGTGGAATGTCAAATGCTACCTTCATACCAAATTTGGTGACTCTAGCTCAAAGTTTGTAAAAGTGGGGAAAGGGGGGCTGGGGGCGGTATGGTTGGGCGTGGCATTCAAATTTTTGGTGCAGATCTATGTGGGATGTCAATTGCTATCTTCATACCAAATTTGGTGACTCTAGCTCAAAGTTTGTAAAAGTGGGGAAAGGGGGGCTGGGGGCGGTATGGTTGGGCGTGGCATTCAAATTTTTGGTGCAGATCTATGTGGGATGTCAATTGCTATCTTCATACCAAATTTGGTGACTCTAGCTCGAAGTTTGTATAAAGTGGGGAAAGGGGGCTGCGGGCGGTATGGTTGGGCGTGGCATCCAAATTTTTGCTGCAGATCCTTGTGGAATGTCAAATGCTACCTTCATACCAAATTTGGTGACTCTAGCTCGAAGCATGTAAAAGGTGGTGAAAAGGGGGCTATGGGGCTTGGGGCGGTATGGGTGGGCGTGGCTTTCAAATTTTTGCTGCCGATCCATGTGGGATGTCAATTGCTCTCTTCATACCAAATTTGGTGACTCAAGCTCGAAGTTTGTATAAAGTGGGGAAAGGGGGGCTGGGGGCGGTATGGTTGGGCGTGGCATCCAAATTTTTGCTGCAGGTCCTTGTGGAATGTCAAATGCTACCTTCATACCAAATTTGGTGACTCTAGCTCAAAGTTTGTATAAGGTGGGGAAAGGGGGGCGGAATGGATGGGCTAGGCTCCAAAACTTTGATGCAGATTGTTGGGGGTCGTTGCCAGCTATCTTCCTACCGAATTTGGTGGCTCTAGCTCCACTACTCTGGAATATACACGCATTCCTGTTTCTGACGAAGCGATGGGGCAGATGGGGGTGGCTAGGGCGTTATTGGTGGGCGTGGCATCCAAACTTTTGATGCAGTTTTTGGGGGGTCATCATCACCTATCTTGGCACCAAATTTGGTGACTCTAGCTAAAAAACTGTGGGAGATATAGGCTTTTCTGATTTCTAAATGCGGGGGGGCTGGGGGCGGGATGGGTGGGCGGGGCTCCAAAACTTTGATGCAGTTCTTTTGGGGTCGTTACCAGCTATCTTCTTACCAAATTTGGTGGCTCTAGCTCCACTACTCTGGAAGATACACGCATTCCCGTTTTTGACGAAGCGTTGGGGCATCTGGGGGTGGCTAGGGCGGTATTGGTGGGCGTGGCATCCAAACTTTTGGTGCAGTTTTTGGGGGGTCATCATCAGCTAAATTGGCACCAAATTTGGTGGCTCTAGCTCAAAAACTGTGGGAGATATAGGCTTTTTTGACTTTAAAATGCGTGGGGTATGGGGGTGGAATGGGGGGGCGTGGCTCCAAAATTTTTGATGCAGGTTTTTGGGGGTTGCTAGTAGCTATCTTCTTACCAAATTTGGTAGTTCTAGCTGTAAGGGTGTGTGAAATATGAGGATTTATCGTTTTTGAGTTATCGAATTTATCGATTTGCCAGCCCCCCAGTTATCGTAGAACCCCAATCTTGACACTTTAATTTACTATCCCATAGAAAAAGAGAATTGGAAAGTTTCAAGTCCCTAGCTTGAAGGGTGTGGAAAAAACTTGCACACATACGGACGGACGGACGGACAGACGGACGGACGGACAGACGGACAGACGGACAGACACCATGACGGACATTGCACAAAACCAATATACTCTTTACCTTCGGTATCGAGTATAAAAATAACCTGTAGTACCGCAACTTTCCATCAACTACAATTATATTTACCTGCCTACTCAGACCTTTTCCATTCAGGTAATTAGAAACGATAGGAAGGAAAAAAGGATTAGAAGGGATATATATAGACAGGTAGTACTTATAATACAACATTTAGAAATGTTGTCAATAAACAGCACACACGCTACAGCCAAATTTGTATGCGCTCTTCTTCTTCCTTATACCTGCCGCGTGTTTTTAACTCGAGGTATCCCTAGTTTTTTGGCTCGCGTTTCCAAAATGCAGATTTTCGCAGATTGTGACTATATACATATGAAAGGTATATATTATAGCTTTCAAATGCATGTGGTCCCACCGTGACTCTGAGAGATACTTTTTATACCCTTAACCCATAAAATGGGTAAATAAGGGTATAATGGTTTTGTGCAAAAGTATGTAACAGGCAGAAGGAAGCATCTCCGACCCTATAAAGTATATATATTCTTGATCAGCATCAACAGCCGAGACGATATAGCCATGTCCGTCTGTCCGTCTGTCTGTCCGTCTGTCTGTCTGTATGAACGCGTGGATCTCAGAGACTACAACAGCTAGAGACTTCTGATTTTGTATTTAAGTTCTCCTATACCATGTGCAGAACAAGTTTGCTTCAAATTATCGATAACTATTCTGGTTTCCGATATACACATGCAATCGATAACAATAAAATATCGAATTTGGAAAATCTAAAAATGAGGGTTGAAGTAATGGGTAATGATAGATTTTTTCTGAAAATTTCGTCCAAATCGGTTGAGAAACACCGGAGATATTGAACTTAATCGATGGAAGCTAAGCCAGTATACCAAAGTCTTATATAAATTAAATATATTTATTGCAACTGAGATTGAACATACTTTTCAGATAAAGAAAAAAGATCGAAGATCGGTTGTGTACGTCGCCCAATATTCAGTTCGAAAGTGGTAAATTTCTGTAAAAATTGTCATTTTTTCGTACTCACGTAAAATTTCTCAACTTTGAGGAGCTCTACCACCCATAATTATTAACCGATTTAAAAAATCTTTTGGATCCATAATCTTTGAAGTATTCTCTATCGATTACATATTTCACTTTTGCAAAACGCGTTCATGAAAAAAATGATTTTTGATAAGCTATCCGAGAAAAGGCCCCACTGTGCGACGTATCTCCGCTCGGAGATATGACGCTAAGAAACGACATATCTCCGCCGAGAAAAAAACGTCATATCTCCGAGTGGAGATATGTCGTTTGTGAAACGGCGGAGATATGTCGTTTGTGAAACGGCGGAGATATGTCGTTTCAAAACGTCATATCTCCGCGCAGCGATTTTAAGCAAAATTATCGAAACACCAACTTTAAACTATAAGAAGTTTTAATTAATTAATATTTACTATAATTAGCCGCCGCTGCGTACTCTTATTAAGACAGTAACGCCTGAAAGCGCAGCAGGAAAAAATTTTCCTGCGTCCTTAACTTAGTAGTTATTTGTATTTTTCGTTGGTGTATCGACATAATTTGCTCAAAATCGCCGCGCGGAGATATGTCATTACCAAACGTCATATCTCCTTCCGGAGATATGACGTTTTTTTCTTGGCGGAGATCCGCCGCTTCACAAACGACATATCTCCGCTCGGTGATATGACGTTTTGAGACGACAAATCTCCGAGCGGAGATATGACGCTAAGAAACGACATATCTTCGCGCGGAGCGCAACAATAACATCTACAGCGCGCGTCAAAGGTAGACAAAACGGCGTATCTAAAGCAGCAGCGTCGCCTTTTAAGCGGCGGCGGCGTCGGCATCGTCAAAGCATAACATACATACATAAGTACGTATTTATGTGTACGCGCCTTGATTGTACTAAATTCATATCAAAGGTAGTTAAAAGTATTTACACTACACTTAAAGTTAAATCTACCCATTACTTAAATTTACTTTATCGAAAGTATGGTATCGATGGAAAGGTCATTTAATTTCCGTTTGAATGATAGAATACTTTTCGTAACCCGTTAAGGGCCCATTGAAAGATTTCAATTTTAGTAAAAGTCTACTTTTGAAACTTTTTTCCCTGGGCTTAAACAAAAAATGTTTTGATGTAAAAAGTTACTTCAAACAATTCTAATAATGATTTAAATAAAAATTTGAAAAATCTCTTCACATGCATTTTTTATGATTTTTTGAAGCAGCAGCTCTATCAGCCGCAGCAGCAGCAGCAGCAGAAGTTACGGCCACACATGTGGCAGCATCAGCGTCAGCCACAGCAACAACAAAAGCATCGTCAGCAACAACAGCAACTAGAACATTTAAAACTGCGCCAGCAACAAAACATTAAACCGCTGCACAGTCAAGTTTTTAAATAAAATTGAAGAGGAAATTTTATAATGAAAAAAACAAATACAAAATGAATTGCGAAATAAAACTAAATTCGAAGCAATGAAATTAGAATTAAAATTAAATTATGCAAAGAAGAGTTGCAAAATCTGCAATATGAGTTGCAAACGCTAAAAATTTAAGAACATTAGTACAATAAAATACTTAACATACAGTAACGAAAATGCAATTGTCGTTCCACAAAAGATAATAGCATCTTTGTCTTTAGAAAAACCCACATTCTGAAAGTAAACGTATAATGAATTAAAGTAAAAAAGCGGCAGTTTAGACACAAAGTTTTATTATGTAAGTACTTATTTAAATTTTTTTTTTTGTAATTTTTAATTTTCTTCAATATTCATTTTTTGTAATTCAATTCGCAGGTTTTTTATTTCATTTTTATATTCATTTCTTAATTATATTTTTAAAGCATTTAATTCATTTTCGTTTTGTATTTCTATCATCTTCTGTTTTTGTATAATAAATTCCAATTTTTTGTTAATTTTTGCAATTTGGCTGTGCAGCTTGTTGACGGTATGTTGCTGGCGCAGCTTTGCCTTCTTAAAATGTTGTTGTTGTTGTGGCTGACGTATATGCTGCCGCCGGTGTTGCTGAAACAGTTGCTGCTGCTGCTGCTGTGCTGAAGCTGCTGAGGAAGCTGCTGCTGGTGCTGCGGCTGAAACTGCAGCGGTTGAAAATTCTGTTGCGGCAGCTGCTGATAAGCTGCTGAAACTGTGGCTGCAGCGGCTGCATATAATACTGTGGCAGGGCCACAGCAGGCAAAGCACCCCAATAATTTTGTGCGTTCATTCTTGTATGTATCACGTTTATAAATAAAATGAAGCAATACGCAAATGTAAAAATTGTAAAATTCCCCCAGAGTGAAAGGAGTTACAGTTATTTATGCGAATTGATCTCATCTGCAGAATATTATCACATTTTCATGCTCTTAAGCCAATCGCATTCCTCTTAGTCCTCCCTTGTTCTTTCAAATTTGTGCATACAACGGCTTATAATAAGCCTGAAGCGATAAACAAAAACAGCAACAACAAATCTTTTGCATTAACAGATATATTTATACCCTGAAATGGGTAAAAAAAGGGTATAATTGTTTTATGCAGGCAGAAAGAAGCATCTCCGACCCCATATAAAGTATATGTATTCTTGATCAGCATCAACAGCCGAGTCGATACAGCCTTGTGCGCCTGTCCTTCTGTCCGTCTGTCCATCCGTCCGTCCGTATGTATGCACGAACCTTTGCATGAGCCCTCTGGTTCAGCAGCTCGTGTGCCTATTAAACCTAATATAGGTACAACTGGGGCTCACAAGCCTCTGGTTGTTGTACTACTCAACAAATTTGTTTTTGTTTCTAGACTGGCATCCGATACGTCATCGGATGATGTTGCAGCATATGTAAAGAGTCAAATCGATTCCCCTCTTATTGTTGTTGAAAAGTTTTAATTTAAACATGCCAGAAGTATATCTTCTTTCAAGTTGGGTGTACCGCCTGAACTTTTCTCGACAGTTTGCTCTGAAAAGTTTTGGCCGCCGCAACTTGTAGTTAAGGAGTATACGAATAGGCGAATTAATAGCAATAATGGTATAAGGATTAATAGTACACCGCCTGCTAGCCAACCTGTTGCCTCCACCTCGGTGGCAAAAAACTAACAAAACAACTTAGTTTGGCCTATCAAAACGTTAGAGGCCTTAACACTAAGCTTTCTAAATTATATGTTAACAGCTTATCATTTGATTCACATAGTAGCACTCACGGAAACCTGGTTAAAACCTGATATATCTGATTATTCCATTTTTCCTTCTAAATATAACTTGTACAGATGCGATCGCACTTCCCGCAAGGGGGTGGTGTTCTCATTGCTGTTGACTCCTGTATTTCCTCTGAACAGATTCTTTCTCAGCATCTTCCGGACATAGAGTTTTTATGTGTTAAAATATTACTAAACGGCCGTTCACTTTATGTTACTTGCTCTTATATTTCTCCTCAATCTGATATTAACATTTACTCGTCCCATCTGAGTGCCCTGCAACTTGTTTCGTCATTTTTGACAGATATGGATAACCTGATAGTGGTTGGTGATTTTAATCTGCCACATGCTGTATGGTCTGTGAATGACACATCTTCGGCGGTGTTACCAGTCACTTCTGATGATTTTATCGATGGCCTACTTGAGTTAGGCCTATCGCAAGTTAACAGGATGTATAACTGTAGTGGTAGAATGTTGGACTTAATATTTGTTTCGGACTCCGATTGCAGTAATGCTAGTAGAATACCCCCTCTAGTGCTTCCGGAAGATACCTACCATCCAACCTTAGAATTATCCACCGAAATTATTAACCCTATTTTAGTATCTAAAAATACTTTAAAAACCCGTTGCTTTCGTAAAACTAACTTTACTAAATTAAATTATCTTCTTCAACATACTAATTGGTCGCGCCTTTATTCTTGTAGTGATATCGAAACTGCTATAGCCATATTTTATAGGACCTTGAATTCGCTTTTGGATATTTGTGTTCCCCTCACTTGTTCTTCAAGTGACAATAAACCACCTTGGTTTACGAGAGAACCATCGAAGTTGAAAAACGCAAAGACAAGAGCATATAAAAAATTTAAACAAGTGGAAACGTTGCAGTCGGACGCAACCGACTGCGGTTTACTCGATACCAGTATTAAAAATTTTGATGCCCATCCATGTGGGATGTCAATTGCTATCTTCATACCAAATTTGGTGACTCTAGCTCGAAGTTTGTATAAAGTGGGGAAAGGGGGGCTGGGGGCGGTATGGGTGGAATATCATCCAAATTTTTGATGCAGATCTTTGTGGAATGTCAATTGCTACCTTCATACCAAATTTGGTGACTCTAGCTCAAAGTTTGTATAAAGTGGGGAAAGGGGGGCTGGGGGCGGTATGGTTGGGCGTGGCATCCAAATTTTTGCTGCAGATCCTTGTGAAATGTCAAATGCTACCTTCATAACAAATTTGTTGACTCTAGCTCAAAGTTTGTATAAGGTGGGGAATGGGGGCTTTGGGGCTGGGGGCGGTATGGTTGGGCGTGGCATCCAAATTTTTGCTGCAGATCCTTGTGGAATGTCAAATGCTACCTTCATACCAAATTTGGTGACTCTAGCTCAAAGTTTGTATAAAGTGGGGAAATGGGGGCTGGGGGCGGTATGGTTGGGCGTGGCATCCAAATTTTTGCTGCAGATCCTTGTGGAATGTCAAATGCTACCTTCATACCAAATTTGGTGACTCTAGCTCAAAGTTTGTATAAGGTGGGGAAAGGGGGGCGGAATGGATGGGCGTGGCTCCAAAACTTTGATGCAGTTCTTTTGGGGTCGTTACCAGCTATCTTCCTACCAAATTTGGTGGCTCTAGCTCCACTACTCTGGAAGATACACGCATTCCCGTTTTTTACGAAGCGTTGGGGCATCTGGAGGCGGCTAGGGCGGTATTGGTGGGCGTGGCATCCAAACTTTTGGTGCAGTTTTTGGGGGGTCATCATCACCTATCTTGGCACAAAATTTGGTGGCTCTAGCTCAAAAACTGTGGGAGATATAGGCTTTTTTTACTTTAAAATGCGGTGGGTCTGGGGGCGGAATGGGGGGGCGTGGCTCTCAAATTTTTGATGCAGTTTTTTTGGGGTTGCTAGTAGCTATCTGCCCACCACATTTGGTAGTTCTAGCTGTAAGGGTGTGTGAAATATGCGGATTTATCGTTTTTGAGTTATCGAATTTATCGATTTGCCAGCCCCCCAGTTATCGTAGAACCGTAATCTTGACACTTTAATATACTATCCCATAGATAAAGAGAATTGGAAAGTTTCAAGTCTCTAGCTTGAAGGGTGTGGAAAAAACTTGCACACATACGGACGGACAGACGGACAGACGGACAGACACCATGACAGACATTGCACAAAACCAATATACTCTTTACCTTCGGTATCGAGTATAAAAATCGGGAACTACTTTAGATTTATCTTCGTATTTAGTAGCAAAATCTAGTTTTATTTCCGTTAACACATCTTGCTATAATAATTATGTTAATCGTTGTAGACTAAACTTTTCACGTGACCCTAAACAGTTTTATAAATTTGTTAACTCTAAACGTAAGACTTCTTGCTTGCCATCCTCAGTATACCTAGATGATACAAAAGCAAGTTCTGATCAGGCAGTTGCCGATCTATTTGCTGAGTATTTTCAATCAGTATACTCATCGAATATGTATAGTAGTAGTAATTCCTATCCTTTTCAAGTTCAAACGTCAAATTGCATATATGTCCCAGTAGTTACTGAGTCTATGCTCCTGAGTGAATTTAACTCTATTAAACCTGGCTACTTGCCTGGTCCTGATGGAGTGCCAGGTTGTATTCTTAGATACTGCGCGGATTCTCTTTGTGCGCCATTAAATAAATTATTTAACTTGTCTGTTGATTCAAACGTGTTCCCTGATATATGGAAGGAATCCTTTATAATTCCACTCCATAAAAATTCTTCAAAATCAAACGTTAACAAGTGGAAACGTTGCAGTCGGACGCAACCGACTGCGGTATACTCGATACCAGTATTAAAAATGTTGATGCCCATCCATGTGGGATGTTAATTGCTTTCTTCATACCAAATTTGGTGACTCTAGCTCGAAGTTTGTATAAAGTGGGGAAAGGGGGGCTGGGGGCGGTATGGGTGGAATTGCATCCAAATTTTTGATGCAGATCTTTGTGGAATGTCAATTGCTATCTTCATAACATATTTGGTGACTCTAGCTCAAAGTTTGTAAAAGTGGGGAAAGAGGGGCTGGGGGCGGTATGGTTGGGCGTGGCATTCAAATTTTTGCTGCAGATCCTTGTGGAATGTCAAATGCTACCTTCATACCAAATTTGGTGACTCTAGCTCAAAGTTTGTATAAAGTGGGGAAAGGGGGGCTGGGGGCGGTATGGGTGGAATTGCATCCAAATTTTGATGCAGATCTTTGTGGAATGTCAATTGCTATCTTCATAACAAATTTGGTGACTCTAGCTCAAAGTTTGTAAAAGTGGGGAAAGGGGGGCTGGGGGCGGTATGGTTGGGCGTGGCATTCAAATTTTTGCTGCAGATCCTTGTGGAATGTCAAATGCTACCTTCATACCAAATTTGGTGACTCTAGCTCAAAGTTTGTATAAGGTGTGGAGAGGGGGGCTATGGGGCTGGGGGCGGTATGGTTGGGCGTGGCATCGAAATTTTTGCTGCAGATCCTTGTGGAATGTCAAATGCTACCTTCATACCAAATTTGGTGACTCTAGCTCGAAGCATGTAAAAGGTGGTGAAAGGGGGGCTATGGGGCTTTGGGCGGTATGGGTGGGCGTGGCATTCAAATTTTTGCTGCCGATCCATGTGGGATGTCAATTGCTATCTTCATACCAAATTTGGTGACTCTAGCTCGAAGTTTGTATAAAGTGGGGAAAGGGGGGCTGGGGGCGGTATGGGTGGGCGTGGCATCCAAATTTTTGATGCAGATCTATGTGGAATGTCAATTGCTATCTTCATACAAAATTTGGTGACTCTAGCTCAAAGTTTGTAAAAGGTGGGGAAAGGGGGTGGAAGGGGTGCGCGTGGCTCCAAAACTTTGATGCAGTTTTTCGGGGGTCGTTGCAAGCTATCTTCCTGCCAAATTTGGTGGCTCTAGCTCCACAACTCTGATAGATACACGCATTCCCGTTTTTGACGGAGCGTTGGGGTGGATGGGGGTGGCTAGGGTGGTATTGGTGGGCGTGGCATCCAAACTTTTGATGCAGTTTTTGGGGGGTCATCATCACCTATCTTGGCACAAAATTTGGTGGCTCTAGCTCAAAAACTGTGGGAGATATACGCTTTTTTGACTTTAAATTGCGGGGGGGCTGGGGGCGGAATGGGTGGGCGTGGCTCCAAAATTTTGATGCAGTTTTTTGGGGGTTGCTAGTAGCTATCTGCCCACCACATTTGGTAGTTCTAGCTGTAAGGATGTGCGAAATATGAGGATTTATCGGTTTTGAGTTATCGAATTTATCGATTTACCAGCCCCCCAGTTATCGTAGAACCCCCATCTTGACACTTTAATTTGCTATCCCATAGATAAAGAGAATTGGAAAGTTTCAAGTCTCTAGCTTGAAGGGTGTGGAAAAAAGTTGCGAACATACAGACGGACAGACGGACAGACGGACGGACACCATGACGGACATTGCACAAACCCAATATGCTCTTTACCTTCGGTATCGAGTATAAAAATTATAGGGGCATATCCAAGTTGTCTGCCATACCAAAAGTCTTTGAAAAAATTATATGTTCTCAACTGCAACACGGATGTAGTTCGATTATATCGCCTTACAAACACGGTTTTGTTACGCGTAGATCTACTACCACTAACCTTCTTGAATTCACTTTGCTTGTTATCAAAGGGTTTCAGGAAAAAAAGTACCCCTCATACTGCTCACTATTTGCTTGATGGTTCACCACTTGACCGCGTGTTTGAAATCAAAGATTTAGACATTGTTCTTGATCCTAAATTAAAAATTAAATCAATAAGGCCATTAATGTCCTTGGCTTCATCAAGCGGTGGTCGAAAGAGTTTAATGATCCGTACACCACTAAAACGCTTTATACATCCTTAGTACGTCCTATTCTGGAATATGGATCTTGTGTGTGGTCCCTACAATACTCGATTCACCAGGACAGAATTGAATCTGTGCAGAAGAAATTTCTTCTATTTGCCCTTAGAAGTTTTAACTGGGTTGCTGGAGTTGACTTACCCCCGTATTCAAGTAGACTTCTTTTAATAAATCTTCCCTCCCTGTTAAACCGTAGAACTATGCATGAAGTAATATTTATTACTAACCTACTTAATGGTGAAATCGACTCATCAGTTCTTTTGAGTCGAATTAAATTTAATGTCCCGGTTAGATCTTCACGTAACTTTTTACCCCTTAGCCTTGATCGTTGCTTCAGCAACTATTTAATTCATGAACCATTTCGTGTTATATGTTCTGACTATAACAAACTTTATTCTATTGTCTCCTTGGAGGCCTCAACTCCAGTACTAAAAAGATCGATCCTTTTTGCTTTATCTAATCGTAACCACTAACTACTAATCTAACGCTGGTCTGATTGGGTTTTTCTGGGTTTTTCCCAATCCTCGCAACAAATGTTGGACTGTTCAATTTTTTATTGAATTTCCCAGAGCTTTAACTTTAATTCCTAATTATTTTTTCAGATTTATATTTTATTCTATATTTTACTTAATTTAATTATTTTAATTATTTCTAATTTAAATTAAATATTTATTCATTTTAATGTAAGCTGCTCTTAGGCCCAATATTTCAATGTCCGGTTAGTCAACTTATTCTAAGTTTAGTCGAATTTGAGTTGTTCAATGTTCGGTTAGGAGTATATGAGAAACAAACTAACCGGAAGGCTGGGTGTCGGCTAAAATTTATAGCGCGTTGAAGTCACGATATATAAATAAGAATCATCGATAAAGCAAACAGCTGTCCCTTGAATTGTATATTTATTTTGTTATTAAAGAAAAATGGCATCGCACAGCATATTTGTCCTTCAAGGCTTTCCACGAACGACTAACACCATTTTTCGCAGTGAACTGAGCAGCAAGTTTCTGCCAGGCTTCGTCCTTCTGCTTCCACGTAACGGCGTCGCTCTTCTTGCACTCTAAAATATGGTGATTCGACTCCACTAGTTCCACCAAGAAATGCTCCTCAGAAAGCCAAATGTTTTGCGCACGGAACCGTTTGCAATCAGGCGTGTTCATTTTAGTTTTATATTTTATATATTTAAAATATGCAAAATTTGCCAGTCACCGACCAAAACAATAACAAAAAACAGCTGAGCCGCTCGCTATAAATGGCAACGCTGTGTATATATGTGGCAACGCTGTTAAGGCGATAGTTACTTATCGATGAAAGGTTATTTTGGCTTTGAGACAACCAAACCGTTTTAACTCGACCAGCAAAATAATGCGGCAGTTAGCTAAACGAAAATTTAACCGGAAATTGAAATATTGGGCCTTAGCTGACTATAAACAAATAAATAAATAAATAAGAGCTAGAGACTTCAAAATTGGAACATATCTACTTTCAAACTATCGGTAACTATTCTGGTTGCCGATATACATATGGAATCGATAACGAAAAAATCTCGAATTAAGAAAATATAAAAATAGAAGTTGAAACTATGGATAACTTTATAGCTTCTGTGAAAATTTGATACAAATCGGTTAAGAAACACTGGCGATATTTTATATTAAAGTTAAAGTCAAGAAAAACTCACTTCTGCAAGTCGTTTTAATACACGGGTTCAGGGTATCTTTTAGTCGGGATTTCTCGACTAAAACCTTTTTACTTGTTTTCAGATTCGCTCGCGCATCGCTCTTCATGTTCGGCGCTAGATGACAAATTATTTTTAAATCTCGCTCCGATCATGCGCCTTCGTTGTTGGCTATTTCGGCTAACTCTCTTATGTATGCGCGCGCTCTGCAACTCAAACAAAGAGCGTAGTATCGCTACGTTCTTCGCACGCACTGAATCATTTCCAAAGATATCTAAGAGGCTGCAGTTAAGTAAATTGTATATTTCCTTTAGCTTTAATTTAGTGCAACACACGCGCTTATATATCTCTATAAATATAAAAGAGTTTGTCCTGATGATAATGGAAGAGCCACAGCCTAAACGAAAAGAGTTTTTGGTATAAATGTCATTTATTTTGTTCACTATCATTTGGATTCGTTAATTATTTCTGTGTATAATTGTTGAAAATTTTGAGTTCTTGATTTTTTTTTCTAATTCGATCTAAGTCGTTGCCTCTGCATAGGTAACGTTTCTTTATTTTCTTGTTAAGCATTGCATTAATTTTTAGGGCCAATATAATAGCTTCTATTGCTATTATTATTTATATTAAACAAATGTCTTTTTGATCTTCCTTATAGTCTATTACTTGAACATTATTAATTACATTAGCAGCCAATTTTTCGACTTTTGACTCATTGGAGCCCATTTTTTTAATTTTGTATTAATTAAATGTAACTGTAAAATTTTTATTATATTTATTTTTTGTAGATAATTTGTATCGGAATAAAAGGCCGTTGTTGTTTTTTAATGGTGTTTTGTTTATTTCCCCATCAATTTTCTCCTACGTCGTTTCGGCTTATATTAAGCCTTCTTCAGGGAGCCTGCATAACATTTTGTGTTTTTATAATTAAAATACAAAAACAAATATTAAAAACAACCACTTATGAATACATACATACATCTTTTTCACTAAAAACCTTACAGCATTGTCATCACATTTAAATTAAAAATAAATTTAAAATTGCACTACTTTCTATCGACGTTGGTCGTTTTTGTCCGTTTTGCATGTTTGCTGCTGCAGTCATCTGTTATTACTGTCGAATAAATGTTGTTTGTCTGTTCTAAGTCTTCTTTGTGGTTCACAGCGTTCATGCTGCTTTGTTGTATTCGTAAGCTTTCTAACGTCAGTCTCGTTCTCTCTCTCCGTTCAATGTCCAACAGTTTAGCGTTTTCGAAGTCAGCTGTGTGACCTGTTGTTGTTGTGTGCTGTGCAAGAGCTGTGGTAATTTTTCCCTTTTTCGCATCCCCCCCGGTGTTCGTTGAGTCTCGCTCCAAACGCTCTCTTGGTTGTCCCGATATAGACACCGTTACATCGCTCTCCCTCTCTTCCCATGCAGCTGATTTGGTAAATGACGTTTTGTTGTTGTTCCTTGTCGATCTTGTCTTTCGTATTCGTAAACAATCAACGTGTATTTTTGTGCGCTTTATATGCATATGTTAGGTGTTTGGTAGCATCAGCTGGCATAATTTTCGCGAGTGTTTGTTTATTAGTTAAATGTTCTATATATGGTATGCTCACGTATTGGTTAATTTTTTCTTCGTTCGAATTGTCGTTTTGTTCTTTTAAGATTTTGTTGTTTTCGTTTGTGATTTCTAGTGTTATGTTGTCCACTAATCGTTCCGGGTAGCTGTTCTTTAATAATATAGATTTTAATTTTATATATATTTCGGGCCTGTGTTGTTCGTCGCTCAGTGTGTATGCTTTTCTGACCATGTTTTTTGCAGTGTTTATTTTTTGGTTCATTGGCTGGTGTGAGTGATTTTTATTTTTTATTTTTTGAATATTGTAATATTATTGAATGAAATTTTTATTAGCTCTTATTTCATTATTGTTAGCTATCGGCGTCTACAACACACGATCCTAATACACTTCGTCGGTAGAGTGAAATTCTTGTACCTTTAGGTTTACAATATCCTACCTATTTTGCCGCATAGCTTTACAGGCTATGCTGCGAATCGGGCGGAAATGGTTCCGCGTGATTTTACAATTTTATATAAAATAATTAATAATAAATATAATGTCTATATAGTGTCTATGTATAATATATGTATTTTTGATGATGCATCAGTTTTGCGTCGCCGGTTTGGCACGCAGATGCTCCCTCGTTTGTGCAGAGGGCGGTCCTAAGCCTTCCGCACTTTATCCTTCTTCGCTGTGCATGAAGTTGAAAACGGTAATTGAAGAGGTCCCTCGCAGTCTTTGGGGCATTCCTTCTTTAAAGTTGGTATTTTTCCTGGTGACATAGATTTTGCTATAATTTTATTATTGATAACTTGAATTCGAGATGAGTGAGTCATGTGAGTTTTGGGTTTTTTTTTATTTCTGACTTTAGAAAGTCAAGCAGTTCTTCCCCACGCAGGTGGTGGCGTTATGTGTGCTCTTCTTTCAGCTATTTTTTGTCGCACACCTCCACTCAGATATTCTTTTTGTGTTATTTCATGTTATTTTGTATTGGTATAAAGTAAACAAATCATTTGTCCCTTGTTGCTGATGTTATTCTGCTGCTGCACTATTGTTTAAATCCTTGTTGTGTTGTTTTATCATTTTTAGCACTTTATAATATGCGTTTTCAGTGCGTGTGTAGGCCCGAGACTCACGGTCACCATATAATAATTTAGTTTTATATTCAGTTTAGTGATAATAATTAGTCTGACATCTGTCGTTGTTATAGGTTCTTTATTGGATGAAGTCTCTGTTTATGGCTAACATTGTTATTCTTAAGCTGTTGTCGGTTAACAGCTACAAAGAGCGGGAGAGTGAGAGAGTGTATTATAAATATATATATATACTAGTAAGTGGCCCGCTTACTTCGCTGCGCGAATAGTTTATATAAATTTTAGCAATAGAAGATAGATACAAAATAAATAAATTTGAAAATATTTCACAAATTATTAAAGCAAAGTGTTTAATATTCTCTTTTCCACGCCATCATTGAGGTACAGAATCAGGCGCGTCATTTATTATTGTGGTTTCCCCAGCAGGCCTTATCCACTTATTGAATTTAATTTGCAATTATTAATAACTTTTAAGAGCTTCTTTATAAACGACATTGGTTGCTTTTCCGTGCTAATACAAATAAACTTTTTGGTGAACTGACTCTTGAGCAGGCTACATAAAATTGGCCATGAGAAAAACAATCGTGTCTAACTCTTGTCCGGCTAATTTAAGAGTTTGTCCCTGTGATTTATTAATTGTTTAGGCAAAGCAAACTGTTAAAGGAAATTGCAATCTTTTAAATTGAATTGGCAATTCAGAATCAGAAGGTATTAATGGAATTCTCGGTATAAAAACCGTTTCCCCTATTCCATTGCCAGTAAAGATAATATATTCGACAACATTCTTATGAAGTACTTTAACTTGCAATCTTGTACCATTGCACAGTTTTGGCGGTTTCAAGTTGCAAATCAACTTCACAGGTGAACCAATCTTTAAAAATAATTTATGTTGAGGCAGGAAAGCCGGATTTAATGAATTAAGAAACTCGACGGGGTAATGAGCTGCATCTTCGATTTCAGTCACAGAATCAATAGAGTTATATGTCATTTTTTCATTTTGAAAAGATTTTAATAAAAACTCGTTTATTTCCAATGCATTGCCATTTCTCGCAGTCAAAATAGCACGTTCTGAAAACCATTCGAGTGATTTTTGAGAGATATTTGTAATATCCGGATATATTTTGAGAGTTAGCTCTTCAATACATTTCACAACATGACACAAAGTTGATGGTAAAGTTATTTTGCCATCATGGGTTGGAAATAATCCATTTCCTATTTGAAGAAGCATTTCTGCAAATTCACCAGCTATGCTATCACCTTTTAAGTGTACTCGCATATTCTTCGTTAGTGAAATTTTCTGTATTTTGGGCCACAAAATTGAAGACTTTAAGCACGCATTTAGGTTAGGTTAGGTTGGACCGGCTGACCCTCCCAAAGGGGAATGTCACACATAGACCGCTAAAGGGGTCCTTAGTGGGGCCGGTGGTTGGAGACGGTAAGGACTATCTCGTTGTGTGGTCCTGCACGCATTTATTTCACCTGCTTTTGTTCCTCTGGGTATCACTGGAAGAGTTTGTCGAAAATCACCAGCTAAGAGAACAGTTATGCCACCCATTAGGTATTCACTATCTCGAATGTCTTTCAAAGATCGATCTACAGCTTCCATAGCACCTTTATGGTTCATAGTACACTCATCCCAAACAATAAGCTTGCAATCTTTGAGCACAGCAGCAATATTAGATTGCTTTGAAATTGAGCAATGTGGTGTTTCTAAATGAATCAAATTAAATGGAATCTTAAGTGTACAATGCGCTGTGCGACCACCATTAAGTAAAGTGTCTGCGATACCGGAAGAAGCAACGGCCATTGCAATTTTTTTACTTTGCCGTACCTTTGCCAATAATAAATTTAAAAGATACGTTTTACCTGTTCCACCAGGTGCATCTAAAAAATATATTTCTACCTCTTCTTTTTCAACGCTATGTAGTATCTTTTCGTATACTTGTTTTTGCTCAGCAGTAAGGAGTTGCTCATTATTAACAACAAAATATCGAAATTTTCATAATTTGTTTCTCTATGAAATTCAATATTTGGAACAATTTCCTCGGATCTAATTGCTAGTGGAAGTCCATAATAAGTTAAGTTTTGACCACCAATAGACAGTAAAATATCTTCAATGTAAATAAGACATTTATTTAATACATTATACAATACAAAATGGAAAGGCTCTTAAAATATCTTCTGAGAAACTCTCTTTATAAGTATTCCAAAGTTTAAGAGCATCCGAAATTTGACAAAATACTAAAATAAATAACATTATTGCAAAAAGTTCTCTCAGTTTTGTAAGATTTTGACATATGACAGCGTGAGAGCGTTACACGCCAATTGAAATGATGCGTATGCTTTACCATTAACGGTTTTTAAATTAAGTCTTAAATAAAAACATTCTGCATTATTGGGAAGAATAGTGTAAACTCTTCCCAAAGCTGAATCTCTTTTAACTCCAGGAAAATTTGACACATCATGCCCTCATTTTCTTCTTTGAAATTCTTTATTGTTCCATGTAAAATACGATGGAACTTCACAATATAGAAGCGTTCTTGCAAACTCATCACGTGTGCATAGCTCAAAGAAGGCTAGGAAAGTGGTTTTGGGTGTAGTGCTTAATCTGTCAAGTAATTGTTGCGGATTATTGAGGTTAAAATATATCCGTTGACCATTTTCTAAATGAACAGCTAAGCGTGTAAGAGCCGGAAAACGTTCATGCGTGGGAAATGCAAGGATTCTCCATACCGCTTCTGAGCTACTTATATAACGGTCACTTTCGTACATATTAATTTCATTACGTTGGTCTTCAAGAGTAAATGATGCTTGATCACTGCCCTTGTTTATATATTTACAAATGTATTTAATACACTTTACAGAACTACAATACTCAACATTTATGTGGGCTTCAAATGTTCTCAACAGTACACAGTTGTAAGGCACAACCCAACGATTTTCTATGCATTTACCATTTATATTAATTACATTACCAACATCTTCTATCGCTCTTCTACGATATAGAGGGTAACTATCTTTTCCAGTCACAGTTTCTTTAAGTAATTGTCGAGGAAACCTTTTGGTACATTTTCCATTTTTCATGCATGGCGATTTCAAAACAAAGAACCTTTTGTCAATAGGGGCATTAAAGCTTTAACTTTTAAATGAAAATCTCGAGCTATAATATCGTGTCATTTACAGCAAAAATTGCTGCTGCTTCTTGAAGCTCACATGCAGTACCATAATTATGACATAGCGCACTCATATTGTTTAGAAGAGCTATAAAAAGGCAGGCTCCATCACCAATTATAGCTATTTCGGCTAACTCTCTTATGTATGCGCGCGCTCTGCAACTCAAACAAAGAGCGTAGTATCGCTACCTTCTTCGCACGCACTGAGTCAACGCAAAACATATCTAAGAGGCTGCAGTTAGGTGAATTGCATATTTCCTTTAGCTTTAATTTAGTGTGTGTGGAGGAGCTAGGGTTATTAAACTTTATGATTGACATGCAGAGCGCGCACATAAAATAGAGTGTGAACGTAAATGAAGAACAACAAAGGAGCATGATCGAGATTTCAAATTATCTGATTATCATAAGAGCAACACGCGCGCTTATGTGAACGCCCTTTGCTTATTTGAAATTGTATATCAATAATATATCCATAATGTTAGTGTGTTACGTTTTGTCTAAGTTATATAAGCAGCATGTAGGCGAATCCACCCCCATAACACATTCTGGTGTGGGAAATTTTTATAGACGCACCAAGTTTTGTTATGTTGTTGTTGTTGTTTTTTTTTTTCAATGACACCAACAAAAAGTAGCTGTGCGGGCCCAACAACAAACGCTACTTGGGTCGTAAATCAATTGTCAAATGCACACAAATCTGAAAAAAAATGTGCACTGTGCTAAGTGATACATGTATGTACATAAAATTATGAAAATTATTTTCAAGCGCATTTTTCACTTAATTGTGTATGATGTACTTATTCATTAAGAAGCGGAAATCCGTTTCTTTTTTGAAAGTGTACGAACCTTTTTTTTATGACTTTGCTTGTGCGACGCGAAGGCGTCACTGCGCATTTGTTTTGTTTTTGTATTCTCGCTTGCGATCAAACCCTCAGCTTGTGCGACAATCAGGCGACACTAGTGGAATGGGTACTTGTTGTAATTGTAATTTGTTTTTGAAAATGGGTAAAAAGTGCTCCAAATCGTATGGAAGGTACTTGAAGGAGTTGTCCAAATAAAAATTCCCTTCTTAGTGCTCACTTTCAACCTGCATTAAATATTGTGTGAAATTTTCAGCCTTCTAGCTCTTTTCGTTTAGGCTGTGGCGATTCGGACAATCTGGACAAACTCTTTTATATATATATGGTACTATAGATATGTTAAAAGTCAATTGTTTTGTTTAAATTGTAGATTTTTAAAAAGTAATTTGTGCAGATACATTGCACTTAGCGTCTTTTCGCATAAAATATATATTTTATTAGCTTCTATATCACTGCACTTTTCGTTTGGGAATTCATTAACCGGACCAAGATAAGAAAACACTTCGTCATTCGACGACAGTTGACACTACTGAGGAGCGAGCTTTATTTATAAGTTTATTAACAAAGTAATCCAATTTAAACAAGCGGAAACGTTGCAGTCGGACGCAACCGACAATATCTTTAGCATTTTTCTGACTACCTGTGCAATAGTAGCTAAATGCGTATTTCCATGGCTGAATAATGCCAATATTGGTTCGCGTTTTCCCTTGCCACAATCAACGAAGCCGTCTATTTGGTCTGCTGTGCATTTATACTCGAGCTCAGAACGTCCGTGCATTTCATCAAAAACAAATAACACAGTTGAGTTCGCTTTCCTTCATCTGTTGCATATGTATTGCTTCTCTTTGGCAGACCGTTTCATTAATGCCAGCAGAAATCATTCTTATTGGGCTATAATTCAATAAGGTTCTAGGACTTGGCAAGTAAAGAGATCGCACATCACGCAAAAATTTGTAGCCTTTTGATGTTCATAATTAATATTAATTGATAAGCTTTTTGCCAGGGACCGCAAAAAATAGTTATGACTTAAAAAAAATTGAAGGCCATAAAAGCCTCCTCCAATTTTTTATTTTTAAATAATATTTAATTATTAAATTAAATTTTTATAATAAAAATACAAAATAATTATTATGTTTTGATTTTTATATTAAAAACAAAACATAACTTTTATTTATAACTTTTATTTTAAAAATTGAAAATAAGAATTACGTTTCAATTTTTATTATAAAAATTGAAAATAAAAATTGAATTGAAATAACTTTTGAACGGAGCTAGATTACATATATACTTCACAACGAGGGCATGCCTCTTCTTTTGGCTCTTTTTCATCATCTTTTGGCTTGCTTATTTCGACCAAAGCGTGGTTCTCATTAGTTGTATCATAGTCATTTTGAATATTGCCATTGACGGTATTTGTTATTGTCAAACCCATAATCGGTTGCACATGTTTGTATACTCGTTACCGAATGTAAAGAGTAAATTGGGTTTGTGCAATGTCCGTCATGGTGTCTGTCCGTCTGTCCGTCTGTAGATTCGCAACTTTTTTCCACACTCTAATAGCTAGAGACTTAAAACTTTCCAATTCTCTTTATCTACGGGACAGTAAATTAAAGTGTCAAGATGGAGGTTCTACGATAACTGGGGGGCAAATCGATAAATTCGATAGCTCAAACCGATAAATCCACATATTTCGCACATCCTTACAGCAAAAACAACCAAATTTGGTGAGCAGATAGCTACTAGCAACCCCCAAAAAACTGCATCAAAAGTTCGGATGCCACGCCCACCAATACCGCCCTAGCCGCCCCCAGCTGACCCAACGTTTAGTCAAATCGGGAATGCGTGTATCTTCCAGAGTTGTGGAGTTTTAGAGCCACGCTTACCGATTGCGCCCCCCTTTCTTCACCTTTAACCTACTTTGAGCAAGAGCCACCAAATTGGGTATTTAGATTTATATATTTATTTTATGTTGATATTGAAGCTTAAAAAGCTAAAATAACAGGCTAGAGATAGCGCTGGCTGCTTGGCCTTCGACTATATACAAATGAATGCACATGGTTTGAGTGAGCCTAAAGCTGAGTTGCTTCATAGGTGAGCTAAGGTCTAGTTATTATTTTTTTGGTTTAAGCATAGTTAAGCCAATTGTAATTATATGGAAGTTTTAAGATGTATCGTAAATTCTTGTTCGTGATTTCGCTTAGCTAAATCAGGTTGAACATTTGGGCCCTTTTTTATACCCTTAACCCATAAAATGGGTAAATAAGGGTATAATGGTTTTGTGCAAAAGTCTGTAACAGGCAGAAATAAGCATCTCCGACCCCATAAAATATATATTTTCTTGATCAGCATCAACAGCCGAGACGATATAGCCATGTCCGTCTGTCCGTCCATCTGTTTATCTGTCCGTCTGTATGAACGCGTGGATCTCAGAGACTACAAGAGCTAGAGACTTCTGATTTTGTATTTAAGTTCTCCTATACCATGAGCAGAACAAGTTTGCTTCAAATTATCGATAACTATTCTGGTTTCCGATATACACATGCAATCGATAACAAAAATATCGAATTTGAAAAATGTAAAAATGAGGGTTAAAAATAATGGGTATCAATATAACTTTTCTGAAAATTTCGTCCAAATCGGTTAAGAAACACCGGAGATATTGAACTTAATCGATGGAAGCTAAGCCAGTATACCAAAGTCTTATATAAATTAAATATATTTATTGCAACTGGGTTCAGGGTATCTCCTGGTCAGGCTCTCCCGACTAGAGCCTTCTTACTTGTTTATTAAGATTTTTGTACCATTCGTTATAATTTGGGCATAATGATGTTTTTTTATTGTGGGAAGCTTGATTTTTTAAGTGTTTACTTATGTCTTTTGAATTGTAATTTGGTGTGTAGATTAATGGCATGTGTGTGGCTGCTTTTGCCATATGATCGGCAAGTTCATTCCCGATAATGGCTACATGGCCTGGGATCCAGAGTAGTCTGATCCTTGTTGATAAGTTGGTGATAGCCGATCTGATAGTTGACTCATAGTGGTCGTTATTGTTTAAATTTGTTATGGAGTCTTTAGCCGACAGTGAAACCGAGCATAGTACGAATGTGTTCATGTTTTTAATGAGTTTGACTGCTTCAAAAAAAATTATAAATATGAAACTCGCACGCGCAAGCCGCCTGATCACCCGTCGAAGACGCCGACTCAGCATTCAGCCGGCATTCCAGCCAGCAGCGGCGGCTTCATGGTTCGATGCAGTTTGCCTTAGAGTTTAGTTTAAGAATTGTTCTCCAACAGCTCAAACGAGCCAGTAAATAAAAATATACTTATAAAGATATTTCCTTTTAAATAAATAAAACATACTTATAAAAAGGTATTATTTTTAAATGGCGCCCAAATGGCAAAAAACCTACGACTAGTTAATAACTTTCGTATCATTTAAACGGGAAAATCCTTTCAAAAAACAGGAGTCCCAATATTAACAAAACAGTGAAGTGAATGTTATAACAACAACACATCAGGGACTAATAATAACCATTATTTTTAAAAATTGAACCAAAAAGGTCTCAATAAATTAACCAAAAAAATAAAAATCTTGCATTTAACCATTATAATTGAGAAGAAATATTTTGGTCATATTTAACCATTATTTTGACCAAAAACTTTTATTGGTCATATTTAACCATTATTCTGACCAAAAAATTATATTGGTCATATTTAACCATTATTCTGACCAAAAAATTATATTGGTCACCAAAGACCTTTATATATATATATATTTTTTTTTTTGGTCAGCCAAAGACCTTTATAAATTTTTTTTTTTTTTTTGGGTCAGCCAATACCTTTCTGTTTCTATGCAAATTTTTTTTTATTATTTGTAGCAACAACAACCATCAAAGAAATTAAAAAAAAAATTTTTTTAATGACCAAGAAAAAAAATAAAACATATTAATTAGCTGACCAAAAAAAAAAAAAAAAATTATAAAGGTCTTTGGCTGACCAAAAAAAAAAATATATATATATATAAAGGTCTTTGGTGACCAATATAATTTTTTGGTCAGAATAATGGTTAAATATGACCAATATAATTTTTTGGTCAGAATAATGGTTAAATATGACCAATATAAGTTTTTGGTCAGAATAATGGTTAAATATGACCAAAATTTTTTCTTCTCGATTATAATGGTTATTCTTTACCAATACTGAAAAAAGTCAAAATATAATTGTTATAGTAGATTTTTTTTCAAAAGGTCGATAACTGTTACGTCCCTGCAACACATAAAAAAAACACACGCAAAAACAATAAAAGTGAGTGTTACAACAAAAAAACAAAACACAAAGAACCAACGAAAACACACAAAATAGAGTGAGTGTTACAACAGAAACAAAAACACAAAAAATCCAACAAACACAAAAACACACAAAATAAGTGTTACAACAATAACATAAACACAAAAAAAACCAACAAACACGAAGAGAAAAACAATAAAGTGAGTGTTACAACAATAAGAGAAAAACACAAGAACAAACACTGAACAATAAAGTGATCAACATAACAACAAATTAACATTGTCATAGAAACAAAAAACACAAGCACTAACACTGAACAATAAAGTGATCAACAAATTAACATTGTCATAAAAACAAAACGCAAAAAAAAAAAAACAAAACTGAGCGTTCTAAACATCAAAAACAAAAAACAGGGAGCGGCCGGCGAATATCAACAAACAACGAAAACGTCACAGCGCAGCGGCCACCACATCGTGCGATAAGAGGCATATTATATTTCAAAAATGTGAGTGAGATGTTCATTTTTCTTTTTGCAATCCAAATAAACGAATAATAAAATACAAAGCTGTCTCATATGAGTTTTCATTTCGTTTACAAAGTAATAAGCTTTAATAAAAACTGCCTGTTGCAATAAATATTGCGAGACCCTTATAACTGACACTAGAATAAATTCCGGAGTGGTCTGAAACTATTTATGCTGCGCCCAAGTCAAACAAAAACGGACGACAGTAGTGGAGACGAACTTATATCTTCGTACTTAGAACAGCAGTCCTTACAAAAAACAAAAAAAATGAATTCGGAACAAATTGCACAGATGGAGGCAAAGGGTCAGGCAGCCCTTGACCAACAAGCGCGCTTATTCGAAGATAAGATAGCCTCTCTTACAGATCAGTTTAAGCAGTTAAATAATTCTGCCCCACAAATAGAAGTTTTTCAAGAAATAGAACTCAAGCCAGAGGTAAAGTGCGACGAGTCACTGGAAATTATAAAGTCCATTCCCGAGTTCGACGGGAAACAAGAAAATTATCTTATATGGAGGCAAGCTGCTTCTACAGCTTACAAATTGTTTGACCCACACAATGGCAGCTCAAAACATTATCAGGCAATAGCCATAATTCGAAACAAAGTAAGGGGACCAGCAGCTACCGTGCTGGCTTCATTCAACACAGTGTTGAACTTCAGGGCCATTATTGCTAGATTAGATTTCACGTACGCGGATAAAACACCGATGCATGTAATTCAACAACAGTTAAGCACGCTTCGGCAGGGCAACTTGCCATTGCTAACGTATTTCGAAGAGGTAGAGAAAAAGCTCACCTTGTTACAAAATAAAACGCTTATGACACACGAACCAGCTGCAGCAGCCGTATTAAACGAAAAATTTAGAAACGATTCACTTCACACTTTCGTGTCAGGGTTGAAAAAATCTCTGAGATGGGCCGTTTTTCCGGCACAACCCAGGGACCTCCCATCAGCTTTGGCTCTAGCTCAAGAAGCTGAGTCAAGCAATGAGAGAGGCATTGTTGCAGCAAATTTTGCAAAACACCTCGAGGAAAAACCCCAAAAGCAAAATTATCAAAAGTCCCAGAACTGGCGTCAGAACGCCCAACAAGAGAAGGAAAGCCATTCCCAAAACAAGAACCCGTACTTCCAGAAAAACCAGAAAGATCAAAACCAGCAAAAACCAAGTAGATCGAAAAACCGCTACAACAATCAAAAGTCCCAAGGGCGGGCGCCTGAGCCAATGGACGTGGATCCATCTTCGCGCTCTAGGCAACCCGCACAGGGCTACAGAAACAACCAAGGGTATGGTGACCAGTCCATGAGGACTCAGCAAAACGTAAATCACTTACCACAGGAAGAAGGTACCGGTGACTACGAGTCACTGTCAAAGCATGAGGCAGCTGAAATTGAAGAAGATTTGTCCGGGGACGAAAGCTGCAATTTTTAGCGGAAACTCCATGCTTCCGTTCGTAAGGCGAATGGTCGCAGGGCAAACTATCAAACTTTTGATAGACACAGTGGCCTCAAAGAATTATATAAAACCCCTTCCCGGACTGGCACATTGGATGCCAGTTGACAGCCCTTTTCAAGTAAAATCAATCCACGGACACACCAAGATTGAGCAGAAATGTCTCATCCATCTCTTCGACGTTAAGTCGTACTTTTTCATGCTGGAGTCACTTAATGACTTCGACGGCATAATCGGCCTTGATCTGTTAAAACAGGTCAACGCTCGGATAGATTTAACTAACAATTTCATAAAAAATGACAATGGAAGAGAAAAAATTGAGTTTACTAAGTGCCAACAAGTGAACCACATTCGGATTAATGACACGGATTTCCCTCCCGCTGTCAGATCCACCTTCGATCGTATGATCAAATACCCTATACCATCAATCTCGACTATATTGTCGAACTTGGGTGAGGCTCAGTATTTTACTACGCTAGACCTCAAATCAGGGTTTCACCAAATCGAATTAGCTGAAAGAGACAGAAGAAAGACAGCGTTCTCTGTCAACAACGGGAAGTATGAGTTTTGCAGACTTCCCTTCGGGCTAAAAAAAAGAAGAAGAAAAATCAAAGTTTTTCAAAAAAAGCGTTGAATATTTGGGATTTACAGTATGCAGAGGCGGAATTCAGTCCTCGCCCGATAAAGTGAAAGCGATTAAAGACTTTCCACAACCAAAAACTCTATTTGCTCTTAGGTCATTTTTGGGTCTAGCACGCTACTATAGCTGCTTTATTACAGGCTTTGCCAGCATCGCAAGGCCTTTAACAAATATTCTCAAGGGCGACAATGGCAAAGTAAGTGCCAATTATTCAAAAAAAGTAATAATTGAATTGTCACCAGAGCAAAGCGAGGCCTTTGATAGGCTTAAGAACATACTAGCCTCAGAAGACGTAATGTTGTCCTATCCGAATTACAACAAGTAAGAAGGCTCTAGTCGGGAGAGCCCGACTAGAAGATACCCTGAACCCAGTTGCAATAAATATATTTAATTTATATAAGACTTTGGTATACTGGCTTAGCTTCCATCGATTAAGTTCAATATCTCCGGTGTTTCTCACCCGATTTGGACGAAATTTTCAGAAAAGTTCTATCATTATCCATTACTTCAACCCTTTAGATTTTCCAAATTCGATATTTTATTGTTATCGATATTATGTGTATATCGGAAACCAGAATAGTTATCGATAATTTGAAGCAAACTTGTTCTGCTCATGGTATAGGAAAACTTAAATACAAAATCTGAAGTCTCTAGCTCTTGTAGTCTCTGAGATCCACGCGTTCATACAGACGGACAGACGGACAGACAGACGGACATGGCCATATCGTCTCGGCTGTTGATGCTGATCAAGAATATATATACTTTATAGGGTCGGAGATGTTTCCTTCTGCCTGTTACATACTTTTGCACAAAACCATTATACCCTTATTTACCCATTTTATGGGTTAAGGGTATAAAAAGCCTTTCGACCTCACAGCTGATGCGTCTGGCCACGGACTGGGTGCGGTACTGTCTCAAGACGGTCGACCCATAACAATGATTTCGCGAACTCTGCGGGGTAACGAGGTAAATTTCGCCACAAATGAGCGTGAACTTCTCGCCATTGTATGGGCACTCAAAAACCTCAGGAATTATTTGTATGGCGTTAGAAATCTTAACATCCATACAGACCATCAGCATTTAACCTTTTCGGTATCGGACAAGAATCCGAATGCCAAAATAAAGCGTTGGAAAGCTTTTATTGATGAGCACAACGCAAAGATAATTTATAAACCCGGAAAAGAGAATTTGGTGGCGGACGCGCTGTCTAGCCAAAATGTCAATGCGTTAGAGGATTCAGCAGATTCTGATGCTGCTACCATTTATAGTGAAGAATCCCTCACATACACCATTGAATCCACAGACAAACCGGTGAATTGTTTAAGGAACCAGATTATTCTGGAAGAGGGAACTATTCCCCAACAAAAGACGTTTATTTTGTTTAAAACAAAAACTCGTCATATTATCAATTTTTCCGATCGCAACACATTACTGCAGACCATTAAAGAAACAGTAAACGCTGACGTAGCCAACGCAATCCACTGTGAGCTACCCATACTGGCCTTGATCCAGCACGAATTGGTCGAAGCATTCCCTTCTACCACTTTTAGATATTCCAAGAATTATGTTACGGACATTACAAACCCAACCGAACAAAGGGAAATTGCTACAGTTGAGCATAACAGCGCCCACAGAGCGGCGCAGGAAAATGCAAAGCAAATACTTAGGTACTATTTTTTTTCCGAAAATTGGTCGCCTAACGTCAGAAATAGCGGCGAATTGCAGAGTTTGTACCATGAGTAAACATGATCGGCACCCAAAAAAAACAAGAGATAGGGAAAACCCCGATACCAACATATGCCGGAGAAATGTTGCATATAGATGTTTACTCCACCGATGGTAAATACTTTTTAACTTGCATCGACAAGTTTTCCAAATTCGCAGTAGTACAGCCAATACGGTCCCGCGCAACTGTAGATATAAAAGCCCCACTTCTACAACTTTTAAATTTGTTTCCAAAAACAGAAACCCTCTACTGCGACAATGAAAAATCCCTGAACTCAGAAACCATTAAATCAAGGCTTAGCAACAGCTTTGGCGTTGAGATTTCTAACGCCCCACCCTTGCATTGCTCCTCTAATGGGCAGGTTGAGCGGTTTCACGGTACCCTTGGAGACATAGCACGTCCGTATAAGTTGGAAACGCAGGTGGAGGACAATGTTGAGAATATTCTCCTTGCAACCGTCAAGTACAACAGGTCAATCCACTCAGTAACAAATGAGATTGCAAATGCTCAAAGAAAGACACTTGACCTTATGAATAAAAATAGGGTCTACAAGTCGTATAAATCAGGAGAAAAGGTCTGGATAAAAAATAATAGGAGGTTAGGAAACAAGCTATCACCCTTATTTACAGAAGCAACAGTAGAGGCAGACCTAGGTACGACGGTTCTCATTAAAGGGAGGGTGGTCCATAAGGACAACCTCAAATAAGCATTCTGCTCTAAAAAAGAAAAAAAATTTTTTGGAATAAAAAATTTAAACATTTTAAGTAATTTATTGCACACATTTTTATATTCATTTTAGGTTAGGATACTTTTTCAGTTTAACAATGGCAGCCATGACTCTGACTGAAGCGACACTGAGACTTAACGACTATTCACTCGCGGACTACATACCTATAGTTGACAGAGACATACAACGAACTTGACATCATTCGAAACTTACATCGACGAGACACAAAAATTAATAGACAAGTTACCTAAGGACCACATGAGACAGGTACTGAGGACTGACATACAGCACATAGCCACCCTTATAGCCTCCCTGACAGTTCACTACCGACAAGCACGCAGTATCAACGTGATAGGTAGTGCCCTTAAGGCAATTGCAGGAAACCCAGATTTTGACGACTGGGAACAAATAAAATTTAAACAAGGTCAGCTAGTAGAATCCGAAATAGACAGATAGAGATCAATAACAAATTCCAGGCGAGACTTAATGACGTTTCAAGAACACTCAATGAAATTTTAAAACCAGATGCAGAGGTCGAACATTTTTACGCAACAATTTTAGCAAAAAATAGAATGATTTATCCTCACGGTTACACTCGCAAAAATAAATCTAATCAGCCCTCTCATATTAGACAGCATTGATATACAAGAATTGGTAAATGAACAACTCACGAATACTAGCATAACTGACCTTTTAGAGGTTTCACATATTAAAGCTTTCCAAAACTCTGAACTAATGTATTTTCTAATAAAATATCCTAAACCATTGTTAAATTGTAAGAAAATAGACATTTTCCCTGTTCAACATAATAATATAATATTAGATTTAGAAGAAGGAAATACGGTGGCCGATTGCGGAACTAAAACCTTCGCTGTGCGTGACTGCGCTGCCACTGTGAGCACTACTTTCTGTAGAAGACTACAGAACACCTCGTGTGCCCAACAACTGGTGTCTGGAACCGTCGCACAATGTGCCACACGCCCCGGGCACCTGGAAGCTGTAACAATAATCGGCGAGGGCATCGTGGTAATAAAGAACGCAACCATGAATGTAGTGGACAGCAATGGAGACAGCCAGATAGTAGCGGGAACTTTCCTCGCCACTTGCGACGAACACGTCTTCTTGAATGGTACACGTTACGTGAACCATCGAGGCATCCTGAAGAAGAAGCCTGCCGTATCTACGTTAGCCGTGGTCAACGTCACTCTCTTCAGAGAACACCTGAGCCTCCCATTCCTGCACGACCTGAGCCTAAAGAATCTCCAGCACATCGGGGATCTTAGATCAAAGGTATCATCTAGGTCATTTGGCTGCTTGGCACTCATCGCCCTATTCCTACTCCTCGTGGGCGCCTGGAGATTATACCAGCGCAGAGCAAACAAGAAGAAACCCGAGGATGTGTTTCCATCTAGTAGGGGAGGAGTTAACACGCGCAAGCTTGAGTTAGCTGACAACGCTGTTGCGCCGGATGCCGTCGAAGACGCCGACTCAGCATTCAGCCGGCATTCCAGCCAGCAGCGGCGGATTCATGGTTCGATGCAGTTTGCCTTAGAGTTTAGTTTAAGATTTGTTCTCCAACAGCTCAAACGAGCCAGTAAATAAAAACATACTTATAAAGATATTTCCTTTTAAATAAATAAAACATATTTATAAAAAGGAATTCTTTTTAATTTATATAAAAGTTTAATTATTGTATTTGTTTTTAATACTTGCAAAGAGTTTTCTGTAGATGAATGGTGTTGTATTTTTCTTGTTTTGTAGTTTTAGTGAAGAATCGATTGTTTCTGTGGGTAGGAGCCAGGAGGGCTGTAAGTGTGTTATTTTAAGGTAGGTATGGGATGTTATTATTTTTTGAGATTAAGATGGTTCTATCTATAGTGGAGATCAGTTTGTGTTTGCTTTTTCTTTGTTTCTTTACGAGGTTTGCAAGAGGAAAGTTGGCAGAGTTCAAGAGACATTTTGATAGATTGGCTTTCAGCAGGTCTCTTTTGATTTCTATGGATGGAATGTTGGATACATAGAGCATATTATTTATAGGTGTGGATCGGAAAGCCCAAAGAGACATTCTTTATTTGTAAAGCCGTATATAAATAGGGCGTATTCAATTTTTGCTAATATAGTTGATTTAGTGACAGACAGTAGTGTGTACGTACTGCAATTAAATCGTGGGCTGGCGAGACATTTTATTACATTTAGGCTTTTTGACAGTGATGACCTTAGTTTGTTAATGTGAGAGTGCCAAGTGTAGGTTTTATTTATTGTTAGGCCAAGTATTTTTATCTCAGAAACCGTAAGGATTAAAATTTGGTTGCTGGATATTTTGCAAGTACAATTGTGCTTTCTGCAAATGTGTGTTGACACTTTTCTATGGATAGTTTTGCTCCGGACTATGAGCACCAGTTGTCAATATCTTGGAATAAGTTATCTAGATTGTATTGTGCAATTGTGTGCACTCCAACTCTATCGAAAGCCTTTGAAAAATCAAGGGTGATGATTGAAGTGTGATTTTTTGTTTTTTATGGATTTGGTTATAAGAGAATCCGTATAGAGAAGACTCTCTGCTACAGACTTGCCCTACTTAAAACCAAATTGATTTGGATGGAAAAGACTATTTTTATTAAGGAACCATCAAACTCGTTTTGCAATGATTTTGTCTAAGGTTTTTGCTATGCAGCAGTTAAGGGATATTGGTCGGTATGATGAGACTGTAGTTTTGATTGAGTTTTGTTTGGGGATGGGTATAATTAGGCTGGATTTATAGCTTTGTGGTATGTAACAATTTAGAATATTATTGAAATGTTTTATTATTCTGTTTTGGAGTGATTGTGAGCTGTTTTTTATCAGAGGGTAAGGGATTCTGTTAATGCCGGGTGAAGACCCTATTAAAGATTTTAGGCTAGTTTTATATTCAATAGCTGTGATTTCTTTTTCTATTAATTTAGCTGAATTCGATATTGCATAGTTGTAGTTAAGGTTATTGTATTTGTGAAATTTGAAAGCGTTTGGGAATTGATTGTCGTCAGCGAGCTCTGACCAGTAATTGGCGAAAATATTTGCTATGTCTTTCTTAGCTGTTACGGCCGAATTGTCAGCGGGATTTTGTAGACAGTGGGTTTAAGCTGCAGAAGCGCCTTATATTTGACCATAATTTGCCTGTTGGTGTGGATGGTTTCATTGTTGACGTCAATTTTTGGATGGAGTCCGTTTTAGTTAATTTAAATTGCCTACGAAATATTGTATATGCGCGTTTGTATTTGATTATGTTTTCGTTACTGATATGGCGTTTTAAACTTCTCCATGTTTTGTTATTTTCGTTTCTGAGTTCGTTTAATGCTGCGTTCCACCATGGGACCTTGTGGTTGTGTTTGTTTGGAGATGTTTGGGCTATTGTGTTGTGCGCACTGATAATTATAATTTTGTTTATTAATGCAGCTTCTTTGCTTATATTGTTGCTTACTTGGAATTTTGTATTAATAGAGTGAGTGGCATTTGCAAAAGAATCCCAGTCGGAGTCTTTGGTTTTGAAATATGGTCGAGATATGTTTTCTATTTTTGGGTTGGGAAATACGGATAAAAGGATGGGGAAGTGGTCGCTACCGCATAATTCGTTAAAGATTTTCCATTCAGTGAATGGAGCAATTTGAGGTGAGCAGAATGTTAGGTCTAGATAGGTAAGTTGTCATTTATTAGCATGTACCGTGCTTGCTCTATAAATTTATCTAATATGTTAACAATTAAATTTTGTACCTATATCTCTTCAAACTTGTAATTCTAATTATGCTCTTCATAACCCTTTTCGTATTCTGCGTTCTATTTATAACGATCTTTCCCACTTAATACACAGTGCCACTCCTACTTGCTCTATAAAAAAGTTAGTTTTGTGTCATTTGTCTGCATGTTCGCGATCATCGTAACCGCACGTTAAGCGGAGCGCCCCTCGGTCGCTTTGTGCGTGGGTCCGCGCGTTAACAAGCCGGTGCTTGGTATCGTTGGGCCACTTGACTGTACTGTTCGTTAGTACATCTACGTCCAATATATATGTTGCCTCTTCTGTCGTTTTGTGAAGAACCCCAGTAAGAGTGCCAACTGTTGAAGTCTCCTGTTATTATTGATGGGGTGTTGGAATGATTATACAAGTTTTCTAAACTTCTGCGTGAAAAAGATTTACTAGGTGGAATATATGAGGAAAATATTGAAAGTTTTATTTTGAATTAATTTCTAAGGCGACCGTTTCAAAATTGTTGGTTGTGGTTAATACTGAGTGTTCTATGGATTTGTTGATCAGAATAGCTGCTCCACCAAACCTATTGGATGCAGTGGATACTATTAATTGATAGTTGATAGGGATAGGTAAGTTAACATTGTGTAAAATGTGTGTTTCTTGAATAGTGATAATGTGTGGTTTATGTTTCTTAATTAATATCAGTAGCTCACTATAGTTATTCATATAACCTTTAATGTTCCATTGAAGTATTTTCAAGGACATTTTGAGTTTCAATTAATTTTTATGGTTTGTTTTAAATGGATTCACTGTCGCTGTTGTTTGAGCGTTGGTTCTTGTTTGGGGGTTTGGTTTTTGTTTTTGTTTTGGGGAGTTTAAAGTTAGTAGATAATGGGCTAGACTTATCTTTAGTAAATATTCTTATTTTAAGCTCATCGCCGGGTTGCGACGAATAGGATTTGTTTTCTGCGTTGGAACCGTCTGTTTCCATGTCTTCTGTTGCGATTTGATGTTGTTGATGCATTTTTTGTGGGGGAATGGGCGCTGTTTCTGTAGATCGTGCTGTGGTTGATTGTGTTGCAGTTGTGTTATGGCTTTGTGTAGCTGGGGAGTTTCCTATTCGCTGGAAGGCAGCGGATTGTGTGTGCGTGTATTGGGTCTTGGATGATGCCTTGATTGGTGTTGAGTTGATGATGAGTGTGATGTTGAGTGTGCAGCTGTTTTCGCGTAAGTGTTTGCCAACTGTTGATTGTGTCTTTCGTGGTATATAGCTAGTGCGGTTCTGTGGTCGACTTTTTCGGTGGTTTTAATTGCGGTCAATTCTTGTTGCTTCAGGAATGTGGGGCAATTTCGGTCGAGTGGGCTGTGTTGTTGGTCGATGTCAGGATTATTTCTGCAGTTAAGGCAGCTCTGTGTGTTTTTGCAAGGCCCCACTTCGTTTACGTGAGTTCCTTCTGAGAAATTTTTGCATGTTGCTAAGCTCTTGCAGATGGTAGCAGGGTGTCCAAAGCAAAGACAATTTTTGCATCGCAATGAGAGCGGGATATACGGACGTACTCGGACGGTTTCGTAGCCAATGTTAATTGATTCTATTAGTTTGTGTGTTGCGAATGTTATTGTAATAAGTCCAGTTTCTGTGAGTGTGTTGTCTTCTTGGTTGGTGTTATTTTGTTGCTTTTTTAGAATTTTTCGTACTTCTGTTACGTTCTGCGTTTTTTATTCTTGTAGGATTTCGTTTTCAAGTATGTTTCGCAGTTCATTGCAGTATATTACACCCTTAGTAAAGTTTAATGTTTTGTGTTCTGTTGCGGTTGTATTTATGTCTGTCATTTTGGTAAGTCTGAGTAGTTTGTAAGCTTGTAGTTTGTTTTAAGTTTTGATAAGGAGGGAGCCGTCTCTTGTTTTTTTTGCAGGTTTCCACTTCTCCACCGCATGCATAGTCTTTGGTTTTATACTCGATACCGAAGGTATCCGTCTGTATGTGTGCAAGTTTTTTCCACACCCTTAGAGCTAGAGACTTGAAACTTTCCAATTATCTTTATCTATGGCATAGTAAATTAAAGATTGGGGCTCTACGATAACTGGGGGGCTGGCAAATCGAAAGATTCGATAACTCAAAACCGATAAATCCACATATTTCGCACATCCTTACAGCTAAAACTACCAAATTTGGTGAGAAGATAGCTACTAGCAACCCCAAAAAAACTGCATCAAAACTTTTGGAGCCACGCGCATCCATTCCGCCCCCAGCCCCCCGCATTTTTAAGTAAAACAAGTAAGAAGGCTCTAGTCGGGAGAGCCCGACTAGAAGATACCCTGAACCCAGTTGCAATAAATATATTTAATTTATATAAGACTTTGGTATACTGGCTTAGCTTCCATTGATTAAGTTCAATATCTCCGGTGTTTCTCCACCGATTTGGACGAAATTTTCAGAAAAGTTCTATCATTATCCATTACTTCAACCCTCATTTTTAGATTTTCCAAATTCGATATTTTATTGTTATCGATATTATGTTTATATCGGAAACCAGAATAGTTATCGATAATTTGAAGCAAACTTGTTCTGCTCATGGTATAGGAGAACTTAAATACAAAATCTGAAGTCTCTAGCTCTTGTAGTCTCTGAGATCCACGCGTTCATACAGACGGACAGACGGACAGACGGACAGACAGACGGACAGACGGACATGGCTATATCGTCTCGGCTGTTGATGCTGATCAAGAATATATATACTTTATGGGGTCGGAGATGCTTCCTTCTGCCTGTTACATACTTTTGCACAAAACCATTATACCCTTATTTACCCATTTTATGGGTTAAGGGTATAAAAAGCCTATATCTCCCACAGTTTTTGAGCTATACCAACCAAATTTGGTACCAAGATAGGTGATGATGACCCCCCTAAAATGCCACGCCTACCAATTATGACCTAGCCGCCCCCATCCGCCCCAACGCTTCGTCAAAAACGAGAATGCGTGTATCTTCCAGAGGTGTGGAGCTAGAGCCACCAAATTTGGTAGGAAGATAGCTGGCTACGAACTCCAAAAATCTGGATGCCACGCCCACCCATTAATCCCCCCCTTCCCGACCTTTTACAAATTTTTAGCTAGAGCCACCAAATTATGTAAGAAGATAGCAATTTACATTCCACATAAATATGCATCAAAACTTTTGATGCCACGCCCACCCATACCGCCCCAGCCCCCCTTTCCCCACTTTTTACAATTTTCGAGCTAGAATCGCAAAATTTGTTATGGAAAAAGCAATTGAAATTTCACAAAGATCTGCATTAAAAATTTGGATGCCACACCCTATCCCAACTCTTTACAAATATCGAGAAAGATTCACCAAATTATGTAAGAAGATAGCAATTTACATTCCACATAAATATGCATCAAAACTTTTGATGCCACGCCAACCCATACCGCCCCCAGCCCTCCTTTCACTCCTCTTTACAAACTTCGAGCTAGAGTCACCAAATTTGGTATGAAGAGAGCAATTGACATTTCACAAAGATCTGCATCAAAAATTTGTATGCCACGCCATTCCATACCACCTCCAGCTCCCATCCCGCACATTTTACAAACTTTGATCTAGAGTCACTGTCGGGAGCAGCCGTCAGATCTTCATAAATATTATCAATGCTGTACCACTACACGTGCCATCACTGTTAATTTGCATGCGCATCTCTTATAATAATGTAAATAGTCGAACGTTTGTCGGCAGCGCAGCTTGCACTGTGTGTTTGTATGTTCGCGTACGGCTGCGCATGCTTCTTACTTTCGGCTATCGAGTTTTAGTCGCTGTTTATCTATTCTCACATACGGTTGCGCGATTCTGCATTTGGGCGAAGCTGACACTTGGTCAAGCCACAGCCAATTATTCATATTAACATAGTTACGTATCTGCATACATATGTGCTATTGTCAATAAAGTGAACTCTTTGTTGTTGCTTACTTGAACAATTATAGTTTCCAAAAAAGCTTGGTAACTCAACATTTGGAGGCCCCGACGAGATTTATAAAACTCGTATTCGCGCTGTTGCTTATTAAAGTGCGTTTAATAAGCAAAGTGACCTATGCTGCTGTGATTGAGCAATAAAGGTGCATAAACATATAAAACTAAATTATAATTTGCACACGCGCAGTGTGAAAATTATAATTGTGCGTTCTCTTTGGGCTCATTCGTTTCTTGTAAGCGCTCAGAATCACCGATACGGTTAATGAACCTTGCTCTTCTTTGTGCTTATCGCCGTTAGCTGTTTGAGCTTTTGCGCAGCTGCATTTGTGAACTTTCGGTGCCAAATCGTGAAAAAGAAAAAAAAAATTTACAGTGCATTTACCCTCATACATATGCGTGCGCGTGCAGTATATGAGTGGTTAACATAAGCAAACATACTTTAATCGCCGCTGATCAAATCGAACAATTTCATTTAAAATAAAAATGAATTCTGATCAAATGTCAACAATCGAGTCTCCCGTTAAGTTTCTTAAGCGCAAGCTGGTTTCTTTGTTTGAGAGCTTGCAAAGGCTTGAGGCAACCCTTGATGCAAATACCACAGCTAACCTCAACTCAGCTGAGCTCAATGTGCGGCTTGAGTTGCTCGATCAGACTCAAGCTTCATTTAACAGTAATCACGATGCATTAGAAGAGCTGCAATTTGACGAAATAGGAAGTGATGTGCGCATTCAATTCGATGAGCTGTTTTTAAAGTAGAAGTCGCGGCTGTGAGTGCAAGTGGAGATTTGCAAAGCGCATACACAGCGCTCATCTACATTGCTCCCTAATGAAACGACAGTGAATTATGTTGCTGAACGTGCGCATAGGATTCGCTTGCCCGAGTTTAAGCTGCCAACATTTACTGGAGGATGTACTGAATATGCCAGCTTCTTCTCAGTGTTTGATTCGGTGATCAATAACGATCCTGATTTATGTGACATTGAAAGGCTGCATCATTTGCGCTCGTGCTTAGGTGGATCTGCCCTGGACGCAATTCGATCTTTGGAAATGTCAAGTTCCAACTACAGTATAGCACTAGACACATTAGACAAGCGGTATAGTAATAAAAGACTTGTATTTCAGGCGCACGTTAAGGAGATGTTGAGTCTCAAGAAGGTGGAGGCATCTGCAACTGGAAAACTTCGTGAATTTGCTGATAAAATCAATTCACACATGCGTGCTTTACAGTCATTGGGCAATACGGAGCAGATTGCTGACAGAATGATTATACACATGCTACTGCAAAGGCTGGACGTTGCCACTCAGTCGTCATGGGAGGAGCATACCTGTTTGGAAAAATTGCCAAAATCAGCCGAATTCTTCGAGTTTTTGGACAAACGATGTCAAAAATTTGGGAGTTTAAAATATGCTATGGCACAGCACACGCCTAACACTCAGGTGTGCAAGGCAAACGGCATTTGTAATGGCAATAGAAAGGCGTTTGTCGTTGCCGATGTCAATCAAAACAAGTGCCTTGTAAAGTAGTGAATTATGCCGAGGTACAGATCTCAGTCTTGCCAAGGCTCGCGTTACAAGAAATTTATAAATTGCCGAAACGCGTTAGCTTTCATAGAGGCGAGTTTCAATAAGCGATGCAGCCCCGAGGTTGCGCGGCCGAAAAGATGGGAGTGTCAGGGACTGACGTACTTTTGTGCAGTCTCCGCTGACTCCACTAATGCCGCTCCGTACGAATCGGGGATTGACCCGCCGATTAATAGGAATGCGGGGGAGGAAGGGGAAACGCGTCGAAAGACAGGGATGTTAGGGCTTGACGTACACTCGTACAGTCTCCGCTAACTCCGCTAGTGTTGCTCCGTACGAATCGGGGCTTGATCCGCCGATTAGCAGGAATGCTGGGGAAAGGGGAAGGGGGAACGTATCGCGAACTGATGCCGTCGACGCGATGCCGAACCGACTGAGTGACTGCCGGTCACCCAACTATTTAATTTACATGAAAACGAAAACGTAATGCGTCTGTTACCCTGCGCGTGCATATATATATGATCGCATATACATATGTGATGCGATTCTCGCTCGTCTCACAAAAAAAAACTAATATATCATATGGGGTTTTATATTAGTTAAGATTGCTTTTATTCTCCTTTCATTGGGCTTGCTTAAGCTTACTCACTTTTGAATTTGTCCGTACACCTCGTGCAGTGTCTTTTCACCAAAAATCGTCTTGTGCGTCTTCTTTACAACGTTCGCACTAACAGTTCCTTACGCTTATCGTCTTAACTTAAACACGTCCGCACTCTTGTTGCTCTACTGGGCAATTCATTCGCCGGTCTCGCGCTCGGCCTGAGTTTGCCTTCATCGCTGCCTTCGTCGCCTGTGGATCGCGACATTTGAGGTTGTGGGTCGTGAGAATGCGGCTGTACGGCCCTTCTGCTCTCTTACGCTAGCCTGCCCTTGTTCTCTTATGCTAGCTCGCCTTTTCTCTCTTGCTTATCTTCTGATCATAGATTATGTTACGTGCTAGTGTTATAATTGTATTTTATGTTTATGTGTTAATAATAGAGTCTCCTAGACTATGGTTCATTATGAATTACATGTGTTCTTAGTCTAAGGCTTTAAACATATAAATAATTATAATAATATAAAAATGGGGGAAGCCGGTGGACAGCCTACTTCACACCCCCCCCTTTCCTCGAGACTGTGACCTTCCTGTCGGGGTGCTTTGTCACATTGTAGAATTGTGGTCCCGCTCTTATATTCGCCCTCTCTCGTCTTCCTGGACCTCTCCCGATGAGCCATCTCTCGATTTTCCATATTGCTGCTATCGGCAGCTCCTCACCCGCCGGTAGCACATGCCAAGTGTGTGGCGGTTGTGCCGGTGTTTGTCAGGATTCGGCCTTTGTTTTCCCGTTGCTGGCGTTTGCGGTGTTTGTTTCTGCGACCTGTGGCTTTGTGCACTCTTTCGTTATCGTAACCCAGCCGGGTTTGCGGGGGTTTATTATGTAGTATTCTCCTCCCGCGGTTAACTTGAACCATCCGTGCTTGTTCCTCTTCCTCCGGTATTCTAATTCCCGCTTGATGGCTGGTATCGCCATAGCCGTCAGTATATTCTCATTAGGGAGAACTTCCAATTCGTCCGGGAATTCCCACCTAATTGCGGGGCACACATTTCGTGGGGGTGATCTACGGCTGCAGAACGGCGTGTTGTCTGACTCGACTTGTGTCTCCAAGCCCTCCTCCCATCTGCACACTCCTTCGAATGGTTCTTCTGACCGGTCCGTGTCGCTCCGCTACGTTTCCCGTTGTTGGGCGTCGGGTTGTCTGTCGTGCTGGGTGCCACCAGGTCTTCGTTGTCTCCGTTCCCGTCTTCGATCGCCTGGGGCTGCTCCGGTGATGCTGGCTCTTCTACATACGGAGATGGCGCCTTTGCGTGTGGTGCCGTGATGATGACTGTTGTTTTCTTTGTCATTTTTAAGACGACCGCGCCGTCAACCCTGTACGCAACTACCTCTTCGTTCTCGTACGTCGTGTGTAAAAATGTGGGAGGTGAGTTTTCTCTCTCATTTTGTTGGTATTTCGGGTGATTTCGGCGTGGATCTCGTGAACGCTGGTATGCGCTCGGGTCGTCGCTTTCGGCTTCGCTGCCCTCTTCATCCTCCTCCGCACGGACGTTGTGTCCGTGGGCACCCATTTTGGCTTCTCGCCGAGCCGTGGTATCCGACTCCTCGTCGGTGACGTCTTCCACACGGATGTCTTGCTCTTGGGTTCCTGTGTCGTCGTCGGTCGTTGACTCCTCTCCGCTCTCCGCACGTGACTTTTGTCCGTGGACACCTGTTTCGCCAACACGTTCGACTGTCGTGTCCGACTCTTCGCCTTCCTCGTCGTTATCCGTACGTGACTGTCGTCCGTAGGCACCCGTTTCGCCAACACGTTCGACTGTCGTGTCCGACTCTTCGCCTACCTCGTCGTTATCCGTACGTGACTGTCGTCCGTAGGCACCCGTTTCGCCGACACGTTCGACTGTCGTGTCCGACTCTTCTCCGCTACTAATCGATATGATATCGTCCATCTTTATCTGAAATGTTTATGAAAAAAAAAAAAAAATTCACGAAAGCGACAAGAAAAAAAAAACCGCTACTGGCGATTTTCGTAGTGTTTTTAGGTCGTTGAGTGGTTTTCGCCTGATTCCTTCTCTTGTTGATGATTCGTTTTGTGGTCGTCGTTTTCTCGGTGGAAAGGTTTTAGTTGTGAGATGCTGGCAGTTTTCCTCTTGCGTTGTCCGACTTTTGCGAGGCGTACAACGTTTGGTGACACGAACTTCTTCACGATGAAGGGTCCGTCGTATTTCGGGGCCAATTTCGCTGTGAACCCATCACTAGCTTTAGACAACTGGTGTGTTCTCAACAATACCAGCTCGTTAAGGACTGGGCGCCATTCTCTCCTCCTCAGGTTATAACTCCTGCCCTGGTCTTTTGATGCTCGCTGCTGGTTACTTCTTGCTATGTCGAACACTTCCTTCAGCCTATTTGCTTTCTCCTCCGGCGTTTGCGGCGTGTTTCCCGTGCCTGGTGTCTTCTCCTCGTATAATGTGGCTGGCAGACGCGGTTCCCTTCCTTCCATCAGTGATATTTCTGGAATTAACTGATCCCACGAACTTTGATTTCCAGATATGTATTCGGCAATCATCGTCTTCACCGTCCTGTTAGTCTTCTCAGTCGGGTTTTCCTGCGGGCAGTACGTGGCGGTATGTTCCATCTCCACGCCCAGCGAACTCAGAAATTCTTTTAAATTCCGACTTGCGAACTGCGCTCCGTTGTCGCAGACAAACCTTTTGGGTACCCCGAACCGGCATAAAATGCGCTCGCGGAAGGCCTTTTGCAATGTGGCCGCTGTCGCTCGTCTCAGGGGAACCGATTCTACCCACTTCGTAAACGCGTCGTGAAACACCAACAGCATCGTGCTGCCTTGTTTTGATCGCGGTAGGGGGCCCACAAAATCCGCGCACAGAATGGCCATTGGTTCTGCCACCTGGCGGGTCAGCATGTATCCGGCTGGCTTCCTCTTTTCCGTCTTGAATTTTTGACATGTCTCGCAGCATTTGACGTATTTGGCTGCGTCCCAAAACATACCCGGCCAGTAGTAACGCTGCGATAGCCTCATTATCGTCTTGCGGATCCCTTGGTGTCCTGCCGTCGGTGCGTCGTGGCATTCGTTTAACACTTTTTCCTATGTTCTTCGTCGACGCACAACTTCCATGGGATGTAGTCCTCATCGTCCGCGCGGTGACCCAGGGGTCGGTACAGCTGTCCATTCTCCTCGACGTAATCCGCATACTTAGCTGGCTCCTTAGCGATTTTGTCCCTCATTCCTTGAATCCACTTCCCTGGGGATTGCTGGAATACGACTTGCTGGAATTTTTCCAACGGATCTCGTGACAATGCATCCGCTACCACGTTTGAGCTTTCCTTTCCTGTACCGTACATCAAACTGGTACTGCTGAAGCTCTAACGCCCAGCGCGCGATTCTTCCCGACGGGCTCTCTATTGAATCCAACCACTTCAATGCCATATGGTCCGTCACTACATCGAAACGATATCCTTCTAGATAGCATTTCAGCTTTCGAATCGACCAAACTATTGCCAGGCATTCCTTTTTGGTTGCCGAATAGTTTTCCTCGGCCTTGGATAGCTTCCGACTTGCGTAGGCGATGACTCGCTCTTGTTGGTCGATGGTCTGCGTCAACACTGCTCCTAGGCCGTAGTCGCTGGCATCCGTTTGCAACGTAAACTTCTCGGAAAAATCGGGACACGCAAGAACGGGAGCGGTCGTCAGACAGTGTTTTAAGCTGTCTAATGCCGTTTGCTGTTCCGCATTCCACGACCATTTCTTAGCCTTCTTCAGCAGGAGTGTCATCGGCTGTACCACCGTTGTGAAGCTGGGCACGAAGCGCCTGTACCAGGACGCCATCCCTAGGCAACGTCTGATCTCCTTCAAGTTCGTCGGGGCCTTCAGATTTCTTAATGCTTCGACCTTCGATGGATCCGTCTGAATCCCTTCGGCGCATACCAGGTGTCCTAGGTAGACCAATTTTCTGCGGAAGAACGAGCACTTTTTCCTGTTTAGCTTCAGATTTGCTGCCCTCAGCCGGCGAAAGACTTCCTTTAAGTTCTCCAAATGCTGTTCCTTCGTTGCGCTGATCACGATTATATCGTCCAGGTAGGCGAACGCGTGAGGCTCCATCTCTGGGCCGATTACCGCATCCAAAGCTCTCTGGAAAGTTGCACCGGCCGAGTGCAGTCCAAATGGCATGACTCGCCATTGGAATAGCCCTCGACCGGGCACCGTAAATGCCGTGCATTCTCGACTGTCCGCCGCCATGGGGATCTGCCAATAGCCGTGTTTTAATTCCAATGTTGAAATGTAACGGGCGTGTCTCAACTTTTCCAGGATGTGATTTATTCTTGGCACAGGGTACGCGTCTGGTATTGACTGTGCCTTGAGCTGCCTATAATCCACGCACATCCTCCAGTCGTTCGTCTTCTTCCGGACGAGTACGATCGGGGCGCTGTGCGGGCTCCTTGACGGCTCTATGGCTCCTGCTTCTATCAATTCATCCACTTGCTGGTCGATCACACGCTGCATGGCGGGATTCTTGGGATAATACCTCTGCTTGAGAGGTTTATTATCCTTCAAGATAATCCGATGCTCAGCCACGTGGGACACTCCTTTTAGCCCTTCGAAAAGCTGTAACTCCGCTTTCAAAAACTCCTGTGTGGCTGGCTCTAAATCCGCTGGCCACTCCGCTTCTTCCACGGTGGTGCCTTCTGACCTTGATCCTGCCTGCGATTTGGGGTCTCCATCCTGAGGTGCCTCTACTCCTGTACTTCCCAGCTGGCCCAGCGATGGCTCCTTGACGACTGTAACTGCGTCTCGGTCGCCCTCTTGCTTGGCTGGCGTGGCGTTTTCCTTACGATATGTCCCCAGGACATTCCATCGTTTTCCGTCTCTCGTACCGCGTGTCTTTTCCCCCTCAGGCTTCACTTCGGCTCTGTAACTCGGCTCGGCTGGGGCGTCAACGCATTGTAGGACTAATTTCGCCTCACCCTACTTTATGGTCGTACCCATCTTGCATAGAAAGTCCATCCTTAGGATCAAACTGTCAAACATGGATGGCATTACGAGCATGTCCATCAGTATTTCTTTGCTAACTAGCCCCACCTTTATCCGTAGCAGCTTATCTATGGCCACCTTTGACCCGTCTGCTAGATGCGTGTTCGCGGTTGCTGCCAACACTTCCCCTTGTGCTTCAATCTCTCTGAGAAACTCCTCACTCACGAAGCTCCTAGTAGCTCCGGTATCGACTGTCGCCCTTGCCGTCCGGTCTCCGATCTTCACCGTGGCGACTATGCGATTCTTTTCGACGCTGAGTGGGTATATTAGTTTTGGGACTGGTTTCTGCCGGCGCCCATCCGATCCCGTTCCGGATGACGCGGCTGTCCGTTTCCCGCTTTCCGTCCACAACACGCCCCACTTCTCATGCCTCGCGTACCACATTGTCTACAGAACAACACTTTTGGGTTCGTACATTCCCTGGCAAAGTTTCCCTCTTGCGAGCAGTTGTAACATACGCGACTCCCTTCTATCGGCCTAACCTGTTCATGCCCCACCATGCCGTTCGAAATCTTTTCACGCTCAGCGACTGGATGGCTACCCGGCTCGCTCCTCACCAACGGTACTTGTGCTGGTGGGCTCCGAAAAGGATTCGCTTGCCTTGCGGGATCGTTTACGCCTCCTAGTCCGCCCAAATGTCTAAAGCCTGTCGCCTTGCTATGAGCCGCTTCCCCGTGACCCTCACCCGGTATATTCTCAAACTCCGCGGCTATCTTTGACAATTGGGCTAGACTCGTAAAATCTCTCCTCCGAATATACAAGTGGTACTCCCGTGTGAGGTTTTCGTACACCCTATTCAGCTCTTGTTCGGGACTGTAATCGGCATGCCGCATTAATCTTTTCAGGCTAACCAGATACTCTTTATACCCTCCCCTACCCGTTGCCGACGGGCCCTTATCTCGTCTTCCAGTTTGTCAAAATATTGGGGAGGCAGGAAGAAATCCAAAAAGTTTATCCTAAACACTCCCATCGACGCGTCTCTCAAGTCGCTCGTCGAAAACCAGTCCGCCGCCATGCCGGTGAATGATTTACTCATGGCTCTGGGGATACGATCTTACTCTATCTCGTACGTCCTCGCACACTCCTCCAATGATTCTATAAACACGAGCGGATCAGCATACCCATCGAACGTTATTCCCCACTTTCTGACTTGCTCTGGGACGACCATGTAGTGCCCCCCATGGCTGACTCCCCCATAGTCGAACCCCGTGTAAGGTCCACGACCCCCGTGCCCCACCTGGGTGCTATTCACAGGTGAGCATACCGATGGCAATACGCACCTTACCGGTGAGGTCTCTCTTTTAGTGTTCTGCCCTTTAGGCGGCATCTGTCGCGCGTGGCTGAATGGTGGGAACAGTCCCCCCGGCGACCCCGATAGCGTCAGTAGGTCAGATTCCGATTTTTGGCGCTGACGCGAACCTAAGGTCAAAACGTCGAGCGTAGCGGGCGGTTCTGGTCCTTTGGCGAATTGCGCCTCCCATTCGGCCAACCGCGTCCAAACTTCAGTACGATGACCCCCGTCTTTGATGAAAGTACATACCCGTTTTCGAAGTTCATCTACCTTTCCTACTCGATCCAAGCCAAGTTCTTGCGCAACCCGTTCTAATTCTTTTTTCAGGATATGGTAGATCCAGCGCACACCCACTCCTGGGTTGACCCGATCCTTCGGGGACGCATCGTTCGGCCCATCCATTGTTGGTTTTATATGCATTATTATTTTTTTTTTTTCTCCGGGGCTGTTGTTCTTTAAAAAAAATTTTCCCTCCATTTTTTTTTTTTTTTAATTTTATCAAATTTTTATTTATTATTAATTTTATCAAATTTTCTTTATTATTAATTTTATTGAATTTCTTTATTATTACTTTTATTAAATTTCTTTATTATTAATTTTATTAAATTTTATTTATTATTAATTTTATTAAAATTATTTATTTATTATTAATTTTATTAAATTTTATATATTATTAATTTTATTCAATTTTCTTTATTATTCATTTTATTAAATTTTATTTATTATTAATTTTATCAAATTTTCTTCATTATTAATTTTATTGAATTTCTTTATTATTACTTTTATTAAATTTCTTTATTATTAATTTTATTAAATTTTATTTATTATTAATTTTATTAAAATTCTTTATTTAATATTAATTTTATTAAATTTTCTTTATTATTAATTTTATTAAATTTTATTTATTGTTAATTTTATTAAATTTTATTTATTATTAATTTTATTCACTTTCACACTGTTCATTAACTTTTCTATCCTCGTCCCACTGTGCGCAGATATACCCTTTTCACAAAACACTTGTGGTTATTTGGGGTGTGCTGTACTCGAATAATCGCGCGCTCGTTATCCCGTTTGGTTGTTGGCTGTCCGCACCAACATCACTTTTGTCGCGCTACAACTTGCCGTTAGCCGCTAAAAATTGTAGTCGTCGCTTTGCGTTTACCGCTCGCTTAATCGGCGCGTCCGCTTCCACCGTCACTTTCGATCGGCTTAGCTCGATTCCGTTACAAAAAAAACCAATGTGCAGCGACAATTGACGCCGGCACCGTTGCGTTTTCGTCGATTTCGATGCGCGTGTTCAGAACAGGGTATGATGGGGTATATCGCGAAACTTCAAACTTTGGTAATATTTTCGGGGCTTTATTACCGATTTATATTACCTCTCTTTAGCTAACTGGTCCCTGCTCGGGCGCCACGTGTAAAGTAGTGAATTATGCCGAGGTACGGATCTCAGTCTGGCCAAGGCTCGCGTTACAAGAAATTTATAAATTGCCGAAACGCGTTAGCTATCATAGAGGCGAGTTTCAATAAGCGATGCAGCCCTGAGGTTGCGCGGCCGAAAAGATGGGAGTGTCAGGGACTGGCGTACTTTTGTACAGTCTCCGCTGACTCCACTAATGCCGCTCCGTACGAATCGGGGATTGACCCGCCGATTAATAGGAATGCGGGGGAGGAAGGGGAAACGCGTCGAAAGACAGGGATGTTAGGGCTTGACGTACACTCGTACAGTCTCCGCCAACTCCGCTAGTGTTGCTCCGCATGAATCGGGGCTTGATCCGCCGATTAGTAGGAATGCTGGGGAAAGAAAGAGGGGGAGCGTATCGCGAGTTGACGCCGTGCGCGTGTGTATATATATGATCGCATATATATATGTGTGCGGCGATTCTCGCTCGTCTTACACAAAAAAACTAATATCACACGTTGAGTTTCGTTTCAGTTTTAGATTGCCTTTTTTATTCCCTCTTCATCGGGCTCACTTATACTTACTTATTCCCTTTAAACAATATACTGGGTTTTTGTTCTAATAATTCGTACAGTGTCTCTTTCACTAAAAATTGTTTCGTCCGTTTTCTTTCACTTTGCGCAAAAAACTTCTCAACCGCTTTCGGCAACTACGCGTCCGTCTGATTGTCACGCTACTGGGCAACTCCCTTGCCGGTCTCGCGCTCGACTTGAGCTCGCCCTTTTGCCAATTGTGGATCGCGACATTTGAGAGTGTGGGTCGCGAGAGCGCGCATGACCTACGTTCTCTTTCTGCTGATCTGGTCGCTCGGCCCTTCTGTTGACTGTCGTGGACTTCTTTGTTATTCTTATCGTCTTAATTATGTTACGAATTAATGTTATACTTGTAGCTTATGTTTTTTTATACAATGAGTAATATTCTGTCTTCGTGACCCTTAACAGTAATTCTTTATATTATTAATACTATTAATATTAAGATGCGCAGCATTCGAATGTGGGGAGGCCCGTGGGCGGCCTACCTCACAACCGTTTCTTTGCCCATTTTGAACGACCAAGCAATTTCTGGCATCGTAACTCCCTGCGACAAGAACCTGTTTTGTAAAATTTTTATTTAAATGTATTTTCTGAAAAATATATGTATGTAAATATGTGTACTCACAGCAACAGAATTGACAACCTGCACTCAGCACTAATAAATGCACTCTTCTTTCTTGGGTTTGTCGCAATTTCTGGCTCAATCAATTTCAGTAGTGCCTGAAACTGGTGCACACTCATCCGCGAATAAATAAAGAATTGTTGGCTATCGTGCATCATCATCGGTTTAAAAGTCACCTCGTAAAACCCGTGCATATACCGGTCTCTATTAATTTGGCGCACTGCGCAAGATCATCTATTTTTCCTTTGTTTTCTTTTCAATGCAACTATTATTTTAGCAGCATTACACAATCCACTCATCGCTATACATATTTTACTCAATTGTTCGCGCTTATTCATGTTTTAATTTATTAATTCTTTTTTCTGTTTGCTACGATTTTCCGAATTAAATGCTATGACTCTTGTTCTTTTTTCTTTGCCAGCTAACACATTTTTGATTGTCAAAGAAATAAGAAGAAGAGACAAAGCACTTAAGCAACGTATGGTCATAGGCTTTCATGCTCAATGCTGTTCGTTCAGTTCTCTTCCGAAAATTGCCAAAATCAGCCGAATTCTTCGAGTTTTTGGACAAACGATGTCAAAAATTGGAGAGTTTAAAATATGCTATGGCACAGCACACGCCTAACACTCAGGTGTGCAAGGCAAACGGCATTTGTAATGGCAATAGAAAGGCGTTTGTCGTTGCCGATGTCAATCAAAACAAGTGCCTTGTAAAGTAGTGAATTATGCCGAGGTACAGATCTCAGTCTTGCCAAGGCTCGCGTTACAAGAAATTTATAAATTGCCGAAACGCGTTAGCTATCATAGAGGCGAGTTTCAATAAGCGATGCAGCCCCGAGGTTGCGCGGCCGAAAAGATGGGAGTGTCAGGGACTGACGTACTTTTGTACAGTCTCCGCTGACTCCACTAATGCCGCTCCGTACGAATCGGGGATTGACCCGCCGATTAATAGGAATGCGGGGGAGGAAGGGGAAACGCGTCGAAAGACAGGGATGTTAGGGCTTGACGTACACTCGTACAGTCTCCGGTAACTCCGCTAGTGTTGCTCCGTACGAATCGGGGCTTGATCCGCCGATTAGCAGGAATGCTGGGGAAAGGGGAAGGGGGAACGTATCGCGAACTGATGCCGTCGACGCGATGCCGAACCGACTGAGTGACTGCCGGTCACCCAACTATTTAATTTACATGAAAACGAAAACGTAATGCGTCTGTTACCCTGCGCGTGCATATATATATGATCGCATATATATATGTGCTGCGATTCTCGCTCGTCTCACAAAAAAAAACTAATATATCATATGGGGTTTTATATAAGTTAAGATTGCTTTTATTCTCCTTTCATTGGGCTTGCTTAAGCTTACTCACTTTTGAATTTGTCCGTACACCTCGTGCAGTGTCTATTCACCAAAAATCGTCTTGTGCGTCTTCTTTACACCGTTCGCACTAACAGTTCCTTACGCTTATCGTCTTAACTTAAACACGTCCGCACTCTTGTTGCTCTACTGGGCAATTCATTCGCCGGTCTCGCGCTCGGCCTGAGTTTGCCTTCATCGCTGCCTTCGTCGCCTGTGGATCGCGACATTTGAGGTTGTAGCTCGCCTTTCCTCTCTTGCTTATCTTCTGATCATAGATTATGTTACGTGCTAGTGTGATAATTGTATTTTATGTTTATGTGTAAATAATAGAGTCTCCTAGACTATGGTTCATTATGAATTACATGTGTTCTTAGTCTAAGGCTTTAAACATATAAATAATTATAATAATATAAATGTGGGGGAGGCCGGTGGACAGCCTACCTCACAGCCTGTTCTGTGATTTGTCTGGTCATGGAATCTATTCCTACAGCAGATTTGCCAATCTGTCGCCTGCGCTTCGTCGAAAGGAAGCACAGAAGCTCACATCGTGCTATAACTGCCTCAAAAAGGGTCATCAGTCACGAACATGTAGTTCAGGCAACTGCCGTGCCTGCAATGGCAAGCACCATATACTGTGGCATATTGCTGAGTCACAGCTTGAAGGAGCAACCGATTCTTCAAGCACATCGTTGCCCAATTCGACTGTTGCCGTTGCCTCTCAGCCCTCCACCTCTCTTGCGGCCCAATATCTCCGTGATGATGTTGTGCTTTTAGCTGCCGCCATCGTCTGGATAAAAAATAGTGCCGGCTCATATATGCCCTGCAGAGCGATGCTCGACTCAGGCTCACAACTTCGTCTTGTCACGTCGCAGTTGGCTCAGAGGCTACAGCTCAAAAGGACCCGATCTGCAGCAACGGTATCTGGACTTGGGGATGCAAGCGTGTCTACAGATGGTTTCAAGGCCAGTATATGCCTGAGGTCTCAAGACGGCAACTGCAATGCTACGATTACGGCTCTTATTAGCGGCGAATTGCAGAGTTTGTACCATGAGTAAACATGATCGGCACCCAAAAAAACAAGAGATAGGGAAAACCCCGATACCAACATATGCCGGAGAAATGTTGCATATAGATGTTTACTCCACCGATGGTAAATACTTTTTAACTTGCATCGACAAGTTTTCCAAATTCGCAGTAGTACAGCCAATACGGTCCCGCGCAACTGTAGATATAAAAGCCCCACTTCTACAACTTTTAAATTTGTTTCCAAAAACAGAAACCATCTACTGCGACAGTGAAAAATCCCTGAACTCAGAAACCAATAATCAATGCTTAGCAACAGCTTTGGCGTTGAGATTTCTAACCCCCACCCTTGCATAGCTCCTCTAATGGGAAGGTTGAGCGGTTTCACGGTACCCTCGGAGACATAGCACGTTCTTATAAGTTGGAAACGCAGGTGGAGGACAATTTTGAGAATATTCTCCTTGCAACCGTCAAGTATAACAGGTCAATCCACTCAGTAACATATGAGAGGCCCATAGACGTAATTCACGCAACTTCCAAAAACAACACAGCGCAGATTAGGGAAAAGATTGCAAATGCTCAAAGAAAGACACTTGACTTTATGAATAAAAATAGGGTCTACAAGTCGTATAAAGCAGGAGAAAAGGTCTGGATAAAAAATAATAGGAGGTTAGGAAACAAGCTATCACCCTTATTTACAGAAGCAACAGTAGAGGCAGACCTAGGTACGACGGTTCTCATTAAAGGGAGGGTGGTCCATAAGGACAACCTCAAATAAGCATTCTGCTCTAAAAAAGAAAAAAAATTTTTTGGAATAAAAAATTTAAACATTTTTAAGTAATTTTATTGCACACATTTTTATATTCATTTTAGGTTAGGATACTTTTTCAGTTTAACAATGGCAGCCATGACTCTGACTGAAGCGACACTGAGACTTAACGACTATTCACACGCGGACTACATACCTATAGTTGACGGAGACGTAACGATTTGGGACGAGTACAGCTACATGGGACATACAACGAACTTGACATCATTCGAAACTTACATCGACGAGACACAAAAATTAATAGACAAGTTACCTAAGGACGACATGAGACAGGTACTGAGGACTGACATACAGCACATAGCCACCCTTATAGCCTCCCTGACAGTTCACCACCGACAAGCACGCAGTATCAACGTGAAATGTAGTGCCCTTAAGGCAATTGCAGGAAACCCAGATTTTGACGACTGGGAACAAATAAAATTTAAACAAGGTCAGCTAGTAGAATCCGAAAATAGACAGATAGAGATCAATAACAAATTCCAGGCGAGACTTAATGACGTTTCAAGAACACTCAATGAAATTTTTAAACCAGATGCAGAGGTCGAACATTTTTACGCAACAATTTTAGCAAAAAATAGAATGATTATCACCAACCTGGAGGACTTAATCCTCACGGTTACACTCGCAAAAATAAATCTAATCAGCCCTCTCATATTAGACAGCATTGATATACAAGAATTGGTAAATGAACAACTCACGAATACTAGCATAACTGACCTTTTAGAGGTTTCACATATTAAAGCTTTCCAAAACTCTGAACTAATGTATTTTCTAATAAAATATCCTAAACCATTGTTAAATTGTAAGAAAATAGACATTTTCCCTGTTCAACATAATAATATAATATTAGATTTAGAAGAAGGAAATACGGTGGCCGATTGCGGAACTAAAACCCTCGCTGTGCGTGACTGCGCTGCCACTGTGAGCACTACTTTCTGTAGAAGACTACAGAACACCTCGTGTGCCCAACAACTGGTGTTTGGAACCGTCGCACAATGTGCCACACGCCCCGGGCACCTGGAAGCTGTAACAATAATCGGCGAGGGCATCGTGGTAATAAACAACGCAACCATGAATGTAGTGGACAGCAATGGAAACAGCATTTATTTACTCCAAACTACCAAAGAGCAACACAGTTCTCCGTTCTGGTATATTAACTTATAACTAATTAACACTAAACAACAAACAATAAGAACTCCAAACATCATCTTAAAAAATACTGCTTAAGTAGATGCTTAATAGAGTTAGAATTATGAATAAAATCGAAGCGCAACTCGACTGGCAGCGAATTATAAATACTTAGTGTCCTAGAAATAGGCTCATTTACACCATAGTTGGTGCGGTGAGTGCTTAAAAAGAATGTATTAACAACCCTGAGACACCTTGATGGGGTGAGAAACATTATTAAAGAAAGCAGGTCAGGACAATCAATCCTTCCAACAATAATATCGTTCAAAAACGACAATGCCGCTATCGTACGTCTATCCTCTAAAGATGAAAGCCGCACAAGGCGACATCTATCAGTATAACTAGGTGACGGTTCACGAAACCCAAGAGGAAGCAAGACAAATTTTTAAAAAAAATTTTGTACACGTTCAAGTCTATTTATATGAATTGAGGTGTATGGACTCCAGATTAAAGAGCCATATTCAAGTTTAGAGCGCACAAATGCTGAATACAAACATATCCTTGTATACGGATCAGTAAATTGGGCCGAATTGCGTTTAACGAAAGCCAACATGGCATATGCTTTCGGCAGAATGTTATCAATATGTTTTACAAAACTGAATTTAGAATCAAAGAGGACTTCAAGGTCAAGCGATTCACCTCTGCTAGATAGAAGCGAACCACCTAACGAATAGGAAAATATTATTGGGTTATGAGCTCTAGAATAGCGTACAAAAAAGCATTTTGAGACATTGAGTGGAAGAAGGTTTTGCAGGCACCATGAGCAAACTCTGTGTAAATCCTCCTGGACACAGTCAACACAGTCAGCTGACGATTTAATAATTTTAAACAATTTAAGATCATCAGCATATAAGAGATGACATGTGTGCTTAAGGCAGGAGGAAATATCATTTATAAAAAATTTAAACAAGATGGGTCCAAGGACACTACCTTGTGGAAGGCCAGAAGGTGCAATGTAGGGCCTTGAAAATTTTCCATTAACTACCACACGATAAGAACGCGAATCAAGGTATGATCGAAACCAAACCAGAAGGGATGAGTGGATGACAAACCTTATCAAAGGTTTAGCAAAATCTGTATAGATGGTGTCAACTTGTAACCGATTTTCAAGAGAGTTAAACCAGAAATTGCTAAAAACTGATAAATTCGTCACAGTAGATCTGCCATTCATAAAACTATGCTGGTTAAAACAAATATAAGACTTAAAAATAAATGTAAGTCGCTTTGCAACTACACGCTCAAATAATTTTGAGACATTGCTTAGTTTTGCGATAGCTCTATAATTGCCTATTAGGCTTTTTGACGAATTCTTATGAACCGGCGTCACCAATCCCGACTTCCATGCCTTAATAAATGTACCTGTCAAGAGTGACTTAGAGAATAGCATTCTAAGTGGCTCACAGAGCTCAATTCCACAAGCTTTAAGGATAAACGAGGAGATTCCATCACTATCCGGAATGATTGAAGAGTTAAAATCAGACAAAACTGCAATTATGTCATTACTCGACACCTGCAAGTTACCCATATAGAATACCGTTGGTATATTTGAAAGAATATACGAATCATGCCAACTACAACCTGGCTCAAAGTTAGAACTAAAGAATTGAGCAAACAGTTCAGCAATTGAGGCATCAGAGCTAACAGTATGCGAGCCTAAAGTCATAAAAGACGGGATGGCTGAGCAACCCTTTTTAGCTCTAACAAATGACCAAAACGATTTAGGATTAAGCTTTACACTTGATTCCACTTCAGTGATGTATTGATTGTAAAGAAATTTATTTAGAAATTCAAATTCACGCTTATGAAGCTTATAGCGCTCCAAATCAAAAGTATTCAGGGAAATAGCATATCTTTTAAAATATTTATTGCGAAGATTTTTCAATTTTTTCAAGCCAGCAGTATACTAAGGTAACCTCGGGTTGTACTTTTTAATAGTGGAATTATTTGCCATTATCAGCTTCAATAAACTTAAAAACATGTCGTAGGCGCCCTCGAGATCAAGTTGCGATAAGATTCTATCCCAATTAATGCTTAAAATGGAATTCTTAATGCTTATAATATTAGATTGCGTAAAGATATATTTAATATTATTGAAAGAATGCGGAGTAGCTCTAAAATTGTATGTCTCTAATGTTAATAGAATAGGTTCATGGTGCATATCACAAGGAGCAAACGGAGCCGGACAAAGGTTTATGGAAAACTTATTTTCTATAGAGACAAAAACCAAATCAAGAATTTTGTGCAATTTATTGAACACATTATTAATTTGCACCAAACCCATACTGAATAGGTCATCTAGCAGAGCAATTTCGTGCAGTAAATGAACATTACAAGGGAGCATAGTAGAGTCATCCAAAGAGGGAGCCCAACCCAGCCTTCCAAATTGACCCGTAATATTAATCGCAAGCTGGTCTAAAACTGGATCATTGTTACTAAGATTTACTGAGCAACAGCGCAGATACTGCCGCACAGCAACAATAACACCACCACCCCTCGAGCACTGTGTACTTACAGTGTCTCTGTCTTTCCGGAAGACATGGAAGAGCTGGGTATCAAAATATTCACCGTCAAAGAAATTAGGATTGAGCCAAGTCTCAACCAATACTATGACGTCAAAATCAGCATCAGAGGTAGCCATACGAACATCATGCGATTTGGTCCGCATGCCAGCAACATTTTGGAAAAATATTCTCAAAGAACTAGTACTTGAATTATGCTTACACCCATGAGCGTTAACAGATGTAGGCAAGTGAGAAGTATAATGCGTATGGCGCATAAATACTTGCGGTGACAGCAAAGGAAGAATGTAAGAATAATGCTCATTCACAACTGGCTTAGCAATAAACCAATAAGTTAGCTTAATATAAGATGCAGCTCTATTAATAGCAACAAAGGCAGCCAGATCCAGCGCAGCAGTCACACATAGCGAAGGCATCGATGAGAGCGAAGAGTTATGATTGTAAGCGCAAGTTAACTCACTCAAAAACTTAACAGATGATAGAGCAGCGAAAAAGAGCGGGTGCCGATGAAAGAAGTCCACAGCATCCGAAGCATTATTAACGCCGCAAAGGGCAAGCAGTGATAACACCTGTTGTTGTTGTTGTCCAAGCGACGATCGAGAGTGCAGTAGAAGCGAAACTTGATAAATCTCCAAAGTCAAGAGCGCACGAGCGGGATTATGCTCTCGCGCAAATCGCGCAGCTGGTATTTGTTGTTGTTTAGCACATGCAGATGTGAGTGCGTAAGCAGCAACCTCAAAACAACCAGTGGCGCCGAAACTTAGGGGTTTTTTGATGAAACCAAACTATGATGTTGAGGAATTGGTGTGGATGTCCGTGGGTGGTCCAAGTTTACCAAATTAACCAGTGTATTGTCTTTATCAGGCCGCGGCTTATTTACAAATTTAGTGACTCTAACACCAAGAGGCCAAAAGGAATTGTTATATATAGTTGATAGATGCTGTTCCGGAACTCCAAGCTTAAAGTTGACAAAGTGCAATAAATCAGCGTCAGCATCCCTCTTGACAAGCTTAAAACATTTAAGCGTATCAGATTGCACTTTCAACTTTTCGGAGACAAATTTCAACACCGCCTCTGGTTGCGTTGCAGCTGAAAATTTACCAATGTGTAAATATGCCAAGCTCTGCTTCACCTCCAGCCCGTCAAACGCGGGAGCAATGCCAACAACGCGCTTATTGTTGTTTTTAGCACGTCTCTTTCGTCGGCTCCGCACAGTGACAAAATCGTCACCTTGATGAGAGAGTGCATCACTCTCGCTGACAACCAATTGAGTAGGTTCAATAACCCTGATTGCAGTTACGTCTTGTTGAGCCGTAGCTGAAAGAGAGTCTGTTGCTGAACCAGCACTATTTATACTCGATACCGAAGGTAACTAGTATATTGGTTTTGTGCAATGTCCGTCATGGTGTCTGTCCGTCTGTCCGTCTGTCCGTCTGTCCGTCCGTATGTATGCAAGTTTTTTCCACACCCTTCAAGCTAGAGACTTGAAACTTTCCAATTCTCTTTATCTATGGGATAGTAAATTAAAGTGTCAAGATGGGGGTTCTACGATAACTGGGGGGCTGGCAAATCGATAAATTCGATAACTCAAAACCGATAAATCCACATATTTCGCACATCCTTACAGCTAGAACTACCAAATTTGGTAAGAAGATAGCTACTAGCAACCCCCAAAAAACTGCATCAATAATTTTGGAGCCACGCCCCCCCATTCCGCCCCCAGCCCCCCCGAATTTTAAAGTCAAAAAAGCATATATCTCCCTCAGTTTTTGAGCTATAGCCACCAAATTTGGTGCCAAGATAGGTGATGATGACCCCCTAAAAACTGCATCAAAAGTTTGGATGCCACGCCCACCGACACTGCCCTAGCTACCCCCATCCACCCCAACGCTTCGTCAAAAACGGGAATGCGTGTATCTTCCAGAGTTGTGGAGCTAGAGCTTCCAAATTTGGTGGGAAGATAGCTAGTAGCGATCCCCAAAAAACTGCATCAAAGTTTTGGAGCCGCGCCCACCCATTCCGCCCCCAGCCCCCCCGCATTTTGAAATCAGAAATGGCTATATCTCCCAAAGTTTTTGAGCTAGAGCCACCAAATTTGGTGCCAAGATAGGTGATGATGACCCCCTAAAAACTGCATCAAAGTTTGGATGCCACGCCCACCGATCCTACCCTAGCCACCCCCATCCACCCCAACGCTTCGTCAAAAACGGGAATGCGTGTATCTTCCAGAGTTGTGGAGCTAGAGCCACCAAATTTGGTGGGAAGATAGCTAGTAGCGATCCCCAAAATCTGCATCAAAGTTTTGGAGCCAAGCCCACCCATTCCGCCCCCCTTTCCCCGCCATTTACAAACTTTCAGCTAGAGTCACCAAATTTGGTATGAAGATAGCAATTGACATTCCACAAAGATCTGCATCAAAAATTTGGATGCCATGCCTACCCATAACGCCCCCAGCCCCCCCCCCCTTTTCTCACTTTTTACAAACTTCGAGCTAGAGTCACCAAATTTGGTATGAAGATAGCAATTGACATCCCACATGGATCGGCAGCAAAAATTTGAATGCCACGCCCACCCATACCGCCCCAAGCCCCATAGCCCCCCTTTCACCACCTTTTACATGCTTCGAGCTAGAGTCACCAAATTTGGTATGAAGGTAGCATTTGACATTCCACAAGGATCTGCAGCAAAAATTTGGATGCCACGCCCAACCATACCGCCCCCAGCCCCATAGCCGCATTATCCCCACCTTATACAAACTTTGAGCTAGAGTCACCAAATTTGGTATGAAGGTAGCATTTGACATTCCTCAAGGATCTGCAGCAAAAATTTGAATGCCACGCCCAACCATACCGCCCCCAACCCCCCTTTCCCCACTTTTACAAACTTTGAGCTAGAGTCACCAAATTTGTTATGAAGATAGCAATTGACATTCCACAAAGATCTGCATCAAAAATTTGGATGCAATTCCACCCATACCGCCCCCAGCCCCCCTTTCCCCACTTTATACAAACTTCGAGCTAGAGTCACCAAATTTGGTAGCAATTGACATCCCACATGGATGGGCATCAAAATTTTTAATACTGGTATCGAGTATGCCGCAGTCGGTTGCGTCCGACTGCAACGTTTCTACTTGTTGACTTATTGAGTTTGTTATTTAAATCTTTGTAGAGCTTTTCAAGATTATTGATTTTCGCGCACAGCTCATCTATTTTAACATGCGAATCATTACACATAAGGCAATAATCACACTGCCACAAGAGATTGGGCGACATTGTTAATGTTTTAATAATATCAGAAGACAGTTCAATGCAGGACAAGTGAAACACTCTCCGACAAAGAGAAGCGCATTGCACCGCTTCAAAGCAGCGAAGATGACTCGGCGTCACTTCAGCTTTGCACTCGACACAGCTGCGAAACATTGCGAAAAAAAGAACACGTCCGCTCGAAGCAAAGGCTTGACGAAGACTGTATCAATGTATCATCTAGGTCATTTGGCTGCTTGGCACTCATCGCCCTATTCCTACTCCTCGTGGGTGCCTGGAGATTATACCAGCGCAGAGCAAACAAGAAGAAACCCGAGGACGTGTTTCCATCTAGTAGGGGAGGAGTTAACACGCGCAAGCTTGAGTTAGCTAACAACGCTGTTGCGCCGGATGCCGTCGAAGACGCCGACTCAGCATTCAGCCGGCATTCCAGCCAGCAGCGGCGGTTTCATGGTTCGATGCAGTTTGCCTTAGAGTTTAGTTTAAGATTTGTTCTCCAACAGCTCAAACGAGCCAGTAAATAAAAACATACTTATAAAGATATTTGCTTTTAAATAAATAAAACATATTTATAAAAAGGTATTCTTTATAATTTATATAAAAGTGTAATTATTGTATTGGTTTTTAATACTTGCAAAAAGTTTTCTGTAGATGAATGGTGTTGTATTTTTTTTGTTTTGTAGTTTTAGTGAAGAATCGATTGTTTCTGTGGGTAGGAGCCAGGAGGGCTGTAAGTGTGTTATTTTAAGGTAGGTATGGGATGTTATTATTTTTTGAGATTAAGATGGTTCTATCTATAGTGGAGATCAGTTTGTGTTTGCTTTTTCTATGTTTCTTTACGAGGTTTGCAAGAGGAGAGTTGGCAGAGTTCAAGAGACATTTTGATAGATTGGCTTTCAGCAGGTCTCTTTTGATTTCTATGGATGGAATGTTGGATACATAGAGCATATTATTTATAGGTGTGGATCGGAAAGCCCCAAGAGACATTCTTTATTTGTAAAGCCGTATATAAATAGGGCGTAATCAATTTTTGCTAATATAGTTGATTTAGTAACAGACAGTAGTGTGTACGTACTGCAATTAAATCGTGGGCTGGCGAGACATTTTATTACATTTAGGCTTTTTGACAGTGATGACCTTAGTTTGTTAATGTGAGAGTGCCAAGTGTAGGTTTTATTTATTGTTAGGCCAAGTATTTTTATCTCAGAAACCGTAAGGATTAAAATTTGGTTGCTGGATATTTTGCAAGTACAATTGTGCTTTCTGCAAATGTGTGTTGACACTTTTCTATGGATAGTTTTGCTCCGGACTATGAGCACCAGTTGTCAATATCTTGGAATAAGTTATCTAGATTGTATTGTGCAATTGTGTGCACTCCAACTCTATCGAAAGCCTTTGAAAAATCAAGGGTGATGATTGAAATGTGATTTTTTGTTTTTATGGATTTGATTATAAGAGAATCCGTATAGAGAAGACTCTCTGCTACAGACTTGCCCTACTTAAAACCAAATTGATTTGGATGGAAAAGACTATTTTTATTAAGGAACCATCAAACTCGTTTTGCAATGATTTTGTCTAACGTTTTTGCTATGCAGCAGTTAAGGGATATTGGTCGGTATGATGAGACTGTAGTTTTGATTGAGTTTTGTTTGGGGATGGGTATAATTAGGCTGGATTTATAGCTTTGTGGTATGTAACAATTTAGAATATTATTGAAATGTTTTATTATTCTGTTTTGGAGTGATTGTGAGCTGTTTTTTATCATAGGGTAAAGGATTCTGTTAATGCCGGGTGTAGACCCTTTTAAAGATTTTAGGCTAGTTTTAAATTCAATGGCTGTGATTTCTTTTTCTATTAATTTAGCTGAATTCGATATTGCATAGTTGTAGTTTAGGTTATTGTATTTGTGGAATTTGAAAGCGTTTGGGAATTGATTGTCGTCAGCGAGCTCTGACCAGTAATTGGCGAAAATATTTTCTATGTCTTTCTTAGCTGTTACGGCCGAATTGTCAGCGGGATTTTGTAGACAGTGGGTTTAAGCTGCAGAAGCGCCTTATATTTGACCATAATTTGCCTGTTGGTGTGGATGGTTCCATTGTTGACGTAAATTTTTGTATTTGATTATGTTTTCGTTACTGATATGGCGTTTTAAACTTCTCCATGTTTTGTTTTTTTCTGAGTTCGTTTAATGCTGCGTTCCACCATGGGACCTTGTGGTTGTGTTTGTTTGGAGATGTTTGGGCTATTGTGTTGTGCGCACTGATAATTATAATTTTGTTTATTAATGCAGCTTCTTTGCTTATATTGTTGCTTACTTGGAATTTTGTATTAATAGAGTGAGTGGCATTTGCAAAAGAATCCCAGTCGGAGTCTTTGGTTTTGAAATATGGTCGAGATATGTTTTCTATTTTTGGGTTGGGAAATACGGATAAAAGGATGGGGAAGTGGTCGCTACCGCATAATTCGTTAAAGATTTTCCATTCAGTGAATGGAGCAATTTTAGGTGAGCAGAATGTTAGGTCTAGATAGGTAAGTTGTCATTTAGTAGCATGTACCGTGCTTGCTCTATAAATTTATCTAATATGTTAACAATTAAATTTTGTACCTATATCTCTTCAAACTTGTAATTCTAATTATGCTCTTCATAAACCTTTTCGTATTCTGCGTTCTATTTATAACGATCTTTCCCACTTAATACACAGTGCCACTCCTACTTGCTCTATAAAAAAGTTAGTTTTGTGTCATTTGTCTGCATGTTCGCGATCATCGTAACCGCACGTTAAGCGGAGCGCCCCTCGGTCGGATGGGCGGGAGGTGGGTCGCTTTGTGCGTGGGTCCGCGCGTTAACAAGCCGGTGCTTGGTATCGTTGGGCCACTTGACTGTACTGTTCGTTAGTACATCTACGTCCAATATATATGTTGCCTCTTCTGTCGTTTTGTGAAGAACCCCAGTAAGAGTGCCAACTGTTGAAGTCTCCTGTTATTATTGATGGTGTTGGAATGATTATACAAGTTTTCTAAACTTCTGCGTGAAAAAGATTTGCTAGGTGGAATATATGAGGAAAATATTGAAAGTTTTATTTTGAATTAATTTCTAAGGCGACCGTTTCAAAATTGTTGGTTGTGGTTAATACTGAGTGTTCTATGGATTTGTTGATCAGAATAGCTGCTCCACCAAACCTATTGGATACAGTGGATACTATTAATTGATAGTTGATAGGGATAGGTAAGTTAACATTGTGTAAAATGTGTGTTTCTTGAATAGTGATAATGTGTGGTTTATGTTTCTTAATTAATATCAGTAGCTCACTATAGTTATTCATATAACCTTTAATGTTCCATTGAAGTATTTTCAAGGACATTTTGAGTTTCAATTAATTTTTATGGTTTGTTTTAAATGGATTCACTGTCGCTGTTGTTTGAGCGTTGGTTCTTGTTTGGGGGTTTGGTTTTTGTTTTTGTTTTGGGGAGTTTAAAGTTAGTAGATAATGGGCTAGACTTATCTTTAGTAAATATTCTTATTTTAAGCTCATCGCTGGGTTGCGACGAATAGGATTTGTTTTCTGCGTTGGAACCGTCTGTTTCCATGTCTTCTGTTGCGATTTGATGTTGTTGATGCATTTTTTGTGGGGGAATGGGCGCTGTTTCTGTAGATCGTGCTGTGGTTGATTGTGTTGCAGTTGTGTTATGGCTTTGTGTAGCTGGGGAGTTTCCTATTCGCTGGAAGGCAGCGGATTGTGTGTGCGTGTATTGGGTCTTGGATGATGCCTTGATTGGTGTTGAGTTGATGATGAGTGTGATGTTGAGTGTGCAGCTGTTTTCGCGTAAGTGTTTGCCAACTGTTGATTGTGTCTTTCGTGGTATATAGCTAGTGCGGTTCTGTGGTCGACTTTTTCGGTGGTTTTATTGCGGTCAATTCTTGTTGCTTCAGGAATGTGGGGCAATTTCGGTCGAGTGGGCTGTGTTGTTGGTCGATGTCAGGATTATTTCTGCAGTTAAGGCAGCTCTGTGTGTTTTTGCAAGGCCCCACTTCGTTTACGTGAGTTCCTTCTGAGAAATTTTTGCATGTTGCTAAGCTCTTGCAGATGGTAGCAGGGTGTCCAAAGCAAAGACAATTTTTGCATCGCAATGAGAGCGGGATATACGGACGTACTCGGACGGTTTCGTAGCCAATGTTAATTGATTCTATTAGTTTGTGTGTTGCGAATGTTATTGTAATAAGTCCAGTTTCTGTGAGTGTGTTGTCTTCTTGGTTGGTGTTATTTTGTTGCTTTTTTAGAATTTTTCGTACTTCTGTTACGTTCTGTGTTTTTTATTCTTGTAGGATTTCGTTTTCACGTATGTTTCGCAGTTCATTGCAGTATATTACACCCTTAGTAAAGTTTAATGTTTTGTGTTCTGTTGCGGTTGTATTTATGTCTGTCATTTTGGTAAGTCTGAGTAGTTTTAAAGCTTGTAGTTTTATTATTAAGTTTTGATAAGGAGGGAGCCGTCTCTTGTTTTTTTTTTCAGGTTTCCACTTCTCCACCGCATGCATAGTCTTTGGTTTTATACTCGATACCGAAGGTATCCGTCTGTAAGTGCAAGTTTTTTCCACACCCTTAGAGCTAGAGACTTGAAACTTTCCAATTATCTTTATCTATGGCATAGTAAATTAAAGTGTCAAGATTGGGGATCTACGATAACTGGGGGGCTGGCAAATCGATAGATTCGATAACTCAAAACCGATAAATCCACATATTTCGCACATCCTTACAGCTAAAACTACCAAATTTGGTGAGAAGATAGCTACTAGCAACCCCAAAAAACTGCTTCAAAAATTTTGGAGCCACGCGCATCCATTCCACCCCCAGCCCCCCGCATTTTTAAGTAAAAAAAGCCTATAACTCCCACAGTTTTTGAGCTATACCCACCAAATTTGGTACCAAGATAGGTGATGATGACCCCCCCTAAAATGCCACGCCTACCAATTATGACCTAGCCGCCCCCATCCGCCCCAACACTTCGTCAAAAACGAGAATGCGTGTATCTTCCAGAGGTGTGGAGCTAGAGCCACCAAATTTGGTAGGAAGATAGCTGGCTACGAACTCCAAAAATCTGGATGCCACGCACACCCATTAATCCCCCCCTTCCCCACCTTTTACAAATTTTTAGCTAGAGCCACCAAATTATGTAAGAAGATAGCAATTTACATTCCACATAAATATGCATCAAAACTTTTGATGCCACGCCCACCCATACCGCCCCAGCCCCCCTTTCCCCACTTTTTACAATTTTCGAGCTAGAATCGCAAAATTTGTTATGGAAAAAGCAATTGAAATTTCACAAAGATCTGCATTAAAAATTTGGATGCCACACCCTATCCCAACTCTTTACAAATATCGAGAAAGATTCACCAAATTATGTAAGAAGATAGCAATTTACATTCCACATAAATATGCATCAAAACTTTTGATGCCACGCCAACCCATACCGCCCCCAGCCCTCCTTTCACTCCTCTTTACAAACTTCGAGCTAGAGTCACCAAATTTGGTATGAAGATAGCAATTGACATTTCACAAAGATCTGCATCAAAAATTTGTATGCCACGCCATTCCATACCACCTCCAGCTCCCATCCCGCACATTTTACAAACTTTGATCTAGAGTCACTGTCGGGAGCAGCCGTCAGATCTTCATAAATATTATCAATGCTGTACCACTACACGCGCCATCACTGTTAATTTGCATGCGCATCTCTTATAATAATGTAAATAGTCGAACGTTTGTCGGCAGCGCAGCTTGCACTGTGTGTTTGTATGTTCGCGTACGGCTGCGCATGCTTCTTACTTTCGGCTATCGAGTTTTATTCGCTGTTTATCTATTCTCACATACGGTTGCGCGATTCTGCATTTGGGCGAAGCTGACACTTGGTCAAGCCACAGCCAATTATTCATATTAACATAGTTACGTATCTGCATACATATGTGCTATTGTCAATAAAGTGAACTCTTTGTTGTTGCTTATTTGAACAATTATAGTTTCCAAAAAAGCTTGGTAACTCAACATTTGGAGGCCCCGACGAGATTTATAAAACTCGTATTCGCGTTGTTGCTTATTAAAGTGCGTTCAAATCGAACAATTTCATTTAAAATAAAAATAAATTCTGATTAAATGTCAACAATCGAGTCTCCCGTTAAGTTTCTTAAGCGCAAGCTGGTTTCTATGTTTGAGAGCTTGCAAAGGCTTGAGGCAACCCTTGATGCAAATACCACAGCTAACCTCAACTCAGCTGAGCTCAATGTGCGGCTTGAGTTGCTCGATCAGACTCAAGCTTCATTTAACGTTACTCACGATGCATTAGAAGAGCTGCAGTTTGACGAAATAGGAAGTGATGTGCGCATTCAATTCGATGAGCTGTTTTTAAAGTTGAAGTCGCGGCTGTGAGTGCAAGTGGAGATTTGCAAAGCGCATACACAGTGCTCATCTACATTGCTCCCTAATGAAACGACAGTGAATTATGTTGCTGAACGTGCGCATAGGATTCGCTTGCCCGAGTTTAAGCTGCCAACATTTACTGGAGGATATACTGAATAAGCCAGCTTCTTCTCAGTGTTTGATTCGGTGATCAATAACGATCCCGATTTATGTGACATTGAAAGGCTGCATCATTTGCGCTCGTGCTTAGGTGGATCTGCCCTGGACGCAATTCGATCTTTGGAAATGTCAAGTTCCAACTACAGTATAGCACTAGACATATTAGACAAGCGGTATAGTAATAAAAGACTTGTATTTCAGGCGCACGTTAAGGAGATGTTGAGTCTCAAGAAGGTGGAGGCATCTGCAACTGGAAAACTTCGTGAATTTGCTGATAAAATCAATTCACGCATGCGTGCTTTACAGTCATTGGGCAATACGGAGCAGATTGCTGACAGCATGATTATACACATGCTACTGCAAAGGCTGGACGTTGCCACTCAGTCGTCGTGGGAGGAGCATACCTGTTTGGAAAAATTGCCAAAATCAGCCGAATTCTTCGAGTTTTTGGACAAACGATGTCAAAAAGTGGAGAGTTTACAATATGCTATGGAACAGCACGCGCCTAACACTCAGGTGTGCAAGGCAAACGGCATTTGTAATGGCAATAGAAAGGCGTTTGTCGTTGCCGATGTCAATCAAAACAAGTGCCTGTTCTGTGATATGTCTGGTCATGGAATCTATTCCTGCAGCAGATTTGCCAATCTGTCGCCTGCGCTTCGTCGAAAGGAAGCACAGAAGCTTACATTGTGCTATAGCTGCCTCAAAAAGGGTCATCAGTCACGAACATGTAGTTCAGGCAACAGCCGTGCCTGCAATGGCAAGCACCATACACTGTTGCATATTGCTGAGTCACAGCTTGAAGGAGCAACCGATTCTTCAAGCACATCATTGCCCAATTCGACTGTTGCCGTTGCCTCTCAGCCCTCCACCTCTCTTGCGGCCCAATATCTCCGTGCTGATGTTGTGCTTTTAGCTACCGCCATCGTCTGGATAAAAAATAGTGCCGGCTCATATATGCCCTGCAGAGCGATGCTCGACTCAGGCTCACAACTTCATCTTGTCACGTCGCAGTTGGCTCAGAAGCTACAGCTCAAAAGGACCCGATCTGCAGCAACGGTATCTGGACTTGGGGATGCGAGCGTGTCTACAGATGGTTTCAAGGCCAGTATATGCCTGAGGTCTCAAGACGGCAACTACAATGCTACGATTACGGCTCTTATTGCTCCCACTATCACGGATCGTCAACCCTGTGAGGCCGTTGACACGACAGATTGGAATATTCCCTCAAATGTAAAGTTAGCTGAACCCGCCTTTAACAAACCGCAGAGAGTGGATCTGCTGCTTGGTGCCAGCATATTTTTTGATCTCCTGTGTGTGGGACAAATAAAGCTGGGACCGAGTCTGCCAATCCTACAGAAGACTCGGATGGGTTGGATCGTATCAGGAGGTGGTTCAGAATCTAAAAGCACGGCGCTGCTGACTAGCCGCAGTGCATCCGTCGATGACAATTCTTCGAGTGATGTGGCTCTGGACGAACTGGTGAGGCGATTCTGGGAAGTTGAAGGCATGGATGAAGCTGGCGTGAAGGTTAGCAAGGAGGAACGGCTGTGCAGTGAGCACTTTGTACAGAACTTCTCACGGCTCACATCTGGTGACTACTCTGTTCGCCTGCCCTTTAAACAAAATGCTGATTTGCTGGGTGAGTCTTACACACAAGCATATCAACGATTCCTCAATTTAGAGCGCAAGTTAACAAAGCATCCAGATCTTAAAAACGATTATGCCGATTTTATTCATGAGTATCTTCAGCTTAACCACATGTCTCGTTTTGATCCCGGACTGATGTCGCAATGCAAGTACTTCCTTCCTCACCATTGTGTTATAAAGGAGAGCAGCACGACTACGAAACTTCGTGTGGTGTTTGATGGCTCAGCTTCAACTTCGTCTGGATACTCGCTCACTGAAGTAATGATGGCCGGGCCTGTCATACAACCTAAGCTGCTTCATATCCTGATTCGCTTTCGTACATATTTGGTTGCCCTGACAGGCGACATATGTTAAATGTATCGGTGTGTGCTACTCTCCGCACCCGATAACTACTATCAGTGCATAATATGGCGTGATGCACCTGAAAGGAAACTGGAAGTCGACAAATTGGACACTGTCACATATGGGACCACAGCCGCTTCTTTTTTATCTGTGCGTGCGATGCATCAACTAGCACATGATGAGAAAGACGCATTTCCCATTGGCTCTGATGCACTCCTTCGTGACTTTTATGTTGATGACTTCATCTCATCATCAGGAGATTCATTAGCACAGGCTGTTGATAAAATGAATCAAACTGCTGGCATACTTTCGCGAGGCAACTTTAAGCTCAATAAATGGTGTTCCAGTCATCCTGAGGTCCTTGACAATGTAGCTGACGACGATAAGGAGAAATTCGTAAAGTTTGATGATGGTAGCACTGTAACCAAAACTTTTGGTCTTGCTTGGGACCCAGCAGTCGACTGTCTTCTCTTCTCGTTAATGCCGCTACAACCATCGAAAAAACCGTGCAGGCGCTCTGTGCTATCAACAGTCGCGCGGTTCTACGATCCCCTTGGACTTGTTGGGCCCGTTATCATAAAGGCAAAAATATTTCTTCAACAACTGTGCAAGGACAAGCTGGATTGGGATGAAAACCTTCCTGTGGCGAGGAATACAGCTTGGACGGACTTATGCAGCGATTTCCACAATGTTCGTCGACTCTCATTTCCCAGGTTCCTAGTCGGCGCTTTCAGTACCAAAGCTTGAATTGTGTGGAGCTGTGTTGCTGGCCAAACTGACGCGCGAAATCATGGAATTGAACATTTTCAATGCGCAGTTCTTTTGCTGGTGTGATTCATCTGTCGCTTTGGCCTGGATCAGCGATGAACCTTTCCGCTTCAATGTATTTGTAGCTAACCGTGTGGCAGCTATGCAAGAGCTGACGCCCAGCATGAAGTGGTTACACGTTCCTACAGCGTTAAATCCAGCGGACATCATTTCGAGAGGCGCTTTTCCTGAAGTATTGGTCCATTCGGAGTTATGGTTCCATGGTTCATCCTACTTACGAGAGAATGCTGTTATTGGCCCACATCCAGTATACCAGAGAAATCGAGCCTGGAATTGCGAAAGACAGCGTTGCTTGTGCTATCTCCGCACGTTGACATAACGCAGACTTGCAAATATGCCAATTGTTTCAAGACTTTGCAACGTATTTTTGCTTACGTTTGCAAATTTATTAAACGCATAAGGCATGCCGATCTCACCGTTTCAGACTTACATAATGGAACTCGTCTCCTGGTTCGAATGGTGCAACTAGGACATCTATGGGAGGATATAAGAGACCTGCGTGCAAAGGGAGTCTTTACTACCCTTTATTGACGAATTTGGACTCGTGCGTGTTGGTGGCCGGCTCAGGAATTCATCGCTACCGTTTGATGCAAGGCATCCGATAATTCTACCTCGACGTCACCCCATCACTCACGCTCTGATCGACCACGCTCACAAAAGGAATCTGCACACTGGATCTCGTGCATTGTTGGCTAAAATCCGGCTCGAGTATTGGACAATAGGTGGTCTGAGAGCTGTCTCCAAGGCTGTCCGCAGATGTGTGATCTGCTTTAGAGCCAAGCCAAGATTTCTGGAGCCAATAATGGCGCAAATACCAAGCGAACGCTTACATGCAGCTCACCCCTTTGCTGTTACTGGGATTGATTATTGCGGTTAATTTTTCTACAAATCTGAAGTGCGCAATCGATCACCTATCAAGGCTAACATCAGCGTTTTCATTTGTTTCATAAGCAAGGCTATACATATGGAGCTTGTCAAGGACTTGTCTACAGCAACGTTTCTCAGCGCGCTTAAGCGCTTCATTGCACTTCGTGGGAAACCCAGCCAAATTTGGTCGGACAATGCAACCAATTTCGTCGGTGCAAGAAATCAGCTCGAGGAACTACGGCAGCTCATGTTAAGCGATCAGCACAGGGAAACTGTTCGTAGATGGTGCCTAACGGATTGCATCGAGTGGAAGTTCATCCCGCCGCGTTCCCCACACTTTGGTGGATTATGGGAGGCTGCCGTTAAATCAGCAAAGCACCATCTACATCGATCCATTGGAAACTCTTGCCTCAACTATGATGAACTGCGCACGCTTGTCTGCCAAATCACGGCGGTCGTTAATTCTCGTCCTCTGCTCTTAATTTCAGAAAATCCAGAAGATTTAGATGTACTGACGCCTGCACACTTGTTGCTTGGTGGTCCTGCAGCAACCATCATCGAGCCTGACTTGACGAAACTCAACTATGATCGTTTAGACGGCTGGCAGCGCGTCACACAGCTGCAGCAACAATTTTGGAGCCGTTGGCGTGAGGAGTACCTGACGCTTCTTCAGCAACGGTCTAAATGGCGCAGTCCCTCGCAGTCCGTGCAGATCAACGATGTGGTCCTCGTCAAAAATGAAAATTTGCCGCCAATGCGTTGGCCACTAGCGAGAGTGGTCGCTATCTTTCCTGGCCATGATGGAGTAGTCCGGGTAGCAGACCTAAGGACTGAGGCTGGTGTCATCAGAAGGGCTGTGAGCAAACTCTGCCTGCTGCCCCTTTCTGATGTAGTTGAAAGACAGGCTTCCAACGGGGGGAGTATGTCGGGAGCAGCCTTCAGATCTTCATAAATATTATCAATGCTGTACCACTACACGCGCCATCACTGTTAATTTGCATGCGCATCTCTTATAATAATGTAAATAGTCGAACGTTTTTCGGCAGCGCAGCTTGCACTGTGTGTTTGTATGTTCGCGTACGGCTGCGCATGCTTCTTACTTTCGGCTATCGAGTTTTAGTCGCTGTTTATCTATTCTCACATACGGTTGCGCGATTCTGCATTTGGGCGAAGCTGACACTTGGTCAAGCCACAGCCAATTATTCATATTAACATAGTTACGTATCTGCATACATATGTGCTATTGTCAATAAAGTGAACTCTTTGTTGTTGCTTATTTGAACAATTATAGTTTCCAAAAAAGCTTGGTAACTCAACAGTCACAAAATTTGGAAGGAAGATAGCTGGTGGCATCCCTATCTGCATCGGAAAATCTTTGAGGTAGCGTGCACCCCTGCCGCATCCGTTCCCCTTTGCAATCATGCCTAGTTGTACCAATTTTAAAACTGGTTACGAGTTTACCGCAGTCGGTTACATCCAACTGCAACGTTTCCACTTGTTTCGGGAGATTCCGACTAGAAGATACCCTGAACCCAGTTGCAATAAATAAATTAAATTTATAATTGAATTTGGTAAACTGACTTAGCTTCAATCGATTAAATTCGATATTTCCGGTGTTTCTTAACCGATTTGGACGGAATATTCAGAAAAGTTTTATCGTTACCCATTGCTTCAACCCTCATTTTTACATTTTCAGATTCGATATTTTTTTGGTATCGATTGCATGTGTATCAAGAATATATGTACCTTATGGGGTCAGAGATGCTTCCTTCTGCCTGTTACATACTTTTGCATTTGATTTCAATTACTATCTTCATACTAAATTTGGTGGCTCTTGCTCAAAGTTTGTAAAAGCTGGGGAAAGGGATATGTAATGGGTGAGCGTGGCTTCAAATATTTGCTGCAGATATCTGGGGATCGTTCTCTATCTCCACAACTCTGGAAGATACACGAATTCCCGTTTTTGACGAAGCGTTTGGGCGGATGAGGGCGGCTAGGGCAGTTTTGGTGAGCGTGGCGTCCAAACTTTTGATGCAGTTTTTGGGGGGTCATCATCACCTATCTTGGCACCAAATTTGGTAGCTTTAGCTCAAAAACTGTGGGAGATGCAGTTTTTTGGAGGTTTCTTATAACTATTTTCTTACTTAAGGAGGTGCGAAATATGTGGATTTATCGGTTTTGAGTTATCAAATTTATCGATTTGCCAGCCCCTGAGTTATCATAGAACCCCAATCTGGACACTTTAATTTACTAATCCATAGATAAACAGAATTGAAAAGTTTCAAGTCTCTAGCTTGAAGGGGTTGGAAAAAACTTGCAACCATACGGACGGACAGACACCGTGGCGGACATTGCCCAAAACCAATATACTCTCCACCTTCGGTAACGAGTAAAACCAATAAGAAGGATCTAGTCGGGAGTGCCCGACTAGAATATTCCCTTAATCCAGTTGCAGTAAACATATTAAATTTATGTAAGGCTTTGGTATAATGGCTTAACTGCAATCGATTAAATTCGATATCTCCAGTGTTTCCTTACCAGTTTGGACGAAATTTTCAGAAAAGTTCTATCGTTACCCGGTTTTTAAACCCTAATTTCTTTCATTTCCCAAATTCGATATTTTTTCCATCGATTTCAAGTATGTATCGGAAACCAGAATAGCAATCGATAGTTTGAAACAAACTTGTTCTGCTTATGGTATAGGAGAACTTTTATTCAAAATCTGAAGTCTCTAGCTCTAGTAGTCTCTGAGATCCACGCGTTCATACATACGGGCAGACGGACGGACATACGGACATGGCTATATCGTCTCGGCTGTTGATGCTGATCAAGAATATATACACTTTATGGGGTCGGAGATGCTTCCTTCTGCCTGTTACATACTTTTGCACAAAACCATTATACCTTTTTTAACCATTTTATGGGTTCAGGTTATACAAAACAATCACATTTAGGGTGTTCACTTTGTGTTGTTAAAGTGCAAAAGTGTAAAAGTGCAAGCCATCCCAACAACAATTTGTACAGAATCGAGTTTACACTTTTTGCTAGACCCCTGCCTATGAATAAGACATCGTTGTACTTTTACAACAATTTCAGTGATATAAAATGAGACAAAAGTGAAAAAGTGTTGCACAATACAAGCAATTTTCCGTTTTTTATACTCGATACCGAAGGTAAAGAGTATATTGAGTTTGTGCAATGTCCGTCATGGTGTCTGTCCGTCTGTCCGTCAATATGAATGCAACTTTTTTCCACACCCTTCAAGCTAGGGACTTGAAACTTTGCAATTCTCTTTATCTATGGGATAGTAAATTAAAGTGTCAAGATGGGGGTTCTACGATAACTGGTGGGCTGGCAAATCGATAAATTCGATAGCTCAAAACCGATAAATCCACATATTTCGCACATCATTACAGCTAGAACTACCAAATTTGGTAAGATAACTACTATCAACCCCCAAAAAACTGCATCAAGAATTTTGGAGCCACGCCCACCAATACTGCCCTAGCCGCCCCCATCATCCCTAACGCTTTGTCAAAAACGGGATTGCGTGTATCTTCCAGAGTTGTGAGGCTAGAGCCACCAAATTTGGTAGATAGATAGCAGGCAACGACCCCCAAAAATCTTCATCAAAGTTTTGGAGCTACGCCTACCCATTTCGCCCCCCTTTCTCCACCTTTTACAAACATTTAGGTAGAGTCACCAAATTTGGTATGAAGATAGCAATTGACATTCCACACAGATCTGCATCAAAACTTTGAATGCCACAACCACCCATAGCGCCCCCAGCCCCCCTTTCCCCTCTTTTTACAAACTTCGAGCTAGAGTCACCAAATTTGGTATGAAGATAGCAATTGACATTTCACAAAGATCTGCAGTAAAAATTTGGATGCCATACCCACCCATACCGCCCCCAGCCCCTCTTTCCCCACCTATTACAAACTTCGAGCTAGAGTCACCAAATTTGGAAGGAAGATAGTTGGTGGCATCCCCATCTGCATCGGAGAATCTTTAAGGCAGCGTAAACCTCTGCCCCATCCGTACCCCTTTGCAATCAGGCCTCTTTTTACCGGTTTTAATACTGGTATCGAGTATGCCGCAGTCGGTTGCGTCCGACTGCAACGTTTCCACTTGTTTTTTTTTTTTGTTGTAATTTTGTGCTTTAGGTGCTAAATCAAAACAAACAGCTGTTCATTGTGAAAAGGCGCTAAAAGTAAATTAGGGTTGGTTTGCTAATTTTCTTAAATAAACCAGTTTACGGGATGCTGTCCGTTCTAGGAGTGATGCTTTAACGCTTTTAAAGGGAATTTTAAATTTATTTATTTATTGCGAGTGGCAAATTAAATATCACAAATGGCAAACTCAGCTTAAACGATAGCGAACAGCTTATTGTGTAAAGTTATCAGACTTGTTTTGTTCAATTGGGTGTTCACGACAGCGGTGTTGCAAAGTTACAGTTTTGCACATTTGCAAGAACATTTGCAAAGTGAACACCCCAATTGCAACATTGTTAAACACAAAAATATATATACATGCATGAAACAGTTAATACATTTGGCATAAGCTTGGAGCCCGCCATAAAAATAACATACACAGATACTTACCTAATTGCAGTGTTGGCACTGATCCAGCTTTTAAATTGCGTATTCCAACGCACTCCTGCTCGAAATGTAGGTTGCATATTCTTGTGCAAGTGTTGAGGCTTAAAATATCCAATTTAAGGTTCTCGCACCACTCTTCTTCCAGATCAGCCGGCACGCGAAACAATTTGTTGCCACCAACGCAGCTCTTGACAACAAAACTGCATCGCACTCGTTTTTCATCAATGGCCATGTTTGAATAAAAAGTTATTAATTAAATATCAATAAAATAATCATTTGTTGTGTGTAGTTTAATTAAAAACTGATTTAAATATCACTTTTAAACATCGCTTATAAACCTCACCGTATCGTTGAAGCATCAGCACAAATGCGAGGGAAGCGCTTGTAAAAGCGAGCAAAGCTATTGTTTGCTGTTTTTTTTTAATTGCCGCACTTTTTGCAACATACGTCACTTACATATTTGTATACCCTTCACACATGTGAAACAGGGTTTATTGAGTTTGTCATGAATCTGTAACGCCTTAAAGGAATGATGGGAGACCACATAAACTATATATCAAAATGATCAAGACGAGCTCAGGAATTGATTTCCGCGTGTCCGTCTGTCTGTTTCAACACGATTTCCGGCCAAACTGCTGAACCGATATTGATGAAACTTTCACAGATTGCTTTGATCATGTCGTGTTTGTTCACTATGAAATTTCATCCCGCTCGGAGACTCCTAAGACATTGCCACCATACAAATTGACCATATCTTACTATCAACTTGTTTCCATAGAATAAGAAACAACGTCAAACAACAAAAGACAGTCAAATTAACACCAATGAAGATTCAAAATAATAAGCCAAAAACTATAGATTTATTTTATTTTTTATTAAAAGAAAATCGACATAATAAAATTACAATTCCTTTAATATGTTTTTATTTAATTATTTTTTTCTGGATTTTGTCTTAGAAGTAATGAATGATTTATTTGATTATACATTTCAATTTTGAATATAAGTACATTTATAATAACATAATAACATGTAAAAAACATTTTCAATTTGCCGACGGCAAACGGCTACAGCTGACTGCAAAAAAGTATAGGTCAAGTTCATCTTTGTGTTTATGCATGTGCGTGTGCTATTCGAGAATAGGCAAAACGAAACTTCAACACATGCTGGCTCGTCATAGCTTCGCGTGCATACATTTGAACGTGATTCATAGATTTATTTTCATAAAAATGTCCTTTTTCATCTGTTTGCAGTTTGTGTTTTCGCTATGAAATGATTTTTGATATTATGTTTCAGCTAGCTGCCATATGATTGTGTGTTCATCTACATGGTATAATTAAATGTATGCGTAGCATTTGCCTTGACATTCATTGACCTTTCTCTACTATTATGAATTTCGGCAAATTTATCAGTTTTGCATTGCTGGTTATACATACTCTTTCATGTTTCATAGCACTATGACAGTTTCCAACAATTTTTCCATCGCAACTACAATACATTTATGCAGCGATGCGCCCAAATTCCGAAAGTGTATTCAATATTGCGTCTGTCGAAGGCATTTGCCGAAAACTCGGAAGGCCCCGCAACATTGACACAAACGCACATATGTACATACAAATTTTTACCGTTCTTGCTTTCCGCTGGCCCGCCGGCTCTCCTTTAACACACAGACTGCTGAACGCAAAGCAGAACTGAAACAAACTTGTCGTAGATGAGACGCACAAGCTGTACAAAGTAAAAATACCATTTGTCTCAATATTCAATTAAAGTCAATAAAACTCAAATACATAATTTTAGTATACAGATAGTTTATTTTCAGTATATGAATACAAAATACGTTTACTTTAGTGTTAGTTAATTAAGTTATAAGCAATTGTTTTTTTTTTTTAGTTATGAATGCCCTTACTGGCAGAATATAAATAAATATATGAAATATAAATAAAATTAGAGAAGTGCGGCAACAATTAATTATGCCTTGCGCTTCGCACAGTTTGCAGTCACAACAAAAAGCTTAACAATGTTGGCCGACTTCGCACCAACTGACATTTGGGGTGTTCAACAGCTCGTTTCATCGTTTCACGTTTCAAAGTTGAAACGTCCCGCAACAACAACATACATAGAAAATTTCTTGAAACGTTGAAACACCCCAGCCTATTGGGGTGTTCAACAGCTCCGTTTCATCGTTTCATGTTTCAAAGTTGAAACGATTAACTCGTGAACGGCATTTTGGGTGTCAATGCGTTTCATGTTTGTGCAGTCAGCTGTTGTTTGTTGACATTTCTTATTCTTCAATTTTTGTCACTGTTGCTGTTTACTGCGGTTATACTTTATTTGTAAAAATTCCATTTAAAAGTGCTAAAGATATGCTATGCGATGCTTTAGCAAAGCAAGTTATTAGAGAAATAGAGGATATTGAAGGTGAGAAGAGCTCGTTGTTTGATTTAGTTGCTCAATTACATGCTTTTAAAATTTGGCGGCCATTAATCATATGTGTTTATACTTTTTTGCACAAAAATACACCAAATATACTAAAAAGTACTGAACATCGATAGCAAATATCGAATAAATATCGTGCTCTTCCCATCTTTACTTTGTTCAAACTTGAAACACTTTTTGTATACATAGGCTGGTGTGTTTCAACGTTTCAAGAAATTTTCTATGTATGTTGTTGTTGCGGGACGTTTCAACTTTGAAACGTGAAACGATGAAACGAGCTGTTGAACACCCCATATGTATACAAAAAGTGTTTCAAGTTTCAACAAAGTAAAGATGGGAAGAGCACGATATTTAGTCGATATTTGCTATCGATGTTCAGTACTTTTTAGTATATTTGGTGTATTTTTGTGCAAAAAAGTATGAACACATATGATAAATGGCCGCCAAATGTTAAAAGCATGTAATTGAGCAACTAATTCAAACAACGAGCTCTTCTCACATTCAATATCCTCTATTTATCTAATAACTTGCTTTGCTAAAGCATCGCATAGCATATCTTTATCACTTTTAAATGGCATTTTTTACAAATAAAGTATAACCGGAGTAAACAGCAACAGTGACAAAAATTGAAGAATAAGAAGTGTAAACAAACAACAGCTGACTGCACAAACATGAAAAGCATTGACACCCAAAATGCCGTCCACGAGTTAATCGTTTCAACTTTGAAACATGAAACGATGAAACGGAGCTGTTGAACACCCCAACTGTCTTTTCGCTGTTTCCCCAGTTGTCCGCTTTGTGGTTGCGACTCCGTTAATTAGCATAACATTCCAGCCATTAAGTCCTGTTTTGTTACATTATTCGTATATGAGCTAACTAGCCAAATCTGTTCCGTTGATCACTGAATCACAAAAATCTTGTTGTTGTTGTCCTTAAGCATGCCACCAATGATTGTGGCGTGCTTGCAGGTGTACAATGTAACGAACGTTTAACTGGCGCACACTTGGCTCCAGATCCTATGAGCACTGATTCTCAAAGATAATGTTGATAAAGTTGTGGCCTAGGAATGTCAATCCTTTTTTCTCCACCCTAGTCTAATTAAAGGGGGACACGATCATGGGAAAAAGGTCATATATTTTGGGAGTAATAAAAGTGTCAAAAAAAGGGTCGAAAAATATGTCATACAATTTAAAGGGGTCATAAATTGTCGGCATCCTTTGTATCGTACTGAGTATGTATGACCAGCATTGTTTTATCATTAAGTCTTTTTTGTTTGATAAATTTGAAATATAACGTATTATATTTAAAATCTTAGCGGCCGTGTTAGAAACTCAGCCCATAGGTCAAGCCAGCCCTGTCCCTAAAAACTGTTGACCTAGCGTTCCACCCAGATGGTTCATATTTTGGGTGGCCACGGCATGGGAGCGTTGCGAACAAAGGACTTCCTGCTAAAAACTCTAAAAAAAAAAAAACTGATGGATCTCCACTTCAGAAATTACTCTAGAACAGAACCAACACGCAAACTTGAAAGCCAAGTCGGTGGAAACAGCGCTATATGCCCTCGTAGAAACCATAAAAAAAGCACTTCACCATATATAATACGCACTAGGCGCATTTTTTTGACACCTCGGGTGCATTTAACTATGTGTCGACGGAAGCAATAATGCACAGCCTAAGAGCTGTGACCCCAGCAGAAGCAGTCTACTCTTGGGTCCAGAACCTACTGAGCAACAGGAGAATACTAGCAGAATGGGGAACCACTACCGCAATCAGGGAAGCCAAGGGTGGCACTCCCCAAGGAGGAGTGCTTTCACCCCTACTGTGGAACTTGGTGGTAAACGGACTTCTAAGAAAATTTAAACGTAAAGCCCCGAAGATAACTGCCTATGCGGACGACATAAGAATAATTATCACGGGCAAGTGTCCATCTACAATCAGCTGAGTCATGGACCACACCCTCAGAGAGATACTGAATCGGCTGGTCAAAAAAGCTGTTTTACGACGACAATTAAAACTCTCAAACAAAAAAGGGTGCTCACTAGCTCGTGTGTCGCAAAATTACGCTTTACGATTTTAAAAGGACAAGTGAATACCCTAATTAATTAAACTTTATAACAAAAATAATCTAATTAATAATAACATCAATTAATAATCATTACTTAACAGGTCTGATTGGGATTAACGATTTTCCACTTGTGTCTGGCTTGTAACTCTTGCAATAATTCCTCTGACCATTGCTTCCAGAATTCTTGCTTAATTCTGGATACTAATTCCCAACGTTTCAGTAGGGATTTCTCTTCGCGATCGGCGTTGACATCGGGTGGAGCCGTTAGTGTTTCACCAATGAGGAAATGCTTGTGCCTTCTCCCCAAAAATTGTTGACTCCAGTTCCTTCAGCTGGTTGTTTCCTCCGACGAAGTTGGTTGCATTGTCACAATTAAGAAGCGTCACAAAGCTCCCAAAAAGGCGTTTGTAGTCAGGTCACTTACCAGTTCAAGGTGAACCGCCTTTGTAGAGAAGCAGCAGAATACGGCTATGTATGCATTGTTTGGTCTTTTTCCTCGAAGTTTGTGGTGAATCCAGATTGGCCCGCAGTAATCTACGCCTGTTGTAAGAAATGGGCGTGTTGGTGTTACTCGATCGGCTGGCAAATTACCCATAATTTGGTTCATTAACTTGGGCCTTGCCTTGTTGCATGTCACGCAGTTGTGAATAATATTCCTTGACATTGTTTTGTAGTTGAGGATCCAATATTGTTGTCTAGCGGTTGCTCGTAAGGCATAATCATTGTAGGGCAGCAGAATCTGGTGCCTTGCATTGTAAGGGAGTGGGGTTTGATCCAATCTGCCACCAACTCGTATAAGTCCATCGGATCCTTATGATGAAATGGAACTTCTTTTTTCCACCATGTTGTGACGCTGCAGCGTTTTTAGCTCAGCAGCAAATTCCACTTGTTGTATTGTCTGAAAATTTACGTTGCGAGCGTGATTCAATTCCTTGACGCTTAGAGTGACAGTTGCTGATCTGTATTTTTTGTATCAAAAGCGTGACATGTAAGCCACAATGCGTTGTAATTGTTAAATGAATGGCTGTGTCTTCAAGTGTACAATTCTTCACCTATTGTAGATGGAGACATTGCGAGATTTATATGTATCGTTTTCCTTTCCAGGTTGCTGGGGGTGATACTGGGTAAAGCTGACCATTTGTCTGGAGAGCCATGCAGAAATAGTGGTCCATACAACCATAAGTTGTGCACGTGTTGTTTTCGTGCCGATATTCCTCTTGAGATATTCCTTTGAGTCCGGCTTGTCAAGGCCTGAATTTTCGCTATTCGGTTTGCCACAAATGTATGATATGTGGCGGCAGCAGCGTTGATCCATGAAAGGACAACCGTAGAATCTGACCAATAGTATTCTGGCACTGTGTTGCTGTCGAGGCTTAGATCGCGTCGAACCCTTTCAGCAAGCTCTGCACCCAATATTGCAGCACATAGCTCTAGTCGAGGAAGTGACTGTTTTGCTGTTGGAGCCACTCCAGGCTTTGAACATAGTAGTCGAACAGATATTTGTTTGTTTCTGTACGTTACGCGTACGTAAACTGCAGCGCCATATGCACGCTCCGACGCATCCACAAAGACGTGTAATTCTTTCGTTATCGGAGTCTTACCATCATAAACGAGCCTTGGGATTCACATTGAGTTGAGGCTTTGCAACTCGTCTCGATACTCCTTCCAATCATTCTGAAAACTTGTAGGTAACTCGTCGTCCCAATCGAGCTTTAATTCCCAGTGTCGTTGCATTAAAATTTTTGCTTTTACTACGACTGGAGCCAACAAGCCTAGTGGGTCGAAGATCTGTGCCAGCTCCGAGCAGACAGCACGTTTTTTAATGACTGTTGCTGCACTGCTGTGAGTTCGACCGCCAAGTTGATCCGTTTTGGGCGTCCAAATAAGGCCCAATGTTTTTACACTGTACTGTTCCAGTGTTTCTCCGAGCTGTACGTCGTTAACTGTGTCTTCTTTGGGAATTCCCTCCAATACTTGTTCATTGTTTGAACACCATTTTCGCAGCTTGAATCCCGATGGCTGAAGAACTTTGTTTAGCTCTTGTTGAACTTGTTTCGCTTCTGCGATTGTGTCGGTGCCGGTCAGGCAGTCGTCTACATAAATAAACAGATGATCCAAACATTTTATTGCTAAAAATGGTGCGGATTTTGTGCCATATGTGACTGTTTTCAATCGGTAGTATTTAATTTCTTCCGACGAGTTGTTGCGCCATACAATCAGTTGATGAAACTGATTTTCCGGATTGATCCATACCTGACGATTAATTTTTTGAATGTCAGCCGTAAACACAAATCTATTGTTCTGAATCGTAGTATAATAGACATAAGATCGCTTTGAACCGTAGGGCCTGCATGCAGTATGTCATTCAGCGATTTTCCAGTAGATGTTTTGCACGATGCGTCGAAGACAACTCGTAGTTTTGATGTTGTGCTGTCAGGCTTCAACACGCAATGATGCGGAATCACGTAGAGATTTTGAGGAATCTGTTGCGGTGACACTTGTTTCATATGTATGTCCCAGCATCTCATACTCCGCCATGAACGCTGCGTACTGCTTCCACGTGTCGGCGCTCTAACGATAGAAACCGTTTAGTCGCAATCTCGCAATCTCTCTCCCAGGGCTGAATAGTGTTCAGAAAATGGAAGTTGAACGGTGAATCTGCCGTCCACCGCCACTTGTAAATGTTCTAAGAAGTGCCTTTCACGATGCGCTTCAATTGGTGTTCGGTGTTTTTCTGTTGTATCCAAGCTATCTTATGTCCAGAATCGTTCCATTAATGCATTTGTTTCCTCATATGTTGCAGCTGCGCAGATGGTTGACGACTTACTTGCAGCGTTTACTTTTCCAGAAATGATCCAACCGAACTCAGTTTTTTGCATCATTGGACCAAGCAAGTATGTTATAGTTCTGGTTGTTTGCGGATGCCACAACTTGTGATAATGGCTCTGCTGGCGCTGCTGATGTGATAACATTTTCCAAATGCACTAGAGTGTGGTGCTTTTTGTTGCACTTAAAACAGCTGAAGTTGCTTGTGCACGCCTTTGTTTTATGGTCATTTTTAAAGCAGTTGACGCATAGCCTTTGCCTTTGCACCCAATTTAAGCGCTCGCTGACAAAGATTGCGCGAAATTTAAGATAAATAATGACTTGTCTTTGTACAGAAAAGACATACCCTTTGTACACCTGAAGATGTTGCACATGTCTGCCTTTTTTCCAGTAGCCATGACCCAAACTCGCTGTTCGAGGAACTGGAGTACTACCCAATGATTGTTCATAGAGTGTTTTGTTTGTGCCATCCAACTTGTTTATGAGGATGGCAATGATGATTGGATCCCATGTTGAGATGTCAATCCCGAGTCCCTTCAGTGAGGCTAATGACTCTATGGTGGTGATGTGGAGCTCCTTTAAGGACTTCACATCGTCGCTGCAGGTTTGTTGCAGTAAGAGGCGATTTAAAACCCTAGATGCGATGTCTCTAGGATTGTTGTAAGCATCTACTAAAATTTCCTATGCGTAGAGATAGTTCTCTTCCCTTAGATCGATGTGACGGATTAATCTTTCCACCTCTCCGACTACGCTGGTTTTAAAATACCACATCTTGCGTATGGTTGGCATCTTTGTTTCATGTATCATACACGAAAACATATCGAAAAATTGCGTCTATTTAAGCGTATCACCATCAAATTTTAGAATGGAAATACGTGGTAAGATGATGTTATCGGTGCACTCACTGCTTGAATTGCTGGAAAGTGCATTCCGAACATCAGCCTCTGCCTTTAAATCCTCGGTGGCGTTGTAGCCACTCTCTTCTGGGTCCTCAAATTCCTCGTATATTTGGAAATAGACCTCTTGAGTTTTTTCCCATAATGACTTAATAATGTCCGCATTAACAGGCTTGTGTTGCAGGGCGCGATTAATTGACGCAATCATCGCCTTTCGCCGACGGCACAATGCAACTAGCTTGGCATTTTTGTTTTCTTTGGCATCAACAATTCCTGCAGCAATGGCGGGTTTTGGTTTTGGTTCCGTCCTATTGCTGGTAGACTGATGTGCAATATCAGCTTGTTCTTTGAAGTAAGTTCTGGTTTTTTAAACCAAAGCGTGAACCTCTTCGAAAAACTTGTAGTATTGGTGAGACTCCTCCAACTTAAAGTTTTTGATCAAGACATTGTTGTTCTTGAAAATAGTCTACTTTTCTTCAAGGATTGTGGCCTTGGCTTGGTAGTAGCCAGGTTTTGCTTTGCGATCTGCCGGGTCTTATTGTGTGTTCTTTATAAGCCTTGATATCTCCTGGCTTATTTCTTCCTGCGCATCTAGGACATCTTCCAATAAGAGTGATTTCTCTGTGCTCATTTTGTCGCCTTGTTGACAATGACTAAGCTACCAGAATCACCTTTATTATGTTGTTGTATATAGCTCTTTGATTACTTCCGACCCGGTGGAAGTGTTTTATTCGCTCGGCCTGAGCTGGATTACGCTTCTATTCGCAACCGTGTGGTGTGGTCGAAGTAGCGAGCTATATGTTGTAGACAGGATCCTTCCTAGAAGTCCTTTGTCGGGGTCACCAAAATGTACCTGTAAAGGTTGTGTATGTATTGTTAGCATTCAGTACAAACTGACTGCTTAATTGTTGTCGCAACTGGCACTTGTAACCAGGTGGACTACGGAGAATAATGAATGTATCTTTGTAGGTTGTACTAAGAACACTGATTTTAATAACAGTTTTACAGTTTTGTGGTGTCAATTAGAATTAGGTTATTGTGTACTCAGCACTTGCATGCAATGCAGAACAGCATATTTAGCAACTACCGGGTTGGCTGACCGATACTGTTGCGACATATTTTATGCATGCATTGTGCAGTCAGCGATATTCTGTGTGTTCAACATAATTTGGTACTGCTTAAAGTTTTATTGGGTTAGTAAATGTAGCGTTTTGTGTATGGTCTTGACCTAGATTTACATGTGTTAATAATTTGTGTGGCATTCTTACATAGCTATGTGCAGTTATTTGATATCTTATAATATAAATGTGTGCTGCTTGTATATGACTTAACAATTGTAAAAAGGTGTTCGATACTCCTGCCCAAAGCCCAGACCTCAACCCAATTCAAAATCTGTTGGCTTATCTTAAAAAACAGACTGCCAAACGCCATTAAAAAATAAATAAAAATTATCTAATGCCGATAATCTTGGAGGAATGGCAAAATATTTCATTGGAATACGTTCAAAACCTTATAAAATAGATGAAACGGCGTCTGAAAGCGGTAATAGAAGCCAACGGTGGACACACAAAATATTAGTTAGTAATATACCAAAAAATATTTGAAGGGTTGAAATTGTGTAAACACTTTGTTGGCAGATGAATTAAGTGCCTTTTTATACTCGATACCGAAGGTAAAGAGTATATTGGTTTTGTGCAATGTCCGTCATGGTGTCTGTCCGTCTGTCCGTCTGTATGTGTGCAAGTTTTTTCCACACCCTTCAAGCTAGGGACTTGAAACTTTCCAATTCTCTTTATCTATGGGATAGTAAATTAAAGAGTCAAGATTGGGATTCTACGATAACTGGGAGGCTGGCAAATTGATTCGATAACTCAAATACGATAAGTCCGCATATTTCACACACCCTTACAGCTAGAACTACCAAATTTGGTAAGAAGATAGCTACTAGCAACCCCCAAAAAACTGCATCAAAAATTTTGGAGCCACGCCCCCCATTCCGCCCCCAGACCCCCCGCATTTTAAAGTCAAAAAAGCCTATATCTCCCACAGTTTTTGAGCTAGAGCCACCAAATTTGGTGCCAATTTAGCTGATGAGGACCCCCCAAAAACTGCATCAAAAGTTTGAATGCCACGCCCACCCATACCGCCCCAAGCCCCATAGCCCCCCTTTCACCACCTTTTACATGCTTCGAGCTAGAGTCACCAAATTTGGTATGAAGGTAGCATTTGACATTCCACAAGGATCTGCAGCAAAAATTTGGATGCCACGCCCAACCATACCGCCCCCAGCCCCATAGCCCCCCTCTCCCCACCTGATACAAACTTTGAGCTAGAGTCACCAAATTTGGTATGAAGGTAGCATTTGACATTCCACAAGGATCTGCAGCAAAAATTTGGATGCCACGCCCAACCATACCGCCCCCAGCCCCCCTTTCCCCACTTTATACAAACTTTGAGCTAGAGTCACCAAATTTGGTATGAAGGTAGCATTTGACATTCCACAAGGATCTGCAGCAAAATTTTGGATGCCACGCCCAACCATACCGCCCCCAGCCCCCCTTTCCCCACTTTATACAAACTTCGAGCTAGAGTCACCAAATTTGGTATGAAGATAGCAATTGACATCCCGCATAGATCTGCACCAAAAATTTGAATGCCACGCCCAACCATACCGCCCCCAGCCCCCCTCTCCCCACTTTTATTAACTTTTTGCTAGAGTCACCAAATTTGTTATGAAGATAGCAATTGACATTCCACAAAGATCTGCATCAAAAATTAGGATGCAATTCCACCCATACCGCCCCCAGCCCCCCTTTCCCCACTTTATACAAACTTCGAGCTAGAGTCACCAAATTTGGTATGAAGATAGCAATTAACATCCCACATGGATGGGCATCAAAATTTTTAATACTGGTATCGAGTATACCGCAGTCGGTTGCGTCCGACTGCAACGTTTCCACTTGTTTAAAATACTTTTCGTTATTCTATGTAAAGGTTAATATTATTATAATTTTGTTTAATAGCTTTTAAGGATAATTGATTTATTAATATAAGAATATTAAGAGAAAATAAATGAAAACCTACAACTAGTGTATCTCTTGTAGCAAAGTGAAGAAAATTAATTGTTTCAAAGTGTGTAAACACTTTGTGTGTAAACACTTTGTTGGCAAACTTTATATGGTGTTCCCACGACGGTTGAGTTTTGCGTTAAATGGCAAAAATCAGCTTCTTGCCCATACAAATAGCAGGTCTGTTTGATAGTAGAAAGTGTAGGGTAGTGCAGTGCAGAACAGAACACGAAAAATACAACCCTGAAAATCTTAAGTGTAAAAAAGTGTAGAACTACTGTCGCACAAAAAAGGTGAAAGTTAGAGCAAATGAAGCAACAGCTGACTGACATAGCTAACATGAGTTTGAATAACAATGAAAATTTCACTATAAGTGAGTTAATTGATGACGACAGTGGTGATGAAATTATTGCAAGATGATTTTTTAATGGTGCAATTGGTAGATTTTCCGATAGGAAAAAGAAATTGTGTGATGGACAATTTGAGACAAAATTTTCCAACCTTCTCGGATAAAGAATTTCAAACGCATTTCCCAGCTGCAAGAGGAATTTTGTGCTTGAATTCACCCAAATAGCCTTTTCTTTTTTTCATTGGGTGCGGCAACTGCTGCATCCTACTCTGAATATACTTCAGGCTCTGCATATTGTATAAAAAGTTATAAAATCAACTCATTTGACATTTTGTAATTATTGTTAAAACTTGCAATGTTAAACTGATTTGAAGAGCTCAAAACCGTAACTGACGCAAAACAGCTGTTTTGTTGTTTTACACTTTTCTGCTCTTGATTTTTGGGGGTGTAGAAAAGTGCAGAGAAGTGTAAGTCAGGGCACACTAAAAAACACAGGGCAGAACAGTTTAGTGTAAGAAAGTGCAGCTATCGAACACTTTTTTGTAAAAAGGTGTACACTAGGGCAACCTAGTGCAGCTATCGAAAAGACCTAGCATAGGGGCCTAGTGGTGACAAAAAGATGAGTTAAGTTTGGATGTAGTTGCGTGTATTCAATTTACGTAACTAATACATTCAATTGACTCAAAAGGAACTGCCCACTTTCGTACAACTATCACCATTGATTCAATTTAGCGGATTGCCATGTCGCAACAAAGTGGTAAGCAATTGTTTTTTTTAATAATATATGCATTATTAAATATGTATGCATTATATATATATTATAAGAGATTTTTGTGGTCGATTGCTGCCACAAAAGCTGTAATAGCACTTTGACAGGAAAACATTGATGGGTTTCGGGGAGCCAGGAAGAAATCCAATATTTGTAAGGAAATGGCGGAGATGAAGGATTATGGATCATCGCATTTCGATATTAAAAACAAGCTGGAAATCCTTACGAAAAGATACAGACAAGTTTAAAAAATTACAACTTTTGATTAACTTATGTTAATTACTTATGTGCATAAATTATTTATAGGGCTGATTGTGCAAAGATGGGTCCTTCCGGTGGCACGCTTTCTTTGTGGGAGTATTTCGAGAGCGTGGCCAGTGCATTAAACATGTCGGACAACTACGCAAAATAAGTTGCAATAAAGGAGCGAAAATTGGCGGTAATGGAGCGAATGGCGGAGGATTTTGCCAACTTCCAAAAAGAAGTGTTGTCATTAGAGCCGTCATGCTTAGTTATATATAATAAAATGGAATGAAATGAACTTAGTTTTTAAAAATGCTATTGGGCAGCGTTTACAATGTCAGCTTAGCTCGGATTGAAGCTTTTAAAAATCTGAAATCCACGCTGGTAGTTTACAATGTCAGCGTGGAAACCAGTTCGAATTTTCGAAATTGTATTACAGCTGCTTATGAGCTTTGAGCAGCTGATGCTTGTTTTATGTTTGTGGCAAACCATAAGCAGTCATGACTCTGCACCACTTCACTAAAGCGTGCAGTTGTTTTCTCGTCCATTTTTGTTTAATTTGCGAGAGTTAAAAAAATTGCAACTAAATTGTGACGGCGCGTGTACAATGTCAGCTAAATTGTGAAATAAACGCAATTCGAACAATGCAATCAGCTGATTCGAACTCGGCTTGCACATGTGAAATGGCGCGAATATTAAACGATTTGCTTTTCTTACAAAACAATGATTTTATTTTATATATGCGTTAATATGTACTAAACAAATATTTAATAGTGAATTATACTAACATTTACCTCTGTATTGAGTAAAATAGTGGTAAAAACATTGGAGCTTACGAAGATGCGACACCTATTGACAGCCATTTTGAGTAAAATAGAGGTTAGAGCTTTGGGACTTTCAAGCACATGTTGCTAATTTCGAAAATGCGACACCTATTGACAGCTATTAAAACTCAATTTTCGAATAGCTTTTTTCCACTCCAAGCTGAGATGCAAGCGAGACCGGTTACAGCTTGGAAATTAGGAAGACAAACTTATGTGAAAAATATGTGTGTCAGACAGGAACAAAACATTTTCCAATCTCACGCTGACATTGTAAACGCTGCCTTAGCCACAAATCTGGCAGTTTTTAATTATTTTTTTTTAGCAATATTAGCAACTTTATTATAAAACTACCAATTTAAAGATTTTTGTTTAGGGATTATGCATTTTGTATACCTTTTTGTCATCGACTGCACAAATTACGATAAATTGTGGTTCATGCAAGATATCTGAAATTTACAAACAGAATTTTCGAGATACCTGGCTGCAAGAGGATTTAAGTGTTTTCAATTTTTATTTTTGTGTTGTGATTTTGGACCCATTGTAGACAATTTTTGTAGGATATTTTATCGGAGTGAAAGGCCGTTGTTGCTCTTAATGGTGTTTTTGTTTATTAACCCATCAATTTTCTCCTACGTTTTCTCGGCTTATATTAAGCCTGCATTAACATTTTGTGTTTTTAAATTAAAGTACAAAAACAAATGTAAATGTTCTAAGAAGTGCCTTTCACGATGCGCTTCAATTGGTGTTCGGTGTTTTTCTGTTGTATCCAAGCTATCTAAAGTCCAGAATCGTTCCATTAATGCATTTGTTTCCTCATTTGTTGCAGCTGCGCAGATGGTTGACGACTTACTTGCAGCGTTTACTTTTCCAGAAATGATCCAACCGAACTCAGTTTTTTTCATCATTGGACCAAGCAAGTATGTTATAGTTCTGGTTGTTTGCGGATGCCACAACTTGTGATAATGGCTCTGCTGGCGCTGCTGATGTGATAACATTTTCCAAATGCACTAGAGTGTGGTGCTTTTTGTTGCACTTAAAACAGCTGAAGTTGCTTGTGCACGCCTTTGTTTTATGGTAATTTTTAAAGCAGTTGACGCATAGCCTTTGCCTTTGCACCCAATTTAAGCGCTCGCTGACAAAGATTGCGCGAAATTTAAGATAAATAATGACTTGTCTTTGTACAGAAAAGACATACCCTTTGTACACCTGAAGATGTTGCACATGTCTGCCTTTTTCCAGTAGCCATGACCCAAACTCGCTGTTCGAGGAACTGGAGTACTACCCAATGATTGTTCATAGAGTGTTTTGTTTGTGCCATCCAACTTGTTTATGAGGATGGCAATGATGATTGGATCCCATGTTGAGATGTCAATCCCGAGTCCCTTCAGTGAGGCTAATGACTCTATGGTGGTGATGTGGAGCTCCTTTAAGGACTTCACATCGTCGCTGCAGGTTTGTTGCAGTAAGAGGCGATTTAAAACCCTAGATGCGATGTCTCTAGGATTGTTGTAAGCATCTACTAAAATTTCCTATGCGTAGAGATAGTTCTCTTCCCTTAGATCGATGTGACGGATTAATCTTTCCACCTCTCCGACTACGCTGGTTTTAAAATACCACATCTTGCGTATGGTTGGCATCTTTGTTTCATGTATCATACACGAAAACATATCGAAAAATTGCGTCTATTTAAGCGTATCACCATCAAATTTTAGAATGGAAATACGTGGTAAGATGATGTTATCGGTGCACTCACTGCTTGAATTGCTGGAAAGTGCATTCCGAACATCAGCCTCTGCCTTTAAATCCTCGGTGGCGTTGTAGCCACTCTCTTCTGGGTCCTCAAATTCCTCGTATATTTGGAAATAGACCTCTTGAGTTTGTTCCCATAATGACTTAATAATGTCCGCATTAACAGGCTTGTGTTGCAGGGCGCGATTAATTGACGCAATCAACAATGCAACTAGCTTGGCATTTTTGTTTTCTTTGGCATCAACAATTCCTGCAGCAATGGCAGGTTTTGGTTTTGGTTCCGTCCTATTGCTGGTAGACTGATGTGCAATATCAGCTTGTTCTTTGAAGTAAGTTCTGGTTTTTTAAACCAAAGCGTGAACCTCTTCGAAAAACTTGTAGTATTGGTGAGACTCCTCCAACTTAAAGTTTTTGATCAAGACATTGTTGTTCTTGAAAATAGTCTACTTTTCTTCAAGGATTGTGGCCTTGGCTTGGTAGTAGCCAGGTTTTGCTTTGCGATCTGCCGGGTCTTATTGTGTGTTCTTTATAAGCCTTGATATCTCCTGGCTAATTTCTTCCTGCGCATCTAGGACATCTTCCAATAAGAGTGATTTCTCTGTGCTCATTTTGTCACCTTGTTGACAATGACTAAGCTACCAGAATCACCTTTATTATGTTGTTGTATATAGCTCTTTGATTACTTCCGACCCGGTGGAAGTGTTTTATTCGCTCGGCCTGAGCTGGATTACGCTTCTATTCGCAAACGTGTGGTGTGGTCGAAGTAGCGAGCTATATGTTGTAGACAGGATCCTTCCTAGAAGTCCTTTGTCGGTGTCACCAAAATGTACCTGTAAAGGTTGTGTATGTATTGTTAGCATTCAGTACAAACTGACTGCTTAATTGTTGTCGCAACTGGCACTTGTAACCAGGTGGACTACGGAGAATAATGAATGTATCTTTGTAGGTTGTACTAAGAACACTGATTTTATTAACAGTTGTACAGTTTTGTGGTGTCAATTAGAATTAGGTTATTGTGTACTCAGCAGTTGCATGCAATGCAGAACAGCATATTTAGCAACTACCGGGATGGCTGACCGATACTGTTGCGACATATTTTATGCATGCATTGTGCAGTCAGCGATATTCTGTGTGTTCAACATAATTTGGTGTTGCTTAAAGTTTTATTGGGTTAATAAATGTAGCGTTTTGTGTATGGTCTTGACCTAGATTTACATGTGTTAATAATTTGTGTGGCATTCTTACATAGCTATGTGCAGTTATTTGATATCTTATAATATAAATGTGTGCTGATTGTATATGACTTAACAATTGTAAAAAGGTGTTCGATACTCCTGCCCAAAGCCCAGACCTCAACCCAATTCAAAATCTGTTGGCTTATCTTAAAAAACAGACTGCCAAACGCCATCCAAAAAAAAAAAAAAGATCTCATGGCGATAATCTTGGAGGAATGGCAAAACAGTTCATTGGAATACGTTCAAAACCTTATAAAATAGATGAAACGGCGTCTGAAAGCGGTAATAGAAGCCAACGGTGGACACACAAAATATTAGTTATAGTAAAATACCAAAAAATATTTGAAGGGTTGACATTGTGTAAACACTTTGTTGGCAGATGAATTAAGTGCCTTTTTTTTAAGTATTTTTTGTTATTCTATGTTAAGGTTAATATATTTAAAATTTTGTTTAATAGCTTTTAAGGATAATTGATTTATTAATATAAGAAACTTAAGAGAGAAAAATAAAAACCTACAACCAGTGTATCTCTTGTATCTCTAAAGTGAAGAGAATTAATTTTTTCAAAGTGTGTAAACACTTTGTTGGCAAACTTTATATGGTGTTCCCACTACGGTTGAGTTTTGCGTTAAATGGCAACAATCAGCTTCTTGCCCATACAAATAGCAGGTCTGTTTGATAGTAGAAAGTGTAGGGTAGTGCAGTGCAGAACAGAACACGAAAAATACAACCCTGAAAATCTTAAGTGTAAAAAAGTGTAGAGCTACTGTCGCACAAAAAAGGTGTAAGTTGCAGCAAATGAAGCAACAGCTGACTGACATGGCTAACATGAGTTTGAATAACAATGAAAATTTCACTATAAGTGAGTTAATTGATGACGACAGTGGTGATGAAATTATTGCAAGCTCCACTTATCCAAGTGGCGATGAAGAGGATTTTTTAATGGTGCAATTGGTAGATTTTGCGATAGGAAAAAGAAATTGTGTGATGGACAATTTGAGACAAAATTTTCCAACCTTCTCGGATAAAGAATTTCAAACGCATTTCCCAGCTACAAGAGGAAATTTGTGCTTGAATTCACCCAAATAGCCTTTTCTTTTTTTCATTGGGTGCGGCAACTGCTGCATCCTACTCTGAATATACTTTAGGCTCTGCATATTGTATAAAAAGTTATAAAATCAACTCATTTGACATTTTGTAATTATTGTTAAAACTTGCAATGTTAAACTGATTTGAAGAGCTCAAAACCGTAACTGACGCAAAACAGCTGTTTTGTTGTTTTACACTTTTCTGCTCTTGATTTTTGGGGGTGTAGAAAAGTGCAGAGAAGTGTAAGTCAGGGCACACTAAAAAACACAGGGCAGAACAGTTTAGTGTAAGAAAGTGCAGCTATCGAACACTTTTTTGTAAAAAGGTGTACACTAGGGCAACCTAGTGCAGCTATCGAAAAGACCTAGCATAGGGGCCTAGTGGTGACAAAAAGATGAGTTAAGTTTGGATGTAGTTGCGTGTATTCAATTTACGTAACTAATACATTCAATTGACTCAAAAGGAACTGCCCACTTTCGTACAACTATCACCATTGATTCAATTTAGCGGATTGCCATGTCGCAACAAAGTGGTAAGCAATTGTTTTTTTTAATAATATATGCATTATTAAATATGTATGTATTATATATATATTATAAGAGATTTTTGTGGTCGATTGCTGCCACAAAAGCTGTAATAGCACTTTGACAGGAAAACATTGATGGGTTTCGGGGAGCCAGGAAGAAATCCAATATTTGTAAGGAAATGGCGGAGATGAAGGATTATGGATCATCGCATTTCGATATTAAAAACAAGCTGGAAATCCTTACGAAAAGATACAGACAAGTTTAAAAAATTACAACTTTTTGATTAACTTATGTTAATTACTTATGTGCATAAATTTATTTATAGGGCTGATTGTGCAAAGATGGGTCCTTCCGGTGGCACGCTTTCTTTGTGGGAGTATTTCGAGAGCGTGGCCAGTGCATTAAACATGTCGGACAACTACGCAAAATAAGTTGCAATAAAGGAGCGAAAATTGGCGGTAATGGAGCGAATGGCGGAGGATTTAGCCAACTTCCAAAAAGAAGTGTTGTCATTAGAGCCGTCATGCTTAGTTATATATAATAAAATGGAATGAAATGAACTTAGTTTTTAAAAATGCTATTAGGCAGCGTTTACAATGTCAGCTTAGCTCGGATTGAAGCTTTTAAAAATCTGAAATCCACGCTGGTAGCTTACAATGTCAGCGTGGAAACCAGTTCGAATTTTCGAAATTGTATTACAGCTGCTTATGAGCTTTGAGCAGCTGATGCTTGTTTTATGTTTGTGGCAAACCATAAGCAGTCATGACTCTGCACCACTTCACTAAAGCGTGCAGTTGTTTGCTCGTCCATTTTTGTTTAATTTGCGAGAGTTAAAAAAATTGCAACTAAATTGTGACGGCGCGTGTACAATGTCAGCTAAATTGTGAAATAAACGCAATTCGAACAATGCAGTCAGCTGATTCGAACTCGGCTTGCACATGTGAAATGGCGCGAATATTAAACGATTTGCTTTTCTTACAAAACAATGATTTTATTTTTATATATGCGTTAATATGTACTAAACAAATATTTAATAGTGAATTATACTAACATTTACCTCTGTATTGAGTAAAATAGTGGTAAAAACATTGGAGCTTACGAAGATGCGACACCTATTGACAGCCATTTTGAGTAAAATAGAGGTTAGAGCTTTGGGACTTTCAAGCACATGTTGCTAATTTCGAAAATGCGACACCTATTGACAGCTATTAAAACTCAATTTTCGAATAGCTTTTTTCCACTCCAAGCTGAGATGCAAGCGAGACCGGTTACAGCTTGGAAATTAGGAAGACAAACTTATGTGAAAAATATGTGTGTCAGACAGGAACAAAACATTTTCCAATCTCACGCTGACATTGTAAACGCTGCCTTAGCCACAAATCTGGCAGTTTTTAATTATTTTTTTTTAGCAATATTAGCAACTTTATTATAAAACTACCAATTTAAAGATTTTTGTTTAGGGATTATGCATTTTGTATACCTTTTTGTCATCGACTGCACAAATTACGATAAATTGTGGTTCATGCAAGATATCTGAAATTTACAAACAGAATTTTCGAGATACCTGGCTGCAAGAGGATTTAAGTGTTTTCAATTTTTATTTTTGTGTTGTGATTTTGGACCCATTGTAGACAATTTTTGTAGGATATTTTATCGGAGTGAAAGGCCGTTGTTGCTCTTAATGGTGTTTTTGTTTATTAACCCATCAATTTTCTCCTACGTTTTCTCGGCTTATATTAAGCCTGCATTAACATTTTGTGTTTTTAAATTAAAGTACAAAAACAAATGTAAATGTTCTAAGAAGTGCCTTTCACGATGCGCTTCAATTGGTGTTCGGTGTTTTTCTGTTGTATCCAAGCTATCTAAAGTCCAGAATCGTTCCATTAATGCATTTGTTTCCTCATTTGTTGCAGCTGCGCAGATGGTTGACGACTTACTTGCAGCGTTTACTTTTCCAGAAATGATCCAACCGAACTCAGTTTTTTTCATCATTGGACCAAGCAAGTATGTTATAGTTCTGGTTGTTTGCGGATGCCACAACTTGTGATAATGGCTCTGCTGGCGCTGCTGATGTGATAACATTTTCCAAATGCACTAGAGTGTGGTGCTTTTTGTTGCACTTAAAACAGCTGAAGTTGCTTGTGCACGCCTTTGTTTTATGGTAATTTTTAAAGCAGTTGACGCATAGCCTTTGCCTTTGCACCCAATTTAAGCGCTCGCTGACAAAGATTGCGCGAAATTTAAGATAAATAATGACTTGTCTTTGTACAGAAAAGACATACCCTTTGTACACCTGAAGATGTTGCACATGTCTGCCTTTTTTCCAGTAGCCATGACCCAAACTCGCTGTTCGAGGAACTGGAGTACTACCCAATGATTGTTCATAGAGTGTTTTGTTTGTGCCATCCAACTTGTTTATGAGGATGGCAATGATGATTGGATCCCATGTTGAGATGTCAATCCCGAGTCCCTTCAGTGAGGCTAATGACTCTATGGTGGTGATGTGGAGCTCCTTTAAGGACTTCACATCGTCGCTGCAGGTTTGTTGCAGTAAGAGGCGATTTAAAACCCTAGATGCGATGTCTCTAGGATTGTTGTAAGCATCTACTAAAATTTCCTATGCGTAGAGATAGTTCTCTTCCCTTAGATCGATGTGACGGATTAATCTTTCCACCTCTCCGACTACGCTGGTTTTAAAATACCACATCTTGCGTATGGTTGGCATCTTTGTTTCATGTATCATACACGAAAACATATCGAAAAATTGCGTCTATTTAAGCGTATCACCATCAAATTTTAGAATGGAAATACGTGGTAAGATGATGTTATCGGTGCACTCACTGCTTGAATTGCTGGAAAGTGCATTCCGAACATCAGCCTCTGCCTTTAAATCCTCGGTGGCGTTGTAGCCACTCTCTTCTGGGTCCTCAAATTCCTCGTATATTTGGAAATAGACCTCTTGAGTTTTTTCCCATAATGACTTAATAATGTCCGCATTAACAGGCTTGTGTTGCAGGGCGCGATTAATTGACGTAATCAACAATGCAACTAGCTTGGCATTTTTGTTTTCTTTGGCATCAACAATTCCTGCAGCCATGGCAGGTTTTGGTTTTGGTTCCGTCCTATTGCTGGTAGACTGATGTGCAATATCAGCTTGTTCTTTGAAGTAAGTTCTGGTTTTTTAAACCAAAGCGTGAACCTCTTCGAAAAACTTGTAGTATTGGTGAGACTCCTCCAACTTAAAGTTTTTGATCAAGACATTGTTGTTCTTGAAAATAGTCTACTTTTCTTCAAGGATTGTGGCCTTGGCTTGGTAGTAGCCAGGTTTTGCTTTGCGATCTGCCGGGTCTTATTGTGTGTTCTTTATAAGCCTTGATATCTCCTGGCTAATTTCTTCCTGCGCATCTAGGACATCTTCCAATAAGAGTGATTTCTCTGTGCTCATTTTGTCACCTTGTTGACAATGACTAAGCTACCAGAATCACCTTTATTATGTTGTTGTATATAGCTCTTTGATTACTTCCGACCCGGTGGAAGTGTTTTATTCGCTCGGCCTGAGCTGGATTACGCTTCTATTCGCAAACGTGTGGTGTGGTCGAAGTAGCGAGCTATATGTTGTAGACAGGATCCTTCCTAGAAGTCCTTTGTCGGTGTCACCAAAATGTACCTGTAAAGGTTGTGTATGTATTGTTAGCATTCAGTACAAACTGACTGCTTAATTGTTGTCGCAACTGGCACTTGTAACCAGGTGGACTACGGAGAATAATGAATGTATCTTTGTAGGTTGTACTAAGAACACTGATTTTATTAACAGTTGTACAGTTTTGTGGTGTCAATTAGAATTAGGTTATTGTGTACTCAGCAGTTGCATGCAATGCAGAACAGCATATTTAGCAACTACCGGGATGGCTGACCGATACTGTTGCGACATATTTTATGCATGCATTGTGCAGTCAGCGATATTCTGTGTGTTCAACATAATTTGGTGTTGCTTAAAGTTTTATTGGGTTAATAAATGTAGCGTTTTGTGTATGGTCTTGACCTAGTTTTACATGTGTTAATAATTTGTGTGTCATTCTTACATAGCTATGTGCAGTTATTTGATATCTTATAATATAAATGTGTGCTGCTTGTACATGACTTAACAATTGTAAAAAGGTGTTCGATACTCCTGCCCAAAGCCCAGACCTCAACCCAATTCAAAATCTGTTGGCTTATCTTAAAAAACAGACTGCCAAACGCCATCCAAAAAAAAAAATGATCTCATGGCGATAATCTTGGAGGAATGGCTAAACATTTCATTGGAATACGTTCAAAACCTTATAAAATAGATGAAACGGCGTCTGAAAGCGGTAATAGAAGCCAACGGTGGACACACAAAATATTAGTTATAGTAAAATACCAAAAAATATTTGAAGGGTTGACATTGTGTAAACACTTTGTTGGCAGATGAATTAAGTGCCTTTTTTTTAAGTATTTTTTGTTATTCTATGTTAAGGTTAATATATTTAAAATTTTGTTTAATAGCTTTTAAGGATAATTGATTTATTAATATAAGAAACTTAAGAGAGAAAAATAAAAACCTACAACCAGTGTATCTCTTGTATCTCTAAAGTGAAGAGAATTAATTTTTTCAAAGTGTGTAAACACTTTGTTGGCAAACTTTATATGGTGTTCCCACTACGGTTGAGTTTTGCGTTAAATGGCAACAATCAGCTTCTTGCCCATACAAATAGCAGGTCTGTTTGATAGTAGAAAGTGTAGGGTAGTGCAGTGCAGAACAGAACACGAAAAATACAACCCTGAAAATCTTAAGTGTAAAAAAGTGTAGAGCTACTGTCGCACAAAAAAGGTGTAAGTTGCAGCAAATGAAGCAACAGCTGACTGACATGGCTAACATGAGTTTGAATAACAATGAAAATTTCACTATAAGTGAGTTAATTGATGACGACAGTGGTGATGAAATTATTGCAAGCTCCACTTATCCAAGTGGCGATGAAGAGGATTTTTTAATGGTGCAATTGGTAGATTTTCCGATAGGAAAAAGAAATTGTGTGATGGACAAATTGAGACAAACTTTTCCAACCTAAAACTTGCAATGTTAAACTGATTTGAAGAGCTCAAAACCGTAACGGACGCAAAACAGCTGTTTTGTTGTTCTACACTTTTCTGCTCTTGATTTTTGGGGGTGTAGAAAAGTGCAGAGAAGTGTAAGTCAGGGCACACTAAAAAACACAGGGCAGAACAGTTTAGTGTAAGAAAGTGCAGCTATCGAACACTTTTTTGTAAAAAGGTGTACACTAGGGCAACCTAGTGCAGCTATCGAAAAGACCTAGCATAGGGGCCTAGTGGTGACAAAAAGATGAGTTAAGTTTGGATGTAGTTGCGTGTATTCAATTTACGTAACTAATACATTCAATTGACTCAAAAGGAACTGCCCACTTTCGTACAACTATCACCATTGATTCAATTTAGCGGATTGACATGTCGCAACAAAGTGGTAAGCAATTGTTTTTTTTAATAATATATGCATTATTAAATATGTATGTATTATATATATATTATAAGAGATTTTTGTGGTCGATTGCTGCCACAAAAGCTGTAATAGCACTTTGACAGGAAAACATTGATGGGTTTCGGGGAGCCAGGAAGAAATCCAATATTTATAAGGAAATGGCGGAGATGAAGGATTATGGATCATCGCACATCGATATTATAAACAAGCTGGAAATCCTTACGAAAAGATACAGACAAGTTTAAAAAATTACAACTTTTTGATTAACTTATGTTAATTACTTATGTGCATAAATTTATTTATAGGGCTGATTGTGCAAAGATGGGTCCTTCCGGTGGCACGCCTTCTTCATGGGAGTATTTTGAGAGCGTGGCCATTGCATTAAACATGTCGGACACTGTGGGCTACCATCCCGTAGCCGATAGCCTAGGTAATATATTGAATTAAAAGTATTGCATATATTTAATATTATACATACAATTCTTACAGACTTCTCGTGGTTAATTAAAGAGGAGCCTAGCGGTAATTAAAACTTAATGACTTAAACGTCATCTTCAGGGGCAAAGCGACGGCGGGTCGACAACTACGCAAAATAAGTTGCCATAATGGAGCGCGAATTGGCGGTAATGGAGCTAATGTGGGAGGATTTAGCCAACTTCCAAAAAGAAGTGATGTCATTAGAACCCGTCATGCGGAGTAATATATAATAAAATTTTAAATAATGGTGGCAGTGCTGCCAGTTTAGCAATTTAGTTGCTAGATCTGGCAACTTATCAAAATATTTTGAACTTATTTATTAAAAATGCTATTAGCCACAAATCTAGCAGTTTTAATTATTGTTTTTTTTTTGCAATTTTAGCAACTTTATTATAAAACTATCAATTTTAAGATTTTTGTTTAGGGATTATGCATTTTGTATACCTTTTTGTCATCGACTGCACAAATTACGATTATTTGTGGCTCACAAATATATCGGAACTTGTATTTGGCTCAGTGGATCGATTATATGAAAAACTTGATAACTCATTTAATATGTTCGGTGATTGAAGCAAGATATCTGAAATTTAAAAACAAAATTTTCGAGATACCTGGCTGCAAGAAGACTTAAGTGTTTTCAATTTTTATTTTTGTGCTGTGATTTTGGGCCCATTGTAGTGTAAAGTAGCGATCTAAGGCTGAGGTAGGGCTCAGCTCAGGCCAGGATCATTTTACAATACAATTTATAAAATACCGAGACTCAGAGAGCATTTCGGCAACCCTCATACAAATCAAAACCTACGCGTCTCGAGAAACGCTCGAGAGATGCCCAAGAGTAGACGATAGAACACTTACTAGACTCGCCACAACGCGCAGAGAAACCCTCGGAACGCGCTGTGTTGGGTCTCGGGGTGCCCCGGGCGATGCCGGATAACCGCAAAACGTGGAGAGAAACGCTCGGGACACGTTTTGCGACCATACGACACGCCTCTAGCCGCCTAGCGAACCAATTACCAACGGACGTGACTGTAGGACACCTACAAGACTCACCACAACGCGCAGAGAAACCCTCGGAACGCGCCGTGCTGGGTCTCGTGGTGTCCCGTGCGATGCCGGATAACCGCAAGACGTGCAGAGAAGCGCTCGGAACACGTGTTGCGGCCATACGGCACGCCTCTAGCCGCCTAGCGAAACAAATACCAACGGACGGGACTGTAGGACACCTACAAGACTCACCACAACGCGCAGAGAAACCCTCGGAACGCGCTGTGTTGGGTCTCGTGGTGCCCCGTGCGATGCCGGATAACCCCAAAACGTGCAGAGAAGCGCTCGGAACACGTGTTGCGGCCATACGGCACGCCTCTAGCCGCCTAGCGAACCAAATACTAACGGACGGGACTGTAGGACACCTACAAGACTCACCACAACGCGCAGAGAAACCCTCGGAACGCGCTGTGTTAGGTTTTGGGTGCCCCGTGCGATGCCGGATAACCGCAAAACGAGCAGAGAAGCGCTCGGAACACGTGTTGCGGCCATACGGCACGCCTTTTATCAGAGAAGCGGAGGGGGGGGGGGGGGACACTTGCAAAACGCACTTATTTTTATATTTCACAGCCATACGGCACGCCTTTTATCAGAGAAGCGGAGTGGGGGGCACTTGCAAAATGCACTTGTTTTTATATTTTTCAACTTCTTTAATCATATCCTTTTATTACTTTTATTTAACAAAACCTAATACAACACCGCAACAAAGACAATTGCCCGCCCAGTTAAATCCCCGCAGACCGAAGATCAGCTTACCCCTGTTCCATCCTTATGCCTCCTTACGGCTCGTTGCTGTTTGGTTTTGTGTTTCGTCGCACACGTTGTCGCTGGCCGCTGTCACCCACGTTGTCGCTGCTGCTGTTTTTCTTTTGTTTCCGCACTTGATATTTCGCACTTGCGTTTCTGAGCGCGGCCCGATCGTGACTAACTCGCCGGCGTTTTGCATTTTCAGCACGGGCTATCCTCTGCCGCTGAGGCCTCTGCTCCGGCTTCGGCTGTAGCCGCTCTCTCTACGACCCTTCGCGGCTGCTCTTGTTGCTGATGTTTCTCTGCTGTTGCTTCGGCTGTAGCCGCTCTCGCTACGACCCTTCGCGGCTGCTGTTGTTTGTGATGTTTTTTTGCTGTTGCTTTGGCTATTAGCAACCAGTGCGGCTGCATTCTGAGCGCCGGCTATCCTCCGCCGCTGAGGCCTCTGCTATCGCCGCTTACGCTAAGACACTTCGCAGCTGCTGTTGTTTTCTTTTGCTGTTGCTTCGGCCCTTAGTAACCAGTGCAGCTGCATTTTCAGCGCCAGCTATCCTCTGCCGCTGAGGCCTCTGCTGTCGCCGCTTACGCTACGACACTTCGCGGCTGCTTTTGTTGCTCTTTCTTTTGCTGTTCCTTCGACCGTTAGCAACCAGTGCTGCTCATCGCTGTCAGTGCTGAACATTTCTGGTTCGTGAACCTGTACCCAGTTCCCCGTGTCTTAAATATAAATATTCGTGTTTTGTCAGCATAAATTATTATTATTGTACTCCAGTGCCTTCGTGGCCTTAAACTAAAATACCTTCATGGTTAATTAATTCAATACAAATATTTACTAAAAAGATAACAAAATTAATGTTGTGGAGGAGTTAAATAGCTCCTTCACACTCCCTCCCTTCCTCGGGGTTGAGAAGAGCTATTTCACCTGTCGTGACCTGTTAACGCTGTAGCGGAAAGTGTGGGGACCGATCTTGAGATTTCGCACTCCCAATCGTGCGTCGGGTTGGCTGAGGTATGGCTTCATGAAGTTTATGACTGGTGACTTTAGCTGACGGGGTTCCGGGCCGACTCGCCAATCCTCCGGTGCCGTAGTCCACTCTTCGCCAGTTCCTGGGTGCTCATCAGGAGTTACTTCGCCTACTTCTATGTCGCCTTCGGCCACTTGGTTGACCAGAAGCTCGCCGACGGTTGGGTGCTCCTCTAATACTGACATTAGCCAATCGGCGATGGTACGTGCCTCGTCGTCGTTTTCCTCGGTGGCCTCAACCTGTGGTTCGCTGCTGGGCTCCACTGCTGCTGCTGGGTATGTGTCCTAGGCTAACGGGGTAACATCGAACCAATTGCTCGCCCGCATGATCCCCTGGTCGTCCAGTGCCCATGATCCGTATGCTGGTGGCGGACTGCTTGGGTATGGTGGCGGGTAGCCCATATCGCCGTAGCGTACTGCTAGTCGGTATGCCGTCGAGCTCATTGTGCTCGCTGTGGATCCCTCTGGGTTGGCAGCTATCGGGCTTTCCTGTCTCTCGGGGCACACCTCGCTCAGTGATCCCTCATCGATCGTGCCTGGCGAGCGTGGTACGGTGCTACGATCATCCTCCTCTGTACGGCGGCTAAGCTCCGTCAAGTCCCATTTAAGGGGGGCTCTCACCCCACCGGTTCCAAAACGGCCATCGGGTGGAACATCCGACTCCGAGCTGAGGGAAATTACATTGTACTGGCAGTGGTTGTCGACCCAGCCTTGTACACCGTGCATTCGTACCCCCAAGGGTACTGGCTCCGGGTGCCAGTTCTCCTCTGCGCTTAACCTACGCAAAGGCTCTTCCCGCAACGGCTGGCCCCAGGGACGTCCCATCGCTACGTCCTTTGCCCCCAAGGGCCGTGCGTCCGGCTCGTCTCTCGAAGACTTGGTGCTATTGGTGCTCGATTTAGGGAGTAAAGGTATGTTGTGTACTTTTGACTATTTATCTAACCCCATGACTTAGCCCTGCGGTGTGGTGTATTACAAATCTTGTTCTTACTAACTATCTTGTGGTTTGTTTGTGGGTTTTCCCCCCTTAGGGGCGGGGACGTTCTATTGGCTCACCAATAGAAGTGGCCCCCGTGACTTTGTTACTTGCCGATTAGTTGTTTCTGGTGTCGTCGTCGCTGGTGTTGTTGTCGTCTGGATGGAATTCCTTGAGATCGGCCAGGCTCGTGGTTTTCCGTCGTCGGTCGGTCAAGCTTTGTAGTCGCACTATGTTCGGTGAGACAATTTGACTACCTTGTATGGTCCGTCGAATTTAGTGGCCAGCTTCGCTGCGAATCCCTCGGTGGACTTAGAGAGGTGATGTTGTCGTATCAGCACTTGTGCGCCGAGCGTCAATCTCCATTCTCGCCTTCGGAGGTTGTAACATTTGCTTTGTTCTAGCGAAGCCCGTGGTATGTTCTGGCGCACTACTTCGAAAATGTCCTTGAGTTTTTCTGCCTACGCGGTCGGGTCTTCCGTGTGTTGTGCTAGTCCGGGCGTGACTTCCTCGTAGAGGTTTCCCGGTAGCCTGGGTTCTCGGCCCTGGACGAGAAAAGCGGGGCTAAAGCCTGTGGTGTCGGATGTGCTGCTGTTGATTGCCAGGCTCAGTGCCGGCAGTAGTTCGTCCCAAGTGCTTTGGTCTCCATCTATGTACTGCGCTATCATTGTCTTTATGGTTCTGTTTGCTCTCTCCGTGGGGTTCTGTTGCGGGTTGTACGGGGCCGTGTGTTCCAATATCATTCCTGCCGTCTTGCAGAACTTCTTGAACGCTTGACTTGTGAATTGTGTGGCGTTATCGCACACAAATTTCCGCGGTACGCCCAATCGACAGAGTATCCTTTCCCTAAACGCCTTTTCCAGCTGGGCGGTTGTAGCCTTTCGTAAGGGTATTAGCTCTACCCACTTGGAGAACACATCGAAGAAGACCAAGGTGCTGGTGTTTCCGTGTTTAGATCTCGGGAGTGGCCCCATGAAATCCGCGCAAAGTATGTCGAACGGTCCCTGAGCTTGTCTTGTGTGCATGTGTCCCGCTGGCTTTTTCTGACTCACTTTGAACTTCTGGCACTGGGCGCACCTCCTGATGTACCTCGTCACGTCGTGAAAAATGCCTGGCCAGTAGTATCGCTGGGCTATCCGTGTCGCCTTCTGCCGAATTCCCAGATGTCCTGCTGTCGGATGATCATGGCATTCTTCCAAAACCCGATGTCGGTTGTCGATGGCGACGCAAAGTTTCCAAGTCACGTGTTCTTCCTCGGGAGGCCGTTGTCCCGTTTATCGGTAGATCTGCCCGTTCTCGTGTATATACTCTGCGAACTTCTCGGGTGTCTGTTTCATTCTCCTGCTTAATCGTAGCAACCATGGGCACTTCGGGTCTTCTTCCTGTACTCGCTGCAAGGTTTCCAACGGTTGTCTGGAAAGCTCGTCTGCGACAACGTTGTATCTACCTCGTCTGTACGTTACGTCGAACTGGTACTGCTGCAACTCCAGCACCCAGCGCGCGATTCTCCCAGTTGGATTTTCGATCGAGTTCAGCCACTTCAACGCGAGGTGGTCCGTGATGACTTCGAAATGATAGCCCTCCAGGTAGCAGCGTAACTGCCTGATTGCCCATACAATTGCTAAGCACTCCTTCTCCATAGCTGAGTAATCCTCCTCGGCTCGAAGAAGACGTCGACTTGCGTAGGCTATCACTCGTTCTCCTTCCGGCAAACTTTGTGTCAGCACAGCCCCGAGTCCATAGTCGCTGGCGTCCGTTTGAAGTGTAAACTTCCGCGTAAAGTCGGGGCACGCCAAGACCGGCGCTTTTGTTAGCTTATCCTTCAAATCTTCGAATGCTGCCTGCTGTTCTTCGCCCCATACCCACTTCTTGTTCTTTCGTAGGAGGCTCGTCATTGGTTGCGTGATGGTGACGAAGTTAGGAACGAACCGGGGATACCAGGTTGCCAATCCTATGCACCATCGCAGCTCTTTGGGTGTTGTTGGCGGCGTTAAGCGTTGCACTGCTGCGATTTTGGCCGGATCCGTGTGTATGCCCGTGTCGCTGATCAGGTGTCCTGAGTACACCAGCCTTCGTTGAAAGAATGCGCACTTCTTCTGATTAAACCTTAAGTTCGCGACCAGTAGTCGTCGGAATACCTCCCGCAGGTTATCTACGTGTTCTTCAAAAGTAGCCCCGATGACTATGATGTCATCTTAGTACGCGAAAGCGTAGGGTTCCATTGCCGGTCTTATGACGCTGTCCAAGGCACGTTGGAACGTTGCGGGGGCTGAGTGAAGTCCAAAAGGCATGACTTTTCACTGGAAAAGACCTCTCCCTGGGACGGTAAATGCGGTGTACTTTCGGCTACCTTTTGCCATTGGAATTTTCCAATATCCGCTTTTTAAATCCAATGTGGAAATGTATTTAGCATTTCGCAAGCGCTCCAATATGTGGTTGATTCGTGGCAAGGGGTACGCGTCTGGCACCGACCGTGCATTCAACTGCCGAAAGTCTACGCACATTCGCATCTCACCCGTTTTCTTACGTACCAGCACAATTGGTGCGCTGTGTGGGCCTTTCGATGGTTCGATCTGGCCGTTCTCCAATAGTTCGTCGACTTGGTCGTTTATGATCTTCTGCATTGCCGGGTTTTTGGGGAAGTATCTTTGGCTTGTCATCCTTCAAAATTATGGAATGCTCGGAAATGTTGGATACTCCCCTCAGGTTCTCGAACTTATCGAGCTGCCTTGCCAAGAATACACAGACCCAGGTGGGCAATTCCGGTTCCGTTGCACGTTCTTCTGTTGTCTGTTCCTCGCCTCCTGCGTCGGTCGCGATAGTAGCCAGGCTGATGGGAGCTTCTCGTTGCTCCGGTTCCTGTTCTTCCATGATGTTTGGTAGTGTTCGGGGCTGTGTCCGAAACGGGTTCGTTCGTCGAGCCTTGCAAGCATCGGCCAATGGTTCCAGGTCGTACCCTTTGTAGACTGGTTGTTGTCGTTGTGCCTCCTGCGCTGCCGATCCTGTTGCCTGCACTGTTTCTACGAAGTCGGCTGGCTTGGTGTCGTGTGCATCCTGCGTTGTCAATCCTGTTGCCTGCCCTGTCTCTACGAGGTCGGCCGGCTCGGTGCTGCTTGCGTCCTGCGTTGTTGCAGCGCCAGCCTGCGCTGTCTCGATGAGATTTGCCACCACGTTGTCGTGTGCATCCTGCGTCGTCGTGTGAGTCGTTGGGTCGAACGGGGTCGTCAGCATCGGGTACGTTTGAGAATCGGGCATCTGTGCCAGTTGCAAGAAGGCTCGGCCGCACTGAATTTTTGCGCGTATCCTACACAAAAAGTCAATGCCTAGAACAACGTCATCCAGGATTGTTGGCATCACCAGCAGAGGCATCACTGCCTCCCGATCTTCGAGCTTTATCTTCACCATGACTGCTCTGGTTATCTCCTTTGGTGAGCCATCCGCAAGGATTATTCTCACCCGCATATCCCGAATGTTATCCTTTGTCCCCACAATCCTTGCCAACCGTTCACTGGTAAACGACCGCGTGGCTCCGGTGTCCAGTGTTGCTTCTACCGGGGTGTCCCCTATGGTCACCAGAGCTGCGATCCTCCCCTCCTCCAAGCGTAACGGGTGAACTACTGACGAGGGTTCCAGTCGCTGTTGCTCTCCGACCTGTCCTCGGTTGGACGGAGGCGCTGCCCGTTTCCCGATCTGGCGACGCGGCAGCATCCAATGGTGCGGGTCCCGCGGCGGCCACAGTCCCAGCAGAATAACAACTGGGGATTGCGACAGTCCTTAGAAAAGTGCCCGATGTCTCCGCAATTCTGACATGCTCGCTTCACATCAAATGCTTCGCCCGTGCCTTGTGATGTCGTTGCTTCGGTGTTCCTTGTGGGAACCGTCAGGTCTTGGTTACCCAGTTTTCGGTCTCTGGTGTTACAATTTGGTACCGGTGTGGCGTAACCCCTAGGCTCCTGGTTACCTTGTCCGTGCCTTCCGACGTTATGGGCCTGTACCAGTTATGTCGGCCCGTTTGCCGGCAACAATGCTGCGTAGCCCCGAGGATCGCGGTCCCGGACAGTTTCGTAGCTTGTGACCAGCTGGGTCAATGCGGCCAACGTTTCAAATTCGTGCCGTCGTGTAAACAGTTGATACTCCGGCAACAGGTTCTCGTATATCCTCTCCAGCTCCCGTTCCGGTGAGTATTGCGCACGCTGCATCATCAGCCGCAGTTCGATCAGGGTATCCCTGAAAGGTTCGCCGGCCGCTGGAAACGAGTCTGGATGGGACTCTCCAACCGTTGAAAGTAGCGTGGGGGCAAGAAGAAGTCTAAGAAATCCCTCTTGACTGACTCCCACGGCTCATCCTGCATCCTCTAGGTCCGGAACCATCCTTCAGCCCGGCCGGTAAAGAGACCGGATATTGCTCGCGACAGCTGGTCAACACTCACCCGGTATGAGGCTACGCGCTCCTCCAGTTTCTCCATGAAGCTGAGTGGGTCCGAGTTGCCATCATACCCGATACCCCAGCTGCGTAGTTTATCTGCCAGCATTGAGCACGAAATCTCTTCGCGGCCTATCCTCTGAGCTCCGGCACCGATGCTGCTACTGCTAGCCTGGTCGATGGGTGCCTGGGTGCTTGTAGGTGTGGGTGCATGGGCTACCATCGGCTGAGTCGGCACAGGCACTTGGAGTTGGTACTCGTCCTTGTGCACTTTGTCGGTCGGACCCGGAGACGCAGCTGGTGATTGGGCATCCCGAGGGCTGGCTGCGTCCCCATAGCTCACTTCCAACTCGTGCAAGCGGTCCCGCATTTCCTCCAATTGTTCTCCCCTGGATACGAAGGCGGAGATTCGGGCACGCAGGGCCTCGACGGTACCCGTGGTTCCCAGGCCGAACTCCTCAGCTAGGCGCTGAACTCGTCCTTGCTACGGAAGGAAATCCATTTAACGCCCATGTCTAAAGCTGATCGTTGTACTGTTGTATTTCTGATTAGTTTTCTCTGTTAGTGTCGCAGGATTATTTTAATTATATTTTTTTTTTTTTTCACCGGATTATGGTTTTATTTTCCAAAGGATTATATTTTTCGAAAGATTTTTGAAGGATTTTATATTTCGAAGGATTTTATTTTTCGAAGGATTTTAACTTTGTTTTATTTTTCGAAGGATTTTTATTTTTCGTCGCGTTGTCTTAGCTGTTGCCTCGGTGGCTCCGTGTTGATGACTGCCTACTCAGGTCCCGGGGTCCGCCTTAAATAGGCAGCGAGATCGCGCTGCCCGCGCTTCTGCAGTCGGTGTCGTTGGGATACGGCTCTGTCGCTGAGTGGTTACTCCTCGGCTCGGAGAGTAAGTCGCCTGCGGCTCTGCTCTGTCGCGTTGTAGCTGCTGCTCTAGCGACCAAGACGCGGCGGCGGGGATCGGCAGCGGTAGGGCTCGGCTGTGTCGGCTTTAGCTGTACTCTCGCAGAAAAATATTTGTGCATCGGCAAAAAAAATGGTTAAAGGGAAGCTGGATCCTACTGTACTTTGGGAGAGTCAAGGGTTGGGACACTTCTCTCGTGCGGTTTGGTTAGCAAAACAAAAACAACAAAAAGAAAAAAATGCCCGCCTGTACCCAGAATACCGCGTAGTGTTAAAAAAAAAAAAATAGTCACTTGTCGCTAGCCGCGTGGTTCAATTTTACAAAAAAAATTTATTATTTTATTATTTTTTTATATTTTTTATTTTTTTATTTGGGGGCGAAATGCTCGCTCCTACTGGTTAAAAAAAAAATGATATGCTCGAAATACCGAAACCTGAGAGTCCCTGCTCGGGCGCCAACTGTAAAGTAGCGATCTAAGGCTGGGGTAGGGCTCAGCTCAGGCCAGGATCATTTTACAATAAAATTTATAAAATACCGAGACTCAGAGAGCATTTCGACAACCCTCATACAAATCAAAACCTACGCGTCTCGAGAAACGCTCGAGAGATGCCCAAGAGTAGACGATAGAACACTTACTAGACTCGCCACAACGCGCAGAGAAACCCTCGGAACGCGCTGTGTTGGGTCTCGGGGTGCCCCGGGCGATGCCGGATAACCGCAAAACGTGGAGAGAAGCGCTCGGAACACGTGTTGCGACCATACGGCACGCCTCTAGCCGCCTTGCAAAACGCACTTGTTTTTATATTTCACAGCCATACGGCACGCCTTTTATCAGAGAAGCGGGGTGGGGGGCACTTGCAAAATGCACTTGTTTTTATATTTTTCAACTTCTTTAATCATATCCTTTTATTACTTTTATTTAACAAAACCTAATACCACACCGCAACAAGGACAATTTCCCGCCCAGTTTAATCCCCGCAGACCGAAGATCAGCTTACCCCTTTTCCATCCTTCCTTCGTCGCACACGTTGTCGCTGGCCGCTGTCACCCACGTTGTCGCTGCTGCTGTTTTTCTTTTCTTTCCGCTCTTGATATTTCGCACTTGCGTTTCTGAGCGCGGCCCGATCGTGACTAACTCGCCGGCGTTTTGCATTTTCAGCACGGGCTATCCTCTGCCGCTGAGGCCTCTGCTCCGGCTTCGGCTGTAGCCGCTCTCTCTACGACCCTTCGCGGCTGCTGTGGTTTGTGATGTTTTTTTTGCTGTTGCTTTGGCTATTAGCAACCAGTGCGGCTGCATTCTCAGCGCCGGCTATCCTCTGCCGCTGAGGCCTCAGCTATCGCCGCTTACGCTACGACACTTCACCGCTGCTGTTGTTTTCTTTTGCTGTTGCTTCGGCCGTTAGTAACCAGTGCGGCTGCATTTTCAGCGCCGGCTATCCTCTGCCGCTGAGGCCTCTGCTAGCGCCGCTTACGCTACGACACTTCGCGGCTGCTGTTGTTTTCTTTTGCTGTTGCTTCGGCCGTTAGCAACCAGTGCTGCTCATCGCTGTCAGTGCTGAACATTTCTGGTTCGTGAACCTGTACCCAGTTCCCCGTGTCTTAAATATAAATATTCGTGTTTTGTCAGCTTAAATTATTATTATTGTACTCCAGTGCCTTCGTGGCTTTAAACTAAAATACCTTCATGGTTAATTAATTAAATTCAAATATTTACTAAAAAGATAACAAAATTAATGTTGTGGAATAGTTAAATAGCTCCTTCACAGTAGACAATTTTTGTAGGATATTTGGATATATGGATATATGGTCGATAAACATATATCTTAGCCATCGATTGTTTTATTTGTTAATATATAATTGATTTAAGTAGAAACAAGTAAATAAAATGGATTCAGTAAACATTTCTACTAATAATTTCTTAACCAAAACAATGTATATACTATTGGCGCTAATATTTGCTTGTGCGATATTTCGTATCGACAACTTTGTTATTCACATCAAACACTGTGCAACTCTGTGTTTACATGCAATCGGAATACACAAGTCATGAAGCATTGCTTGAAGCTGTAACCCCTCTATGTTACATGTTGAAATTGAACATTTTAATGGCTTGGCAATTTTAAAAACATTATTAGCAATTTTGTTTCCCAAATCTAGCAATTTTTGCCTCGGAGATTCTGGCAGCACTGAATGGTAGTATTAATAAAATAAGAATCTTTAATTAATCCACTGTATCTTAAATTTGAATTGTTTATTTAATTTGCATTATTATTTAAAAACTCTATAGCTAAAGCTTGTTGAACTGCTTGGGCACAAGAATTCATGTTGCTAATGAATACTTCAAACTCCGGTTGGACATTCCCATGTGCAGTTTCAGCTTCCCGTTGCCAGTTCTCGCACACGGAGCTGTTGTGCATATTACAAAAATTATGTAAAATGCAACAGCAATCATTTATTTGAGAAGTTTTGTCAATACGGTTGTCCCATCCTTTCCGCGTTCTCCACCACACGCCTGACTCTAGATAAGCTATAATTAAAGGCACGTTGCTGTTGTGTTGCTTCTACGGAAAATGGGTAGGGCTTCATCACGTTTCTTGAAAATGTTAAAGCCGAATCTCCAAGACTTGAGACGGGATCCAATACGCCATTCAGCTCCTTTGCATTTTTTTGCACCAAGTCCGTATTCACTAGCTTCGTTTTTAGGCTGGAGGTTTCGAAGATTCTCGAATCGTGGCATCTTCCAAGACTGCCAACGCTAATGTAGGTGAATCTTTAACTGTTCACAAAAACAATTCTTGTAATATTTCAGATTTTAAATACGAAATATATATAATCTTACCGGTAGTCTACTAAGGCGAATAGCACGGTGGAATACCAATCCTTGTAGTTGAGGTAGTTCAATGCATGCTCAGACTTTGGTCGCACTTCAATGTGGCAGCCATCTATGGGCGATATTCAATTAAATTTTGTTTATAATAACATTTACAAATATCTTACCCATTGCCCTAAAGCACTGTGGAAAGCCAAGGTCTTCAAACCCTTTTACATAATCTTCTATTTTCTCCTGTGCTAAGAAATTTGCCGGGAGATAGTCATCAGCAAGTCTGATAATAACTTCCCGGCAGAAATCAAATAGGTTTTGGCATACAAATGCTGTCGACACACCAAATAATCTTCCCAATGTGCAGTGTAGTGTATAGCGCTATAGCAATCCGTTTTTCTAATGGCACTGCCTAACGCAAAGAAGTGTCCTTCTTTCTCAGACCCGTGAGACGACCAACGAGGATATCAAATGCATCCTTTTCTAAACGGAAACGGAATGTCACTCTCCCAAAAACATCCATATCGTGGCTTGGGATATTTTAAGGAAAACAATAATATGTTAATAAAAGATTATTGGCATGAATAAACTATTTTATTTTTGTCTCAAGTGTCCAATTGCTACGACAGCGTTCCGGGTCACCCAGCAAATCAAATGTTGCTGCAGAAGTTCCCGCCATATTCATGTATTTTGTCAACATTGCATTATTCTGCTCCATTGAACATAATAATTCCAAAAGATTGCTTGAATTCATATTATTGTTTTCATATAATTATTTTGTATCAGCAATATCAAAACAAAGCAGCTGCTGTTCATTTCACGCAAAACGCATAACGCACTTTTGTGCCAATGTGAACGCCGATTTTGCGTTATTGCGTCGATGACGATATCGATAGCAAAATCGCTGTAGTCAACAAGAATATATATAATTTGAGTCACCAAACACCAATAGTCCGAACACTAGTTGCGCATTTCGTGAGTTTCTCGTGTTTCGTGAGTGATTCGCCAGCCACTTCTCTTGCTGACTTTGCTACAACATGTTAAGGCCTATTTACTCTTGACTTAACTTAACTTAACGTAAGAGTCAGCTGACTCAATCTGCCTTATGGCTGTCAATGTTAGCGTTTACTCTCAACTTAACGTAACTTTACTTAATACTGAACCTGCAGGTTGCAGATTCTTACGTTAAGTTCTTAAGTTGAACAGTGTTGATTAATGTGTAAATCAAACAGCTGATGAGAAACTGTGTTGCAAAACGTTAAGCGCTGTTTACAAATTCAAATATTGAAATGGATGAGCATAATCTTATAAATTTAATTGAAAATCATAGTTTGATTTATGATAAAAAGTCAATAGACTTTAAAAATGACATTAAATAAAGAGCAGTTTGGACTGCAACTGCCAAAGAACTTTGTAGCAACGTTGTATTCAAAATGCGCCAACGAGCGGTCAATATATTTTATTTGTTTAACAGCACTGCTTACATAATTGTACAGCACTGACACACTGATTTCTTACGTTAAGTTAAGTTGAGAGTAAACGCATACATTCCTTAAGTTAAGTTACGTTAAGTTAAGTTAAGTCAAGAGTAAATAGGCCTTTAGTTGATAGCACAACCAGCCAGCCATACTGTGTGTATGCGCCGCTAGCCAGCGATTTTCTAGCGCGCAGTGGCTTGTTCGATTGCTGTACCCCCATTTTTTTCCTTGTATTCCTTATGTGCGCTTATTTTATTGCTTATCTTATTGCGTTGACCTAGCACGAGCAAAGAAAATGAGCGAATTAATAACAACATACATATATATATATATATATATATATATATATATATATATATATATATACTAGTAAGTGGCCCGCTTACTTCGCTGCGCGGATAGTTTATATAAATTTTTGCAATAGAAGATAGATACAAAATAAATAAATTAGAAAGTATTTCACAAAATATTAAAGCAAAGTATTTAACATTCTCTTTTCCACGCCACCATTGAGGTAGAGAATCAGGCGAATCATTTTTATACTCGATACCGAAGGTAAAGAGTATATTGAGTTTGTGCAATGTCCGTCATGGTGTCTGTCCGTCTGTATGAATGCAACTTTTTTCCACACCCTTCAAGCTAGGGACTTGAAACTTTCCAATTCTCTTTATCTATGGGATAGTAAATTAAGGTGTCAAGATGGGGGTTCTACGATAACTGGTGGGCTGGCAAATCGATAAATTCGATAGCTCAAAACCGATAAATCCACATATTTCGCACATCCTTACAGCTAGAACTACCAAATTTGGTAAGATAGCTACTATCAACCCCCAAAAAACTGCATCAAGAATTTTGGAGCCACGCCCACCCAATCCGCCCCAGCCCCCCTCCCACCACCCGCATTTTAAAGTCAAAAAAGTGTATATCTCCCACAGTTTTTGAGCTATAGCCACCAAATTTAGTGCCAAGATAGGTGATGATGACTCCCCAAAAATTTTGGATGCCACGCCCACCAATACTGCCCTAGCCGCCCCCATCCTCCCCAACGCTTCGTCAAAGAAGGGAATGCGTGTATCTTCCAAAGTTGCGAGGCTAGAGCCACCAAATTTGGTAGGAAAATAACTGGCAACGACCCCCAAAAATTTTCATCAAAGTTTTGGAGCCACGCTCACCCATTCCGCCCCCAGCCCCCCCGCATTTTGAAATCAGAAATAGCTATATCTCCCTAGATAGGTGATGATGACCCCCCAAAAACTGCATCAAAAGTTTGGATGCCACGCCCACCAATACTGCCCTAGCCGCCCCCATCCTCCCTAACGCTTTGTCAAAAACGGGATTGCGTGTATCTTCCAGAGTTGTGAGGCTAGAGCCACCAAATTTGGTAGATAGATAGCAGGCAACGACCCCCAAAAATCTTCATCAAAGTTTTGGAGCTACGCCTACCCATTTCGCCCCCCTTTCTCCACCTTTTACAAACATTTAGCTAGAGTCACCCAAATTTGGTATGAAGATAGCAATTGACATTCCACACAGATCTGCATCAAAATTTTGGATGCCACAACCAGCCATACCGCCCCCAGCCCCCCTTTCCCCACTTTTTACAAACTTCGAGCTAGAGTCTTCAAATTTGGTATGAAGATAGCAATTGACATTCCACACAGATCTGCATCAAAACTTTGGATGCCACAACCACCCATACCGCCCCCAGCCCCCCTTTCCCACTTCTTACAATTTTCGAGCTAGAGTCACCAAATTCTGTATAAAGATAGCAACTGACATTCCACAAAGATCTGCATCAAAAATTTGGATGCCATACCCACCCATACCGCCCCCAGCCCTTCTTTCCCCACCTTTTACAAATTCGAGCTAGAGTCACCAAATTTGGAAGGAAGATAGCTGGTGGCATCCCCATCTGCATCGGAAAATCTTTAAGGCAGCTGACACCCCTGCCCCATCCGTACCCCTTTGCAATAAGGCCTTCTTTTACCTGTTTTAATACTGGTATCGAGTATGCCGCAGTCCGTTGCGTCCGATTGCAACGTTTCCACTTGTTTATTGTGGTTTCCCCAGTAGGCCTTATCCACTTATTGAATTTAATTTGCAATTATTAACAACTTTTAAGAGCTTCTTTATAAACGATATGGGTTGTTTTTCCGTCAGGTGCTAATACAAATAAACTTTTTGGTGAACTGACTCTTGAGCAGGCTACATAAAATTGGCAATGAGAAAAACAATCGTGTCTTAAGTCTTGTCCGGCTAATTTCCCTGTAATTTATTAATTGTTAAGGCAAAGCAATGTTTTAAAGAAATTTGCAATCTTTTAAATTGAATTGGCAATTCAGAATCAGAAGTTATTAACGGAATTCTCGGTATAAAAACCGTTTGAATCAATAGAGTTATGTGTCATTTCTTCACTTTGAAATGATTTTAATAAAAACTCGTTTATTTCCAATGCATTGCCATTTCTCGCAGTCAAAATAGCACGTTCTGAAAACCATTCGAGTGATTTTTGAGAAATATTTGTACTATCCGGATATATTTTTTTTTGTATTTTGGGCCACAAAATTGAAGACTTTAAGCACGCATTTATTTCATCTGCTCTTGTTCCTCTGGGGATCACTGGAAGAGTTTGTCGAAAATCACCAGCTAAGAGAACAGGTATGCCACCCATTAAGTATTCACTATCTCGAATGTCTTTCAAAGATCGATCTACAGCTTCAAAAGCACCTTTATGGCCCATAGTACACTCACCACAAACAATGAGCTTGCAATCTTTGAGCACAGCAGCAATATTAGATTGCTTTGAAATTGAGCAATGTGGTGTTTCTAAATGAATCAAATTAAATGGAATCTTAAGTGTAGAATGTAAGGAGTAATTAGTTGAATCCCAGTGCTTATCATCTTCTAGTAATCCTAGAGCTTCACACGCCAATTGAAATGATGCGTATGCTATACCATTAACGGTTTCTAAATTAAGTCTTAAATAAAAACATTCTGTATTATTGGGATGAATAGTGAAAACTCTTCCCAAAGCTGAATCTCTTTTAACTCCAGGAAAATTTAGCACATCATGCCCCCGTTTTCTTCATTGAAATTTTTTATTGTTCCATGTAAAATACGATGGAACTTCACAATATAGAAGCGTTCTTGCAAACTCATCACGTGGGCATAGCTCAAAGAAGGTTAGCAAAGTGGTTTTGGGTGTAGTGCTTAATCTGTCAAGTAAGTGTTGCGGATTATTGGGGTTAAAATATACCCGTTGACCATTTTCTAAATGAACAGCTAAGTGCGTAATAGCCGGAAAACGTTCATGTATGGGAAATGCAAATATTCTCCATACCGCTTCTGAGCTACTTATATAACTGCCACTTTCGTTCATACTAATTTCATTACGTTGGTCTTCAAGAGTAAATGATGCTTGATCACTGCCCTTGTTATGTATTTAATAAACTTTACAGAACTACAATACTCAACATTTATGTGAGCTTCAAATGTTCTCAATAGTACACAGTTATAAGGCACAACCCAACGATTATCTATGCAATTACCATTTATATTAATTGCATTACCACCATCTTCTATCGCTCTTCTACGATATAGAGGGTAACTATCTTTTCCAGTCACAGTTTCTTTAAGTAATTGTCGAGGAAACCTTTTGGTACATTTTCAATTTTTCATGCATGACGATTTATTATCAAATGCACCGCAAGGACCATGAATCATATTTGACTTAACAATGTTAAAAAACAAAGGATCCTCAGCTGCGGTTGGTATTTCGGCACAGATAATTTTATCGATTTTATCTGGTCTTATTTTATTTTCTAACCAAAGTAGAATGTATATATGTGGTAAGCCCCGCTTTTGCCATTCCACAGAGTACATGAAACATTGCACGCTTCCAAACAAAGAACCTTTTGTCCATAGTGACAGTAAAGCTTTAACTTTTAAATGAAAAACTCGAGCTTTACATTTTCAATTTTTCATGCATGATGATTTATTATTAAATGCACCGCAAGGACCATGAATCATATTTGACTTAACAATGTTAAATAACAAAAGATCCTCAACTGCATTCGGTATTTCGGCACAGATAATTTTATCGATTTTATCTGGTCTTATTTTATTTTCTAACCAAAGTAGAATGTATATATGTGGTAAGCCCCGCCTTTGCCATTCCACAGAGTACATGAAACATTGCACGCTTCCAAACAAATAATCTTTTGTCGATAGCGACAGTAAAGCTTTAACTTTTAAATGAAAAACTCGAACTTTAATATCGTGACGATCATGCGGTTTTTGACCCGGTAATAAAACACTTTTGATGTCATTCCATTGTAGATTGCATGTGAATGTTATGAAAAGATCTTGTCGCCCATAATGGCGGACATATGTCATAGCATCTTGAGTCTTTTCATGCATACATCGTGCAGAGCTTGTAAAAGAAGATGGTAAAATTACCATCTGACTAAGTTGAGCTGCGATAACATCTTGTTGGCCTATTGCATCTTGTAGATGTTATAGCAATCTGCTCTGAGTTTCGCTTGAATGTAGCGAATATAATTTAACCTTTCTGTTTTAACTTTAGCATACATATGAACCAAAAACTGACTAAAAAGGGAACGACAATAAATTAAATGATTTATCTCAGATTGACGAATCATTATTTTATAGCTGTAAAAGCTTAATAATGGATTTCATTGTGGTATATCCACTGAATAGCCATCTTCGCCATAAGGAAATAGCAAAGGGTACTGTAAGGCATCGTATGATCGATGCACCTCACTAATGCGATGTAATTTATTATTATGGCTTTCAATAATAATATCGCGCTTTTCAACTTGCTGACCAACAAAAACTAAAGCTACTTCGCTTGATTGAGGTGCACTGTAAAGCCCTTTGTGGGCACCAGCGGGTGTTCGATCAGCATGTATAACCAATTTATAATCTTTAGTACTTATTGGTATTTTATTGACAGCCATTTTTAGATCTTTTACATAACGATTATGATGATGAAACATACATTGAAGATCCTTTACTACGCTTAAATCAACATTTGAAATATTTTTGCAACGTAGTTGAGCGTCCTTTTCATCATCACCAACAAAATAAATTTGAAGAAACTGCATTTCTTCATATGGCAAAGGTCGGACACTACCAATTAAGTGATACACTTGTCCTTGGACTTTAAAGGTTGACCAACTTTCATTTATAATTTTTGTACTTCCAAAAGAAGTCATTTGAAAGCAGCTGTTATACTTTCTTATACGATCAATGCAATGATCATTCTTGGGATGTCCACCAATTATTAAGCTTTTAAGTGGATCGGGCAAACTATCATTTTGTGAAAGATTACCTTTTCCTGCCTTGCAACAGATACCCAAAGGCTAATTTTTCCATTTTAAGGCATTACAATGTTTGCATATCAAATTCAAGTTGAGTAATTTTATCTGACTTGTAAGCTATTTCAAAATCATTGTTTAAGCCAAACATGGCTTTAACAGTCCATGGACGCAAACGCCTTTCTTGACGTGCATCAGGATTATTAGCCGGATGTCTTCTCACTGCAACTCTAAGAGCTTCAGGATTATTAGTCTGATCTCTTCTCACTACAACTCTAATAACATCAGGATTATTAACACGATATCTTTTTAATGCTTCTTTGCGCTTACCCCTATTGATATCACTTTTTTTCAAATGAACGTTTTTTTTTTAACCTTTTTTTCTGTTTTGGCGGTGAATCGACTTCGTCTATTAACAGGATTTTTAACATTTTCAGTTATACTGTATAACTTATACATACATTTACTTGACGTATCAGAATCTTGAGTTAATACTTCCTCTAAAGGAATATAAACATCAAAATGTCCATTCATTAATGGACCGGTAAAACGCAACAGGATGCATATTATTTCCGAATGATTGTAATAAATTTCCATTCTGAAAAAGTTGGAAATTTACAGCAAAAATTTCTGCTGCTGCTTGAAGCTCACATGCAGTACCATAAGTATGACATAGCGCACTCATATTGTTTAGAAGAGCTAAAAAAGCCAGGCTCCATTACCAATTATAGCTATTTCGGCTAACTCTCTTATGTATGCGCGCGCTCTGCAAGTCAAACAAAGAGCGTAGTATCGCTACCTTCTTCGCACGCACTGAATCAATGCAAAACATATCTAAGAGGCTGCAGTTAAGTGAATTGTACATTGCCTTTGGCTTTAATTTAGTGTGTGTGCGGAGGAGCTAGGGTTATTAAACTTTATGATTGACATGCAAAGCACGCACATAAAATAGAGACTGAACGTAAATGAGCAAAAACAAAAGCGCATGATCGGAGCAAGATTTCAAATTATCTGATTATCATAAGAGCAACACGCGCGCTTATGTGAACGCCCTTTGCTTATTCGAAATTTTGTATCAATAATATATCAATAATGTTAGTGTGTTACGTTTTGTCTAAGTTATATAAGCAGCAAGTAGGCGAATCCACCCCCATAACATATTCTGGTGTGGGAAATTTTTCTGGACGCACCAAGTTTTGTTATATTGTTGTTGTTTTTTAAAATCAATGACACCAACAAAAAGTAGCAGTGCGGGCCCAACAACAACACTGACAACAACAACAAACACTGCTTGGGTCGTAAATCAATTGTCAAAGGCATACAAATTTGAAAAAAAAAAAAAAAATGTGCACTGTGCGAAGTGATACATGTACATAAAATTATGAAAATTATTCTCAAGCGCATTGTTCACTTAATTGTGTATGCACTTATTCATTAAGAAGCGGAAATCCGTTTCTTTTTTGCAAGTGTCGAACCTTTTCTTATGACTTTGCTGGTGCGACGCGAAGGCGTAACTGCGCATTTGTTTTGTTTTTGTATTCTCGCTCGCGATCAAACTCTCAGCTTGTGCGACAATCAGGCGACAGTAGTGGAATGGGTACTTGTTGTAATTGTAATTTGTTTTTTAAAATGGGTAAAAAGTGCTCCAAATCGTATGGGAGGTACTTGAAGGAGTTGTCCAAATAAAAATTCCCTTCTTAGTGCTCACCTCCTACCTGCATGGAAAATTGTGTGAAAATTTCAGCCTTCTAGCTCTTTTCGTTTAGGCTGTGGCTTTCCATTATCATCAGGACAAACTCTTTCACATATATATATAGAGATATGCAGTTTTGGTGGGCTCTAGGCATTGAATTGATTTTTGCTAGCCGAAAGGCTAGCTACCATAAGCATGTGTGTGTCCCTGTATCTATGCATGTCCATATTTTAATGTATGCATTTAACATTTAACATTTGCCATGGAATTCATTGACCTTTCTCAACTAATATGAATTTCGGCAAACGCTAAACAGCCAAGGTCTGATTAAATTTGTATTATTTGCCTACAAAAACCTAAGAAAAACCAGAAATCAATATTTCCAAGGCTTTGGTGCTCATCGCAAATTTGCTGACCAGGCGAACAGCAAAATAAACAAGCGTCTAGTAAAAAGGGCAGTCAATTATCAGTTTTGCATTGCTGGTCGTACACACTAAAGCATAAGCAAGACAAGAAAACGCTCGGCATAGCCAAATTTAACAAGTGCAAAAGAGACATAACTAAACGGCCACACACTGCACGCAAAAAACGAAACATTTGGGGTGTTCAACAGCTCGTTTCATCGTTTCACGTTTTAAAGTTGAAACGTCCCGCAACAACAACATACATAGAAAATTTCTTGAAACGTTGAAACACCCCAGCCTTTGTATACAAAAAGTGTTTCAAGTTTCAATAAAGTAAAGATGGAAGGAGCACGATATTTATTCGATATTTGCTATCGATGCTCAGTACTTTTTAGTATATTTGGTGTATTTTTGTGCAAAAAAGTATAAACACATATGATAAATGGCCGCCAAATGTTAAAAGCATGTTATTGAGCAACTAATTCAAACAACGAGCTCTTCTCACATTCAATATCCTCTATTTATCTAATAACTTGCTTTGCTAAAGCATCGCATAGCATATCTTTAGCACTTTTAAATGGCATTTTTTACAAATAAAGTATAACCGCAGTAAACAGCAACAGTGACAAAAATTGAAGAATAAGAAGTGTAAACAAACAACAGCTGACTGCACAAACATGAAAAGCATTGACACCCAAAATGCCGTCCACGAGTTAATCGTTTCAACTTTGAAACATGAAACGATGAAACGGAGCTGTTGAACACCCCGATTGTGTAGACACTAAGTCTAGATTTTTGGTGGGCCGCGCACTGCACACTGTGTGTGTTTAGCATACATGTAAATATTTCAATGTGTGTGTAACTTCGCTACACCAGCAATACATATGAGCGAAACAAACAATAACAACACTAATCTTTTGTATATGCACTTTTGGGGCTGCCAAAAGAAATGAAGACAATTTTAATAAACATTGTTAATTATAATAAACAAATTTATTATGTATACATAATTTTAAGTTTTTTTATAACTAAGGCCCAATATCTCAATGTCTGGTTAAATTTTCGTTTAGCTAACTGCCGCATTATTATGCTGGTCGAGTTAGGCCCAATATCTCAATGTCCGGTTAGTCAACTTATTCTAAGTTTAGTCGAATTTGAGTTGTTCAATGTTCGGTTAGGAGTATATGAGAAACAAACTAACCGGAAGGCTGGGTGTCGGCTAAAATTTATAGCGCGTTGAAGTCACGATATATAAATAAGAATCATCGATAAAGCAAACAGCTGTCCCTTGAATTGTATATTTATTTTGTTATTAAAGAAAAATGGCATCGCACAGCATATTTGTCCTTCAAGGCTTTCCACGAACGACTAACACCAGTTTTCGCAGTGAACTGAGCAGCAAGTTTCTGCCAGGCTTCGTCCTTCTGCTTCCACGTAACGGCGTCGCTCTTCTTGCTCTCTAAAATATGCTGATTCGACTCCACTAGTTCCACCAACAAACGCTCCTCAGAAAGCGAAAAGTTTTTCCCAAGGAACCGTTTGCAATCAGGCGTGATCATTTAAATTTTATATTTTATGTATATAAAATATGCAAAATTTGCCAGTCACCAAACAAAACAATAACAAAAAGAGCTGTGCCGCTCGCTATAAATGGCAACGCTGTGTATATATGTGGCAACGCTGTTAAGGCGATAGCTACTTATCGATGATAGGTTATTTTGGCTTTGAGATTTTGTAATTATTGTTAAAACTTGCAATGTTAAACTGATTTGAAGAGCTCAAAACCGTAACTGACGCAAAACAGCTGTTTTGTTGTTCTACACTTTTCTGCTCTTGATTTTCGGTGGTGTTGAAAAGTGCAGAGAAGTGTAAGTCAGGGCACACTAAAAAACACAGGGCAGAACAGTTTAGTGTAAGAAAGTGCAGCTATCGAACACTTTTTTGTGAACTAGTGTACACTAGGGCAACCTAGTGCAGTTAACGAACAGACCTTATGTGTGTATGCAATTTTGGCGCGATATTGCCTTTCTTATTATGCGCGCGCGCCTTTATGACATTTGGCGCAATTAGACCTGCCACTGCTGCAGTAAGCAAACAACAACTGAAAGCATCTGATTTATATATTCTCTATTCGCCTTCTCACATTTAGCTCACTCCATGCATGTTATTGCTGGAGCTACCCAGAGGATACTTGGTTCTTTTTAGGGAACCGGAAATATGTGAGCTGCTAGAATTCCATTTCCATCCTCCAAAAACTTAAAAATCCATTAATATACAATATAATTATAGCTTGTTACTAGTTAATATAAGAGATTTATATACAGATTAAGAAGATTAAAAATGCGTTAAGGGATTAAGATTTTAAAATTTTTAGCCTACGATTACTTTTACCCTCAGTCGCCCCCAGCATTTTATCGGAAAGCCACATAGCGTTTTTCCGTAGCAAAACCAAAATAAAGTAATTTAAAATATATTTCCTGTGTTCAATACAGGAATGGTCATCAGAAAACCAATGGAAAAATATTACATGGGTATCTGCTTGCTTAATGCATACACTATAAATGGTTTCTTTAATATTCCTAGCATGCGGGTGAGTTTGAAAAATTGAATGAAATATTTTATAAAAAATTGTAATTATTTCGAAAAATTCTTCCTGAGGGGCTTTTAGCTTTGAAGAGTTATTTAAGGATTTAAAATTTTTATTAAATAAAAAAAGCTCTGAGCTTACGCTAACTCATCTCTTAATAAATCTGAGCATCCCTGACATTTGAACTTTTGTTGCGATTTGTGCAATACAAACCTTGCAAAGTAACGCAACGAATTCTCACTACTTGGACTTATAGAAGTGGAAAGGATATCATCGGTAAGTACATCAATGCTAGAAATTAAGGTATCACCAAAGTATTCTTCGTTTTGCTGTACTGCGTCACTATGAAGTACAGCATCACTAATAGCGTTTTCGATTGTAAAAAATAATGCAACCCTATAATAATGTTACACTTGAAAAATGCTGCCAAAACATTTTTTCAGTGCTGCCCTGGTTTTGCATTTTTAATGGGCACAATCGAACAAAAAAAGTGCAGTATGAAACAAATGCAGCACTCTCGATTTTGACAGTGTTGAAAATGTTGCCTTCTGCAATGTCAAAAGGCAACACTGAATAGAATCGAAAACGATAACACTTCAGAAGGGCCGCCTGATATTACAATCGAAAATTAAAAAAGTGCAACCCGGAATGAATGTATCAAAAATGCTACATATTTTGGTACAATCGAAAACGCTATAAGAATCTCCCGGGCTGCCTCATCAATAACATTAATGAGCATTGTGTCACCATCCGGCTCGCAGTTACTTTTCGTTGTCTTTGAAGTAATAACCTTCATTAACATCTTCGATATTATCGCGTTAAGCTCAAACAACATTGGATTATTATTCGATGCACTCCTGCTTCGAATTAAATAAAACAAATTCTCCAATGCATCTTGGTTCAGACGCGATAACATCAAATAGTAAGCATTAGAGCCGTCACTCCATATGTCTTTGGAAAGCATCAATACTGCATTTAAAGTAAGGATGATTCCATTTTGACAGAATGCAGTGCTTTTATAATGACACTTTGCAAAATACTCTTTCATCCCGATTATATATTCCTCTATATGGTTGTTATTTTGCAATGCCGTCTTATATGGGTTTTTATTGGTTAAACTACTACTATTCAAGCAATCAAAGAGTCTATATAAACGTTCAATAAACTTAGCTGTGGATAAAGCTAAATTCCTACAATTCTCAAATTCCCCATTATCAAATAAAGTTCTGATTGTTGCTGAAACTGTGTGGGTAAATACCTGAGTGGCATACTTAACTTTCATTTATTCAAATGAATTCGGATAAACATGTTTCCTAGTTAGCTTCGGACATAATTTTGTTGAAATATTATTGTTGTCAATTTCAAAAAGCTTGACAACTATTCCCCATGACACCGTACCGTCAGGAAATGGAATGGAATTGCGCATTAAAATATTTCTAACAGACTTAAATAAGTGTGGCACATTAAAAATGCCGAAAATTTTTTCCCCATTAACTGAAAAATGTGGGCATTTCTCCCCCCAGTTTTGTAAGAGCCCATCTGTTATTTGCGCCTTGGTCACACACTATTGCTCGAATATTCAGACCCTATTATTCCATATATTTTCTAATCGGTTACTTCACACTGAAATAATAATAACTAATTTATTTAATTTTTTTATGTTAACAAAAAGAATAGTCGTATTGGATTCATTGAAATTTATTGTTTTTTATTTATAAATAATAATAAAAATAAAAATTTAATTCAAAATAATAGTAATAGTATTCAGAAATAATAATACAAATACAAATTTAATGCAAAGTAATAGTAATATAAAAATAAAATTTTAATTAAGCATAAGAGTCCACCTAGTTGCTTATATGCACATATGTTGCTTTGGTTGAAAAGTCAAAACGTACATAATTATTATGCATCACTATAGTTTAAGTAATTTTAATTGATAAAAATCAATGATTAGTAAATTTTTTGTTAGTATGGCAGCTCTTGTTTGCGATGGCGCGTATAGCGATGCATATGTTTCACATAAAATGAGAAAAAAAAAAAACAACATATAAATGCCCTCTTCTCAAAAACTGTATGGTAAATTTTTATGATTAAAGCGGCAAAAGAATGAGAAAAATGGGGCCTTTATCCTTAACTACCGTGAAACTTGGGCCATTATCTTGGAAAAAAGATAAAAGTTAGCAACGATTTTAGTTTTTGAGCAAAAAAGTGCCACCTAGTTGCATATAGTTGCTTTGGCATATAACCCACGCCATATCATCCAGCTTTCTGTTGCGCAGTAGTTCAGCTCATGCTGGAACTACCAACTCGATAGGCATTTTTAATGAACAAAAAAGGTTGACTTAAATATAATTAATTTTCTCAAAAGCTGTATGTAGAATAGAGGTCTGCATGGCTGCATTCACAACATACGCCAAGTTGAATGAATTCGAATTGAATTGAGTTGAGTGAGTGCGAAGCACAAAACGAAACGAATGAATATGAACATCGATGCGTGTTGCTTCATTCCATACGGCACTCAGTACAAATGAATTAGAATAAATGAAGCGTAAAACGGAATGAACAATTTGGCAAAGCCGAAGACATTCGAGTTACTCGAGTTACTCGAGTTGTAATATTGTGAAGCACGCGGTCATCAAAAATGGACGGGGGTAAAAAAGCGGACGAAATTATATGTTGTTTGTTTTTCGCTGTTGTTTTTATGCATATAATATATGTATTTTGGTGTATATCTCTACATTGACTTTCGTTTTTTCCATTCTTTTATTTTCCTACTCACGAAAACAAAACAACAAGCCGGCGTGGCATTCGAATGCATTCGAAACGCAAACTCTTATTCTCAAGCATTCCCACTCATTCAATTCGTCTTTTTTCGTTTGAATGTTGTGCGACCGAGTCTGACGCGAGCACACTCATTCACTCAAATTCGTTCGGTCTTGCATTCAAATTCACTCAACTCATTTTGCGCATTGTTCGTTCGAACATGTTATTTTTGCCATTCATGCAGACCCCTAATGTAGAATCTCTCTAAATTTAATTGTTCTAGCTTCCTGAAACATATAGCTTTAATTTGGTATAGCGTGCATTTAGGGCCATTATCTCTGAAAAAAGTTATTAAGGCTTGAGAACCAAGATTTTGGCGGTCGTTTTGTATAGGGCTGGTTTCGAGGTAGCTGCACTCATTCGCAAATTACTCAAAAACTGTATAGACGATTTTCCTACAATTTTGACCATAAAATAGGTGAAATTGTAGGCTTTTATCGTGTATAAGCCGTATTTGGGGCCATTATTTCAGAGTTGAGATATTTTAGATATGCTGGCTATGCAATTTTTTAATTGCTTGTTTAACCCATTTCAAAAGCTGAAATATGCCAAACGGTGCATGAAAACAATAAATAATTCTTTTTTCAACATTTCTGCATCAATTTTTATTTGATTCTATGCTGAAAAACTTGTAAAAACACCAAGGTTCATTGGTGGTTCCGAGTCATGACCCAAGTTCCGATATTCGTTGCTGGCGGAACCGTTGCTAACTTGCCGCACATTCAAAAATGAAACTCAGCGTTCTCCAGAACACTTCGATAAGAATCTCTTTTCTGATTAAGTATCATGAAGCAAAACTTCCTGGTAAACGCAGCCATAGGCAATAAGTGACATGAATTTTAGTGGAAACATCGATGATTTCAAAATGGTAAATCGGGTTGAAACTTCGATGAATCTGTCTATGTATGTACAGCTGTTGACAACTAATTAGAAACGCTTATTTATAATAATGAAAACTATGTTTAAGTGACGTTTTTATTGTTTTACCGTTACTTTTTTACTCTTATGCTGTTGAATGTTTTTCAATAGATTATTTATTCTCATATTTACTCATTTATTTGAATGTACGCTTAAAGTTCCGTTATATTTTTTCATAATTTCTGTTGAGTCATAATTTTGTACTATTTAAAGCGCGACACCTAATTAGAAACGCCGATAAAAGTGCACTAATCTGTGATTATTGGTGACTATTTTTTTTTGTGATACTGTTTTAATTGTGTTCCGGAGTAATTATCATCAAATTAAAAAAAAAGGAAAAATGTTTAATTATTACAACAATTTTTTTAGTAATTAATATGGGAAAGGCCAATTCTTGCACTCCTGCTATGAGAAGCGCTATTTTAACCCTTCACCGGAATGGGAATAGCTACAGAGAAATAGGAGAAAACTTGAAATGTTAAAAAAAAAAATGGTATTTGGTGCTCTACAGCACATAAAAAACATAAGACCTTAGAAAATTTACAACGAAAGAAGAGGCCTAGAAAAACTAATGAGCAAACCGACCTTGTCATACGGAGAATATCCAAGGCTGACCTAAAAAAAACTGCCACGGACATTCAGCGAGAGTCGCTGAATGTCAATATTTTCAAAAGAACGGTTGCTCGTCGTTTGGTAGAAGGCGGACTTAATGGTAGAGCAGCACGAAAGAAGCCGCTACTTACTAAAATACAAAGGACGCGTCGTTTGGCTTTTGCCAAGACCCATAGGCATTGGACTAAAAGTCAATGGAAGTACGTGCTGTGGAGTGACGAAACAAAGATCAATCGTCTTGGTCCTGATGGCCGGAGGTACGTGAGGAGACCAATTAACAAAGAATTTAATCCTCGCTACGTTTCACGCATCGTGAAGCATGGTGGACTATCGCTCATGGTTTGGGGATGCTTCTCCTGGAATGGTGTTGGTCCAATTCATAAAATTGATGGAATTATGAATAAGGAACGATACGTTAGAATCTTGCAAGACGTCATGCTGCCGTATGCTGAGGAGAATTTGCCGGTTATATGGAAATTTCAACAGGATAATGACCCAAAGCATACGGCAAAATTGACCAAAAAGTTTTTCCAGGACAATTCCATCGATGTTATGGATTGGCCATCATCTAGCCCAGACTTGAATCCGATTGAACATCTTTGGGGAGACGTTAAAAAAGCCTTAGGAGGCAAAAATATTACAAATATGGATGAGCTTTTTAGAGGGGTGAAGTCTGCTTGGGAGGCGATTCCTGTGGAGCGATGCCGGCGCCTAATTAATTCAATGTGTAAAAGATAATTAAGCAACAGGGTTTTGCAACAAAATACTGAACGCAAGTAAGAGATATGACGCTTTATTTGTGTATTTACTGTACTAATATGCATCGTTTCTAATTAGGTGCCACCTTCAAAACCAATGCATTTCACTTGCTTTATACATTATAGTTATGTATGTTTATTGAATTACCAATTATTGTTTTTTTTTTAATTAATAAAGAATGATTATAAAACAAAACCTTATGAAAAAACAACAAGCATTATATAATTTTTCATTGAAACTAACCTTTTTTACAATATTATAGAATCGTTTCTAATTAGTTGTCAACAGCTGTACGTCCAATGTTTTTAAACTTTCGCATTTCCCGATGCATATATTCTGAAAAAAATTATGTTTTTACGCGGTCTTTCTCTACACGATTTTGAAATAAAAATGTTTGAAAACATTTATTTTTATTTTTTAAGTTTACACGATTTTATTTCATTTAGCACGCTTCAAAATTTATTTGGGTTAAATTTTATTTGTCAGATTAAATTTTTGCGAAATATGTTCGTATGTTATATATAAAGGAATTCTCTTTATGTGGATGCAAGCAAGTTTACTGGCCGAGCAATTTTAAATTGTTTAAAGTTAGTCTAGCTATGATAGTGATAGTGATTTTTTCGAAGCAAGCGAAAGCGAGTAAGTGGTGAGTACAGCAATTAAATTTATGTTCCTGTGTTTATCATTATCATTTGAATTTTTCCTTACCTTTAAAATTAAATAACCTATTTTTTTTCGTTAACAACATAGCAGTTTTAAAGAATTGTTTTTGGTTCCTGAACTTCATGCATATAATTTACATTACTTTTGAGCTCAGTGTGTATATATTTTTTTCTTTAATATTTATGTTTGAGCAATACACATTTATAAAATAAACTTTATACTTGTTCTTAAAACATCTGTGTTCTTTTTACTAATTTTAATAGGTTTTAAAGATAAGGAACCAATCACCTTTTTTTTATACCCTTAACCCATAAAATGGGTAAATAAGGGTATAATGGTTTTGTGCAAAAGTATGTAACAGGCAGAAGGAAGCATCTCTGACCCTATAAAGTATATATATTCTTGATCAGCATCAATAGCCGAGTCGATTTAGCCATGTCCGTCTGTCCGTCTGTCTGTCCGTCTGTCCGTCTGTATGAACGCGTGGATCTCAGAGACTACAAAAGCTAGAGACTTCAGATTTTGTATATAAGTTCTCCTATACCATGAGCAGAACAAGTTTGCTTCAAATTATCGATAACTATTCTGGTTTCCGATATACACATAATATCGATAACAAAAAATATCGAATTTGGAAAATGTAAAAATGAGGGTTGAAAGAATGGGTAACGATAGAGCTTTTCTGAAAATTTCGTCCAAATCGGTTAAGAAACACCGGAGATATCTAATTTTATCGATTGAAGTTAAGTCAGTATACCAAAGACTTATATAAATTTAATATATTTATTGCAACTGGGTTCAGGGTATCTTCTAGTCGGGCTCTCCCGACTAGAGCCTTCTTACTTGTTTTGTATACGATCAATACCTTTTTTATACGGTTTTTTTTTCACACGGTAAAAACAGAATTACATAGGTGTAAACAAACTGAAAGAAAAGTTTTTCAAGAGAACCTAATATTCGAATAGACAGAAAAACCTTCAGCAGCCATTATATCTTTGACCACTTTTTAACACGCGCATATTAGCTTCATTGTATGTATGTTTGTATGTATGTAACTCTCCTTTGGACTAAAAGCAAGTGGCTTATTACTGTCAGTATATCCCACTACCTCAAGTTCGTTCGTTGGCCGAGCGGTCTAAGGCGCGGGTCTTCGCGCCCGGACTCACCGATAGTGGGTTCTAATCCCGTCCACGGCCGAAAAAAAAAATTTTTTAACTCTCCTTTGGACTAAAAGCAAGTGGCTTATTACTGTCAGTATATCCCACTACTTCAAGTTCGTTCGTTGGCCGAGCGGTCTAAGGCGCGGGTCTTCGCTACCGGACTCAACGATCGTGGGTTCTAATACCGTCTACGGCCGAAAAAAAATATTTATTTTTTTTTTTAAATCTGCACCATGTTCATGTTCACTAGAACTTACAAATTTTTTTTTTCAATAATT